>JAKXYG010000557.1:22500-65000 GCA_025895645.1 Cardicola forsteri | reverse complement strand
TATATATATATATATATATAATACAAAAAACGTTTTGTTTTAAAAATAAGCATGGGGCAATAAGACAACAATTACAGCAAAATAATAATAACAACAACAATAAGAAATTATCGTTAGCATTAAAAATTCTGCAAATCGAAAATTGAGCTTCTTTTCTGCTTTTATTCAACCCTGTCATTTGTGTAACTCTGTCATCCAGATACGTGAGGTCACTTCTTTGCTGTTGTTTGCCAGAATGGCGTCTTCTTGTATTGTTTCCCTAGCAATATAAGTTTTTTACAGAGGCCAGGTTGCTAACCTTGCGCGCTCAAACCCTCCTCCTTTATCCAGGCTTGAGACTGGCCAGATGAAATCATTTTTAATCCAAATTTATCATTTACTATAGGTTTGAATTATTTGCAACAGCAAACCTTGTTAGCCCAAAAAACAAATTTTTGTACATTGAATCCTTTACAATCCAAATTTAAACATTGTTAATTAAGTTTTGGGTTTTTAAAGGGTAGATTAACAAGTTGTAAAATGACATGTTACCTATAGAGAATCTCATGTAAAGTATAAAAGATTGAGTTTCAAATATTCTTATCGGTACTTTACTAGACTCAAATTTAAAGCTGCTGGAAAAAGTCGTAAAAAATAGTGAATGTTATTTGAATTGTTGATATTATAAACGTTGTAACTTTTTCTTTATAAATTGATATATTCTAGTCAATAAAATGAACTTTTTAACAAATTATATGTGTTTGGTTCAAGTTTCAATAATCAGTAGTATTTTGATTTATTGCCATAACGAATGTATGGTATAATTAAAAATTAATTATGCAAATAATGTTTTTTTAATAAATAATAGTCAAGTATTATTAAATACACGCATCATTAAGTATAACTCTTACAACAATTACTGCAAAAAAGTGATTATTTAACTAAAACCTCTCTAACAATTACATAGCATACAACGGAAACGTCACTTTGATTATAAAATATACAATACTATATAATAATTGAAAAAAAACTATAATTACATATACATATATATTATAAGTAAAAAAATTGTATAAAATATTAACGAGTGCAAAATCGTAAATAGAGTAAAATGATTAATATGATTTATAAAGACAACTACTAACAAAAATACGGATTACATGCAAATTTTTAATTACCAAGTGATTAAAGACACTAGAAAGTTCAAAAAATGCAATAATCTATGTGATGGCCTTTCTTTTGAACAACCTGATTCAGGCGTTTTGGAATACTGTCGATGTGAGTGTTAATATATTCTTGTTTCATTGGATATTGAACAACAAACCGAATACGTTTACATAAATCCTAAATTTTGGTAAGCTTATTTATGTTACGCTTTAGCACACTGAAAACATTTTCAATAGAATTGATATCCGGGCTGTTGGGTGGCAATTGAGTGAAAAACAGTTTTTTTGATTTTAACCCCTTTACTGTCTAAATGTAAATATAAAGCAATTACACTGAATTTAGATAAATGTGACGTTACCTTTTTGGACGTATGACATGGAGCATTGTCCTGAAAAACAGTAGTATCCCCCGTGTAAGTGTGTTGCATTTCATAATGAAAAACATCCTTTATAACCAAAACAATTTTTCACTATTAAAGGTACTAGATATAATTCTCTATTGGATAGGTTAATTATTTTTAAAACCAAACCAACACATTACTTGTCGACGGTGGGCTTTTTTTCTAACAACCGGGAGTAAATGTTTTTAAAAACTCGACCCACACAACACTTTGTTTTTAAAGTCAAATGGTTCGTCCCGAATTATTGTTTCATCAGCAAAGTATATAGAACGCCAATAACAAAGGTGTCGTTCACTCCATAATTTACAAAAAGCTAATCTATCATCTTTCTGTTTTTTAGTAATAAATGGTTTAACCTTTGGTAATTGTGGAGTTAAACCAGATTCAATTGCTCTGTTTTTTATTGTGGAATAAGTAAAATTGTTTAAACTACTTTTTTGGTTTTTGAAAAAGATTTATTATAATTTTTTAATTCTATAACAATTTTCAGATTATCTGTAGTAGTCGTTACACGTTTTCTTCCAACATTATTATAATTTCATGGATTTGACCGTTAATAATCTAATAGATTGTTAAAAGGTTAACTCTGTATAAATCTGTCAATCATTTCGGTAAAAATCCTTTATTTTTTAATTCTTTACTAACACCATATTCATTTTCGGTAAAATGAAAACATTTTTTATCATTATTGTCTATTTGACAAACAATACAAGCAAAAAGCAAAATTAGCGGATGAGTGGAATGTCAAGGTTAAACGTAAATAATAAATTATTCAATTTGTTTTATAATTTTTATTTAATTTTTTTAAATTATTTTTATTATTTTTATTTATATAGATTAAAATAATTAAATTTTTATTTTGATAATTATTATGACATCAAAATTAGGGCAGATTTGAATGGTGCCTTTAACATCAATTTTAAGGATTATTTATTGTTCATTTTTAATGAAATTAAGTACAGAAAATAATTATACGCTAATGATTATTAAAATAATGTAATTTCGACTTATTATCCACGTTTATATAGAAGTAGCTTTTAAAATATGCCATTTTGGCCGATTCAGCTTTTTTAAATAAATATTTCTAAGGATGTATAAATAAGCTATTAAGTTTTTTAATTCTTAATATTTATTTTTACGAAAAAACAATTGGACATAACAAATTAATTAAGATTTAATACTTTTGTAATTTTTTGCGTTAATTTTTGAAATGGCTGTAATAGATCTGTTTAGGACGAAAGTGTAAAGTAAAAAAAACCAGATTAAATAATCAATTTAAAATCGTAATGAGTTTATTATCAAGTATATACTTCAACTGTTTGGAAGCAGTTTACATAACAATAAAGATAAATCACTTTTATAAGTTAATAACAAGATTATTCATACATTGATCGGGGTTAGTAGATAATCAGAGATAGATAAAATATAAAAAAAATTTTAGTTTGTTAATTCTTGTTCTCAGCAGTATGTAAGATTGTCTTGTGTTTACAGATATATTTTATTTAAAAAGCGAGTAGTGTTATTTTCAATACTTTATTATTTTCGTATTTTATGTTTGCTACTTTGAATGTTTTGCCAGAAACATCTTTTAGCAGTAGACATTTTAGCGAAGCCGAACGTAGGCCCGCATTCTAGTACTGGTAGTAAAATTTGAACTCATGCCCACTCAGGTCCAAATCGACCGCTGTATCACTAGACCACCCGGGCATATACATTTTATAAATTAGAAGCATGATTTGAAATTTATATCAATTATTTCATTTAAAAGATTACCGTATTTAATTGCCAAAAATGTAAAAATAATAATAATATATCCTGTGATTATTTGCAAATCTTGTTTTTTTTAATCTAATAGAAAAAAAACAATGTAAACCATGATCTGGCATATAATTAAATTATACAAGTTCCTACTTTTAATTTATGAAGACGTTCTATAAAGTAAAATGACATTTTAGTTAGTTTTTTTAAATGGCCAATATGATCAGTTCAAGTTAGATTCTTGTTCTTGTGCACCCGTAAAATAATTTTGGTATCTTCAGATATATTGTTATTTTGTAGTTCTAAAAATAATTCTTTTTCTTCCATTTTTAAAGACATTTTAGTGTTTAAAATTTAATAAATTTTGGATTTAACTTATGGCCAAAATTAATGAAGCATTGTTTAATATTATTAATTGAATTTTTAAAATTATTTAGATTGCTATTTGAAAATCTTTTTGTACATAAAAACCATATTGTCAGCAGACAAGAAGATACATCAGTTTTTAAAGAATCAATATACAGACTCAAATAAAAATAGAGCAGGAACAGCATCTTGAAAAAGTCTAATATTACTTTTAACTAACTTTGATTTTATTGCATTAATTTGAGTTTTCTATTAAAAAATAATAATTGTACAATCAATTGATTACATGTTTGGGAGTGTTAAGTTTAATTAGTCAATCAATTAATACAGTCATAACAATAATTTATTAAGGATATTAATTTAAAAAATAATAAATATTTTTAAATTAGGAATACATATTTAATTAACATTTTAACATTTTTTCAAAAGTATATATTTATTTATACGTAATAATTTTGTTATTAAAAATTGTTTGAGTAAAAATAACGTTTTTAACAAAACTTTTTTAGTACTATTTTTATATTTAATTAATTTTTTGCAATACTTAATCAATTATTTATATATTATTTATAACTATTTTTTACAAATATTAGTACGCAAACTGTTAATAATAATCATAAAATAATAAGAATACATTTAAAAAAGGAATTTACTCTATTAATAGTAAAACAATTTGTATTTAAAATGTATAATTTATTGAATATTGTGTTCAAGTTTATCAAGCAATTGGTAAAAAATAATTTTTTTAGCATTTATAATTAAATTTATGTTTTGTGCAATAACATGAAAAATTGTTAAATAAAAGTCAACCTTTTTTAAAAAACAATCTTATAATAAAACATTTAAATAGTTGTAAATTAATTTTACAGTTAAAAATATTGGTGGTTTTGCACCAAAGCTTCTAAAAATTAAATTATTTGCAAGTTTAAAAAAGTTTATTTTTTTAACAATTTAATTAACTAATTTAATGTGCCTTGCAAATTGACAAAAATGGTTAAAACGATAGACTTGAAGTTAAATAAACAGATGTTTTAATTTCATTGTTGTCACCTGCTAAACTATATATATATACGCTTATTACTTTAACTCCGCCTAGTTTGGATCAGAAATAATTCAATCTAGCCAGTCCTAAGCCTGGATAAAGGAGGAGGGTTTGAGCGCGCAAGGTTGGCAACCTGACCTCTGTAAAAAAATGTATATTGCTACAAAAACAATCAACATGACGCCATTCCGGCAAACAAGTGATTGTACGTATCTGGATGACAGAGTTACATAGATGACAGGGTTGAGTGAAAGCCGACGGAAAGCTCAATCGTCGATTTGCAGAATCTTCAATGTCAACGAGACTTTGTTGTTGTTGTTTTGCTGTAATTGTTGTCTTATTGCTCCATGCTTATTTTTAGAGCAAAGGGGTATTGTATAATATAATATAATATAATTTATTACTGTGTATGTTTTACGGGAAACGTATTTTTCAACAGCTTGGGCCTGCATCGATGACGGGATTCGAACCTCGATGCCCACCCAGGTCTAAATCGAGCGCTGTACCGCTAGACCACTTGGTCACATTTTATCGTTAAATGTATTTAATGGTTTAATTCAAAAGTAACATTTTTCAAGTGTTTAATTTAGTTGCTACTGGTTGAATGTTGTACAAAAACCATTTTTGAGTAAGTTGAGCACAGCCAACCGAATGTCCGTATTTAGGAGCGGTGATGGGACTCGAAACTATAATTTTCCGCTCAAATATTTATCTTGACTTTAAGTATTATGTTTTTAAAAATACAATTTTAAATAATTGAAAAATAAATTATTTCCTCAAGGTTATTTAAAGAAAATATGTTGTTTAACGAAATAAATTATTGTAACAATTTTTATTAAAACTTTTAAAAATATTTACATTTATTTTAATAATTGTAATTTAAGAAAATTAATTGTTTTAATATTTTGGTTATTTTAAAAGATGGTAAATATTGTAATGATTACACAAATACATCGTGTTAATTATTCATACTAAATAACAGGTTAAGTTACATGCTTATTTCACATTAAATTTTTATCTATTTTCAAACATTAAAATTAAAAAAAAAACATATTTATGTACATTTAGCGATCAAATTAAAATAAATAATAAATCACTTCTACCATTACTAGCAACAATACTACTAATAACAATAGTTGTTAAATAGTTCATATATACTGTCAAACATAAAATGCACCTCTATTAATGTGTTCCATTTTAAATTATTTTTAAAATTAATAGTTAAAAATTAATTATTTTTAATTATTTTAACTTACTTAATTTTGAAAAAAGGATTTTTTTTCGAATTTTAATGCCAAAATTATATTAAAATTTTTAAAAAGAAAATTTTGTTTCATTTTAAACGAAATTGTTTGTCCAATTGAATTGTTGTTAGCGATTTGGCCAATTGAATGGAAATGGAATATAATTTCGTACATTTTGACATGTAAGTGTTTATTGATTAAAAAATAAATAATTTTAAATTTCCACTATTATAATTAAAATTTATAATTTACAAATATATAAACTCATAATAAACATTTGCTTGTTTTTTTTAAGTTTAAAATATGACAATGTTTACAATTATCAATGAACTAAATGTTTGTATAGAATATTTCTAGTTGAAAATGTACGTTTAGATAATCAATCATTTATGTCACCTAATTAAAATGTCTAAATCATAATGAACAGGTTTAGAAAAACGTAACAAAATAATATTAATGATTGTTTTTTATTTTGAATATATTATTGTGTCTGTTGTATATTTACTAAACAAAAAACAAAAATTTTTTTGTAATAAATAATATTATTGTAATAGTTAATATTATTTAAGACTTTTTGTTTTAATCAATGCAAAAACATATTTGGAATGGAGACAAGAGGTTGGAAGATAGGAATAGCAACTCTATTTTAGAAAAATGAAAAATATAACGATAACTAGTTATTTCTACCCAATAGATATGGACAAATTACAAAAAATGCTATTTTAACTTACAGAATCCGGTTTAGTGAGGGACAAGTTGTTAAAGACCCAATTAACACAAGAACTTACATTATAAACAACTAAACTGAATAATTATTTAGTTATCAAATTACAAATATGAATGTGAGGATGGTCCAGCAGTACAACTCTCGATTTTCACCTGGGTAGGCATGGCATGGTTTCGAATTCGACCACTGGCACTAAATGTGGGCCTATGTTCGGCGTTGCTAAAATGTCCCCCTGTTAAAAGATGTTTCCCGTAAAACATTCAAAGTAGTAAACATAAATTATATATATATATATATATATACATATATACAGCTCCTAAATCAATAACTGTTAAAAACGTAGTTTAATTATGCGATATATAGAATGCTATATAATAAATAAAATACAATTATAATTTTATTAATATTTATTGTTAATATAAAATGTTTTGTATAAAATATCAACTGGTGCAAAATCAAAAATGGAGTATAAATATTAAAATGAAATATAAAGTCAAATATTAATAAATATACTGATCACATGCAATTATTTCAGTTAACAAATAACTAACTGCATTATAAATTACAAAATATTCAATAATAAATGTAACCGTCATTCTTGTTAATTACTTTATCAAGGTCGCTTGGAATGTTATCGATAAGATTGTTAATATATTTTTATTTTATCTCATATTGAATAACAAACAGAATACGATTACACAAATCCTCAATTTTAGTATGCTTATTCATGTTACGCTTTAGTAGTTTAGAAATGCTTTAATTACATTCAAGTTCAAACTGTTAAGTAATAATTAATTAAAAAAACTTTTTGTTATTTTATCCCATCTATTGTCTGAATGTAAATACAAAACAAATAAAGTGAACCTAGATTAATATGACGTTACCTTTTGGACGTGGAGATGGAGCATTGTCCTGAAGAACAGCAGTGACCGTCGTGTAAGTATGCTGAATTAGTTGTTTAGGCAAAAACCCATAGTTTTTTAATGTGTTTTTTAATGGTGTTTATTGTAATTAAAATAGTATTTTTTCTACTGTTGATACTCATTTTACAAAACGAAAACAGGCATTTAATCAAATGTTTAAGGTCAAATAATAATATTAATTATAACTTTTTTAGATTAGTAAGAAAAAATTTAATTAATTATTTTTGAACACACATTTACTTTCAATTCGTATTATGACTTTACAGTTAAATCGCTATTGTGTTATTTTTAATAAAATTTAGCACACAAAATAATAAAAAAACAATTAAAACAAACATTATATAACTTCAACTTATTATCCACGTTTATATATGTGTGTTCCTTTCAAAATACGCTTTTTCAATAAACTCTACATTTTTAAATACATATTTCGACCTTTGTGCCGGGGTGGTATAGCGGTATAGCGCTCGAATTAGGACCTCGGTGGGCATGGGTTTAAATCCCACCACCAGCACTAAAATGCGGGTCCACGTTCGGCTTCGCTAAAATGCCCATTACTGAAAAATGTTTCTAGTAAAACATTCAAAGTAACAAACATAAAAAAATGTTTAAAAAATATAAAGTAACCATTAAGTACTTTATATTATTTAAAATTTTTAATATTTATTTTTACAGAAAAAAGACAATTGGAGATAACAAATTTAGATAAGATTATTTTTTATAATTTTAACACCAATTTTGTCAAAGATTGTATATAAATATATATTCTATAAATAATATGCAATATTTTTATAACTAAAATTGTTTTATTTATTAATATGTTTAATATTTCCTTTTAATTTTTATGTAAGTTAATGTTTGGATTGGTGCATCTGAAGTAATATAATTGAAAATATTATAAACAATTCAATTATTTTTATCTTTATTAAAAATATACAATGATATTATATATATATATATATATATATATATAATACAAAACTCATTTGCTTTAAAAATAAGCATGGGGCAATAAAACAACAATTAGACCAAAATAGTAACAACAACAAAGTCTGGTTGGCATTTAAGATTTTACAAATCAACGATTGAGCTTTCTTTCGGCTTTCACTGAACTCTGTCATCCAGATACGTGCGATCACTTCTTTGCCGGAATGGAATCCTCTTGTATTGTTTTCAAAGCAGTATAACGTTTTTACAAAGGCTAGATTGCTAACCTTGAGCTCAAACCCGCCTCCTTTATCCAGGCTTGAGACTGGCTAGATTAAATCATTTCTAATCCAAACTAGGCGGAGTTATATATATATATATATATATATATATATAATATTTTTTATAGTTATATACTGAAAACAATAATAGCTTGCCAGTAGTTTAATATGCTGAATAAAAGAAAAGTAAAATATTAAAGTTTTTAAAAATAAAAACAGTAATTAAAAATATTTTTTAGTAACTTTTATTTTATTATTTTAATTTATATATAATTAAATAAAATTAATAATAGTTTTAAAAATGGAGCTGACAACAAACTTATTTGCATATAATATTTAATATGTTCTTTGTATTGTAATTAAATTGTAAACTTAATTTTAAAAAAACGTTTTTTCTGTAGTAAATATTTTAATAGTATCCTTAGATAACATAATTTAGTTTATTTTTTATTTCATATTTAACTTATTGCATGTTTTACAATAAATATCTTTGGTATGTCTGCATTTAACAAAAACAAACTGGAGTTTCTAATTAGTGTCTACGATGGAAGTCACGTACATGCTAACCCCATTTTACACCCTTGTACAATTATTATTATCATAATAATAATAACAATCATTATTATTATTATTATTATCACACTAAGCTTTAATATCTTACTATTAATAAAAAATAGATAAAATAATATCAAAATTACAAAAATGTATTACAATTAATAGGAACAAAATGAAGTATACCATGTCATGTGATAATAAATATAAATATATAGTTCAAACTAAATTCAAAATTATTATATTTTGAATGAATCATTAAGAGGGTACAGTTACATGATGTTGTAGGATGTACAAATTCGTTCAAACAAATGCATATGTCGAAAGATTCTATTAATCTTTCTTTAGTAAGTTTGTTAGAAGTTCAATATTGTTTGATTCTGAATTCGTTAATACTCTGGATAAGTATGGAAGTCTTAGCTTTCATGTGTAGGTAAATTCTCCTTGTGATTCCAGAGGCTCCAGATTTATTTCAAAGCTGTGAGTAGTGGGTTGGTATTATTATTTTCAATGCTAATTATATACAGAATTTAAAATGTTGGTTAGCAAAATCATTTATTGTTTACTTTAATTTAAAATAAATTAATTTTTAAATCTAATTTTTTAAAAACACTTAATTAAAAAATTTAAAAAGTATGTAATTGTTTCAAAACCGTTAATCATGTTTTAAGCACATAAAGTTGAAATGTTTGAAATGTTAAATTCAAATTCATCTTATGAATAAATAGATGATTTTTAAACACAGAATTTAATAATTTATAATTCAATTGTAAGTTTTTGTTTTTATATATAAAAAAAATGTTGCTGTAAAAATTTTTATAGTTAACATTAATTTTTTAAACAATGTTTTTAAATATTGTATTAAACCACATTTTGCGCTAGTAAAGTGGGAAATTGACGTTTTATTAATAATATTTATTATGTTAAATTACCATTTAAAGCAATTAACAATTTTTTTTCTATACACATTTATAAATTTTTAAATGTTTATCAAATGTCTAATGCATCTGATTAGTTTTATTTAATTCGCTCAATTTATTACATATAAAATATAAGAATTAGCCTATTTTAGCTCATATTGGAAATAAACATAAAAACTTCAAATAATAAGTAAATTAAAGCTGCAAATGAAATAAACTGTTTATAATTTGTGTTTACAACAATATTCTTTATATATGCAAAAATAGTATGCAAAATAAAAACAAAATGAATATTTAATGTGACGGGGTGAACATGAGTTCGAATCCCACATTTGACTTCGCTAAAATGTCTACTGCTCAAGGATGCACGATTCCCGTCAAAACATTCAAAGTAGCACAAATAGATACAAAATAAAATTAAAGATAATTTCTAAAAATAAAATTGAAATTTTGTATACTGTCTTCTTTTTGATGAGCCATAAACAAACCAATTATGATAAATTCCACTTTTGACAACGTCTCCAAACTTGCATGACTTTTGCGTGTAACAGTCTACTTGTTGGTTGTTGTTTGGACAACAAATAATTGTGACATAACATTATTTAAAAATCTATTGTACAACTATTAAAAAGTGCAAAATTTATGTCGGTGTAAAAAATCTGTATTTAAAATATTGTGTACAAAATGTTATGGCCATGAAACCTCTCTGTCTCTATAAATATATAGGAAGCCCAAATACTACACTGAAAAATGAGTATGCATTAACTATAATTGTGGAATCCTTTTGAAATTTTTAAATCGTCTCAATTCTTAAAATGTTTTCTATTAATCATTCAAGTAATAATACTACTGCATATATACTACGGTACTCATTTAAAAAAATTAAACGGTACGCAGATGATTGCCATATTGGTTTCTTTTAATCTTCAATATTGTAATTTTTATATTTCAGTGTCATGGCAACAAATTGTTTAATTTGGCTTACTTTAAAAGAGGATGTCTATATTTAACAAAAACAGTTTGGAAGTTACGTGCACGCCAACTTTGTCTTAAAAGTATTGTTGTACATTCTTGTCAACTTTATGCAAATAAAAGTCGCATGATATAGTGTTTGCTTTAATTTATATAAATATTTAAAATGTCATGTCCCTGTGTCATGGCAACAATTTGTTTACAACATAACCTTAAGTTGGCTTGTGCTCTATTAAAAATACTTCAGTAGAGCGTAGATACTACATTTGCAATTTGCCTGTTTTGTACCAAATTACAATAATTTATAATAATGTGTATGTAATTACCCTTTCAAATATTACATAAAAATTTTAAACACAATATGTGACGGGGTGGTCTAGCGGTACGGTGCTTGAATTTGGACCTCAGTGGGCATGGTTCGAATCCTACAACCGACCCACAAAATACGGGCCTACGTTCGGCTTCGCTAAAATGTCTACTGCTAGAAGATGTTTCTCGTAGATCATTCAAAGTAGCAAACATAAAATTAAAATAATAAATAAATAATTTAAATTTTTAATAATTGAATAATATTTAATGCCTAAATTTAAAATTAAATCACTGTACGTAATGGATTCAAATTATTCTAGATATTATTTTAAATATTATTTTTTGATTTTAAAGTATACTTTTAAAATAAAAAACAAATTCTACACATAAAGATTTGATTAGCGCGTGTAATTTTTTAAATACCTTATGACATAAATATGGCTGCAATGCCTATTTATATCTATTTTTAAATATTAAAATATGTAATTTATTTATAAAAATTATTATTAAAAAAATTATTTTAATTTTACTAAATTTTAAAAAATTTAATAATTTAAACGCAAAATCGAATTTTTGTTTTGCGGTTTCACATTTTAAATTTTAATAAAAAGACTTGTTTTGTACGAACATACTACATTCTACATGAATGTTATTTGTAGTGTAAATTATCCTTTTACGACAAACGTCGCACACCTTTTATGTATTAAAGGATTATTTGCAATTATAAAGAAACAATTTCTAAAGTGGATGAGTACAAGTGGTAAATTAAACAACACGGATTTTGTCTAAACTTTTAAATAATTGTTTTAGTGCAAACTGTGCTCAAATGTTTCAGAACGTATGACAATTGTTTAAAACAGTGCATTCTGTGCATACTTCAAATGTTGCAATGTGTATTTGAATGTAACTTACAATTTACTATACGCTTTACTGATTTAGACTACAAAAGCTTTAAAATAAAGCTCACTTTTATTCAATTGCATCCTTACAGTCTAAGCCTCAACGTAATTGATTCTTTTTAGTACTTTAAAACGTGAGGTAAACTGTTTGGAAAATAACGTATTATTGAAAGCAAAGATTAATTAAGTTAAAAATTGTATTTCAAATCATTATATTGGTACGTAGATAATGTCATACCCAAAGCAGTTGGCAAAATTTGAAAAATATTGGATATAACTTAAATCATTGACATTATAAAGTTTGTAAGCTTTATCTTGTATATTCATGTATTTTATTAGATACACTTAACATTTAACCAATTGTGGGTTTTTGTTTTCAACATTTTGCCAAACGTTTTGTTTGATTGCCCGTAAAACATTCAATTCAATTAGATTTTTCCGAATAGATCTTAGGCAACTTTTCGGTGGTCTACCCCAACCTTTCTTTCACCATTTTCAATTGTCTATTCCAAAACCGTTCTTGCTGGCCTTTCGGCTGCGGTAAATGTAGAATTTGACCAAGTAATTTTATTCGTTTAATTGTAATGATGTCATATAGTAAACGAGTGTCAGTTCTTTACATAATCTCATTATTTGAAATGTAATCGCACCAGATAATCTTTAAAATACTTCTAATACTTCTAATATATATATATATATATATATATATATATATATATATATAATCTATATATATATATATATATATATATATATATATATATATATAATCTTATTGCCCCATGCTTATTTTTTAAAGCAAAAGGGTTTTGTAAATAAATATATATATATATATATATATATATATATATATATATTAGCAAAGTAATATGTAATGTATTTATTAATAAGATATATCTAAGATAATCAACAAGTTATATTAGTATTGTCAGATTCACATGAATAATAAATTTACTAGGTTTTCCAGTCAACCAGGAGCACTGTACAGCTGTTTCATCCTTATTTGGAATCAACAAATGCCAAATATTCTTAAATATTATATTAGGCCAATATAGTATTCTGTAGAGTTACATTTTCGTTATGTTGTAAACAAAGATAACCTATTTGTAAATTACACACAACAAATGCTATTTATTAGCATTTAAAAACATTTTTTTTATATTACGTCTGTGGTAATATGTTAAGAATATAAATACAATACATAGCTATTCGAAAGATATTATCCCATATTAATGTTGAACGTTTTGCGTTTTGTTTCTTTCATTATTTTGTTATAAGTAACGGGGTAGTCTAGCGGTACAGCGCTCGATTTGAACCTCGGTGAGCATGGGTTCAAATCTCACCACCGGCACTAAAATGAGGATCCACGTTCGGCTGAGCTTAAATATCCACTGCTGAAAGATGTTTCTCGTAAAACATTCAAAGTAATAAACATAAATTATATATATATATATAATACAGCGCTGAATGAGCATCCCAAAATGAACATATACATACACTCATGCACAATATGTATATATGAATTGGAAATATTGAAAAAAATGGACAACACTTCTTCTTTCCTCCCCACACCCCGCCACAAAATCAACGAGTTTATTTTTCACATGTCGCTTTTTTCATTTTCTGCATTCTTGTCAATCTGGAAATGGAAAACAAAAGTTGCATTAATTAATCAGGCACATGTGGCACATGTTTATCAACGTGTAGAATATAAATATGCAATTGCATTATAACAAGGATATTTGTAATCGATCAAATAAATACACATTCAATTAATCACATCCCTATTTGTGTACAAAAAACGGGTCATAACTTCTTTAAAGATAACTTGGTTGTAACCTAATTAGGCTTTTTACTTTGTACTTTTATTTTGTATAGTTTGGTTTTTGTTTAATGGCACTAATTATATGTAATGTGTGTATGTATGTATGTATATGCTAAATGTACTTCTATTGATGTATTAAAGTTTATATTAATAAATGAATAAATAATTAAATAAATATCACCTTGTTTACTGGTTAGCTATATTAACATAAAGTTCAAAAAATAAATATTTCAGGTATATATATATACAGCTATCAATTTGGACCTGAATAAGCATGGGTTCGAACCCCATCACCGGCACTAAAATGTCAACTGCTAAAAGATGTGCGATTTCCATAAAGCATTCAAAGTAACAAACATGAAAAACAAATAAAAAATAACCAATTTACAATAAAATATTTAAAAATGGTTTGTTGATTCAATTACTCCAACGTCAAATTGATTTAATTTGCATTATTATTATTATATATTATACAAAACCCTTTTGCTTTAAAAATAAGCATGGGGCAATAAGACAACAATTACAACAAAACAACAACAACAACAACAAAGTCTCGTTGGTATTGAAGGTTCTGCAAATAGAACATTGAGCTTCTTTTCGGATTTTACTCAACTCTGGCATCCAGATATGTGCAATCACTTTTTTGCTGTTGTCTGTTGGAATGGCGTTCTTTTTTATTGTTTCAGTAGCAGTACAGAGGCCAGGTTGCTAACCTTGCGCTCAAACCCTCCTCCTTGATCCAGGCGTTGGACTGACTAGATTGAATCATTTCTGGTCCAAAGTAGGCGGAGTTATATAAAGATTGGTGTATTATATTTAAAAAGTACATTATTATTGTGGTTAATAATAAATTTAGATAACAAGTTTCATATATATAACTGTTTAAATTTAAGTGAAAAAAGTGAGCATAGTAAATTTTGTGTTAATTTATCAAAAATGTAACTTAAGACAATGTTTTAAAAACAAAAAAAACCCAGCTAAAACAATGTTCTCCAACTTCCATTGTATCCACCAGTTCGCTTGCAGTTGCGGTGACAAATGTATTGGTCTGACAACACGTTGCTTATCGGAACTGGCCAAAGAACACATTCCCAATTGGATCGATAAAGAGTCTAAATCAGATGAACGTCTGTGCACTTCGTCACTTGGTTCAAACAAAACACCGAATGAACTTTAATAATTGCTTTAAAGTGTTGATAGCTACTCAAACTACTAATATGTTAAAAACGCTTGAATCTGTTAACATTCACTTATTTTGTGTGCACAAAAACAATTTGTAACTTCATTAAATTTAACTTGGACACATGCATACACATGTTGCATATGTGTATGTATGTGTAGTTATTAATGTTAAGTTAATTACAACATATAATTATATATATATATATATATATATATATATACTGATTCTTTATATATTTGTGACTGAAGAGAATATACGAAATGAATTCATTTCTCAGTTTACGTCTCTCTATTATTTTTGTTTGGAATTATAAAGGGAACCCAATGCTTTAAATTATGAATCTCGTATTTTTGTATTACATTTTAATCTACATAACATTCCCAAAAATTAAAATAAATACATCTAAATTAAAGTTATTTTAGATAAAATTGACGTTTTTTAAATTATAGCACAGGGTATTGGCCTAAATGAGTGTGTCTTTTTATTTTAAATCGATTTTCACTGTTTAACGTAAGTGGTGTAATTTTTTATTCTAAACCAAAACGTTAATTGTAGAGACCGGGCATTTATCCTACCAACCGAAAATAAATGCTTTTTACAACATTGGATTCAGTTGATACTTTATAATTGTAGGTAAATTTTTAATTGTAAACCCTTGTTTTATCTGAAAACTATATAGAATGTGAAAAACACAGTGATTGTCCAATCAAATTCCCCACCAAAGGAAATATTGTTATTTTGAGTTTCTTATTGATAAATAGTATAACCTTATGTAGATTGAAATGTTTGTGCTCCGTGCATTGGTATCACATAACTGATTTTTATAAATTATATCTTACCGGTTTTGAAAGTAATTTCTCCATTATTGGTACCTGCAGTTTCGTGTTTTCTATCACTGTTGTTTACTTTTCGATTATCTAAAACATAATATATTGTAAATAGTTTATTACGTACATTTCTGTTATATGTTTACACAAAAATCATTGATTATTTTAAAATGTTTTGGTACGAATTTTATGATTCGAAATAAAAATAATGGGTTAATAACAGGTAACAACATTACTAAACTCAGAACTGAATGGAATTGTGTTTTGAATCCAAACACCAATACTAAATGCATTTGATTGTGCTAAATTTAAACTTGGTAAAATTGGGTTTTCTTTCAAACATTCAACAATTAAAAACCATGTTTTAATTTAATTTTTAAAATTAGTTTATTTAAACAATTACAAATTAAAATACGAAATTTCATTTTTGTGGTATGTTTCAACAGTCGTATGTTCGTTTTAAATAGTATTGTAACGCCATAATTAAGTCAAAATTATATTTTAAAAATACAGATTATAGCTTGTTTGTTTTTAATTTTATAAAATATATAAAACAACAATTAACTAATTATTCTAAAATTGGTACAACTTTTGTTTGTTAGTTATCTATCCATATTGTTTTTAAATGTATATATTAATTACTAATTAGATTTCAGTAATATAATTTAGTTTTTAAAAACAAAAGCAAATACACTTTTTATAATTACGGTAAATTCAGTATAATAAAGGCTATACATTTTTATACGTATTATTCAGTTTTGTTATATATATAACTAACCACTACAAAAATTATTTTAAAAAATTTATTTTTGTCTTTAAAATACATTATTTAGTATTTTTTGAATTTTTATATTTAAAACAATGACAATTTTTAATATGTTTATGAAATTAATTAATAAAAAAATAGTATTACTAATTTAAATTTATATTTTGAAAATATATTATTATTTTAAAAATGCATGATTACATGCGCCAAACATTTGATTGGTTAAATATTACTCCATTTTAATACCAATTTAGCATGAATAATTTAAAAACAAACTTTTTTCTGAAGAGTTATTTTTTTATAATACTAATGTTATATGTACAAGTTAATGTGGGGTGTTGTTTCAAAATTTGATTTTGGTAAGCTAATAACACTTAGTTTTATAATGCCTAAAACAGGTCAAAGTTCATTTTTAAGAGCTGATTAATACAAAGAAATGCAAAGCCTATATAAAGATTATGCAAAGCCTAAAGTAATTGCTTAAACACATGGAATAAGCTTATTTAATGTGGATAGAATGATAAACAATAAAAGCGGTTTCAAAAAGAATATAGGTAAAAATAGAGCATCGCCAAGTAGATAAAATGATTATTTCATTATCACTCAACCGAAAAGATACAGAACAATGAATATAGGGGAAAAAATAGACAATTATAAGAAGATGCATGAAATTAGCAAAATTATTGCCCAAAATAGCAATTAAAATCTTCTTCTGCGTTGTATGTATAAATCGAAAAGAGTAGAGTTTGAAAGAAGTACTAACATCAACAATTGTGAAATACGGTAGATGATAAAACCAACCAAGGGAAAAAGAATTTAAAAAAATCCTATTGATCAACCTCCGTGAGTAAGTGTGAGGCACGTTGGTGCATCTTTCTATCGAAGAGAAATTGTTTGATCTTGAAAATGTAGATAAGGTGGAAAAATCAATATCTACATAGCACTATAAGATTTGTATTGCGTTATCGTGCAAATTTGGTCACTCATTGAGAAACTGTCCTGTTCCCAACTTACGAGTAATCACACACTCACACAAAAGTTTATCTAACTCTTCTTTTGCAATTTTTTCGCTTGGTTGGTTTTATCGTCTGCCAAAAATTTAACATTTGTTTATGGTAAAAACTTATCCCAGTGATGATACTTGCATTTCTCATAATATTGCGCAATCATCCTGTATTAAAGAATATTTTGTTTTTAAAGTACAATCAATAAGGTCAACGAGGCAGATACTGATGACCAAATAAAAAAAACAGTCTTAGAGCTCAAACAAGGCAGAATGTAACTCGCGACGCTACTGCTTGCTTTGTGAATATTACTTGTAATAATGCACCGGTTATTAAATCTAGGATTTGCCTATTATAATCAAAATGTCCGCTTAATATTGGATAATAGAACGTACGCTCACTGTTTTCACAGGCTGCACGAAATTGTGTTAATACTGAATCTAACCGTCATAATGTTAATATTTTATGTGTTCAAGAAACCCGTGCTATAAGATTACCTTTAGAATCAACCATCTGGGCTTCTCGATGTGATGTTTTTAAACCCGCCAAATATGGTATTGCGATTATTACGTCCTCAAGTGTGACGGAAACTCTCATTGATTGGTGCCCTATTAATTCTAGAATTAGGACCACTCGCTTTCAGACTGTGATTAAATCATACTAAGTCAAAAATAAAAACATTTTATGAATTATTAGCGGCCACAACCACCACGCTAAGCTAAGTGCTGCTTGCTGCTCAGCAGTTGGCAAATGGACGACTAGCAATAACAATTGCTCAAACGGTAACTATCTTAGCACTTATGCCCTACAACACATTTCAGTAGTCACTAACACAATGTTCTAACATTATCCACGTCACTTGATCACGTATAAGAAACAAGATTGCCGCTCTCAAAATGACTATATTCTTGTTTCTCGTAACTGGTTTTCATCAATTAAAGACGTGCGTGCATTCCACGGCTAATGTACTGTAACCAAAAATGGAAGTGATCACGGGTCATTGAAGTAAACATTGTCACTCAACTTTCAATCCAAACGAAAGCACTTTAATTGCCCCGACTGCAAATCTATCAAAAAATGCCTCCCATATTTAGAAATCCTTTAAAAAAACATATTTAAATGTTGGTCTGTGCACAAATTTTAATGTTACAGTAGAACACACAAGTATTACAAGATAAATTTGACCAAAAATTAGCACAACAAATTGGATAGAGACAAAAAGATACAGGAATACCTAACAAATTTCAATGGTGATCAAGCAAAATATTGGTCGCATCTGGTTGGAGAATTAGAAAATGCTGTAATGTGTAACAATACTCAAACCTTATTTAAGAAGATCAATGAACTTTGAAAAGAACATTCCTTTTACAATCAACGTTTATTGGCAATCTCTGCAGATCAATAGACATCCTACTTTTCAATATTATTCAATCCCATTAAACACAAAGCGACGGAAGCTTTCAATTAACTCCATACACAATCCCCCGATTCCCCATACTTAGTTTCGACAGAGGCCCCCTTGCACGAAAAAATTACTATAGCATGCCATTAACTGAAAAATGGAAAGGAGTAAATGACATACCAATAAAAACTTTTAAGTATAGTAAGATAAATTTTATACAAGATTTATACTCGTTGATAAGCTCCATTTGAAAAGAAGAGAAAATACCAGAAGCTATTATAATCCCAATCTATAGGAAAGGATACATAATGGTTCCCGCCAATTATAGAGGAATCGGATTAGTTTGCTGGATTTTAAAAATATTGGCAAATATTATTTTACGCAGGATCCATAGAAAACGGGAGTGTCGTACACGAGCAAACCAGACTGGATTTCGTCCTGAGATGGGATGCATCGATCAAATCTACACTGTTAGTACAATATTAGAACTGAGATTGCGATACCTACAGCCTACATACTGTGCCTTTATAGATTATTTAGCCGCTTTTGAACGTTTAAGTAAACCTTTATGGAACAAAAGTAATATTTCTATTAAAAACAAGATTAGACTATATAAGAATTTAGTGCGTTCCATTCTGCTTTATCCTTGTAAAACTTGGACTTTCACCCAAATGCGTATACAAAAGTTTACCCATTTTAAGCAAAGCTGTTTATGATTCATATGGTTTCGCTCCCTGTCCTCTATTGAACACAACCATTTAATAACTAATACAAAAAATTCAACAATTTCTAAATATTTGTAAGACACGTTTATTGTCCATGTATCTCTAATACGAGAAAAACGATTTAAATAGATTGGCCATGTTTTACGTAAATCATCTACTTATCTAGTCAGAATAGCTGTGGAAGCCCATTCATTACCTGAATGAACAAGAGGTAGCCAACGGAAAATTTAAATGGACATTGTAGCACGCAAACTCCGTCCTTTTATTTATGCTATACCCGCTTATCCAAATGAATGACTTAATTGGGCGTCCGTTGACTTACACTGGAGAAATTTAACTTGGGATGTAATTAATATTTCATGTCAGCACACCTCGAGTGTTGTTTATTAAGTGCACATTGCAAAAATTGGTATTTTGCAGACTTTTTGGAAGGATGTTTGGTGAGGGACGTTTATCACCGATGATGATGATGTATTAAAAAAATATTTTATTTTAAAGTACAATTAGACTCCAAAATGGATTTGTATAAGCAATAACTTCAACAAGAGAGAATTTTTATTAAATGTTTCAAAAAAATATTTAATCCCAAATTTACTCATAATGCCTCAAGGCATTTAACAATTCTTGAAGATAACGCACCAGTACATACATCAAAAAGAGGTAATGTGTTTTTTAGCATAACTTTTAATTTACTATATTATTCATGTATGTAGACTACAAAATGTACCATCAGTAACAAGGTAACTCTTATTCAATAAACCTCCCTGCAGTCGAAATCTAAATGTCATTAATTTTTTTAAATGTTTTTAAACGCGAGTTTAACTGCTTGAATAATTACATGTTGCTAGTAGAAAAAACGTATTTTGGTATAAGCAATCGTATTGCAAAAGAATATATTGATACCCTGTTCGACTCATATCTAAAGAAGTTACAAAACGTGGTTAGAAAACGACGTTTAGGTTTGGAACGCTAGAATAAACCGTTTGTAACATTTATTTGATATATTGATGTAATGTAGTCAATAAAATTACTTTTTTTTACAAATCATGTGTTTTTGTTTTAACTTTATGTAAATGGTAGTATTTTACTTTAACGCAAGAATAGATATCGGTGTATATTATAGTTAAAGATTAATTTTGCGAATAATGTTACTTGCAAAGAGTGTACAAGTATGACTTAGATATATCTAAGATAAGTAACTAGAGTGTGTTTATTTTCTCACGTTAACCGTAAATATTTACCGAGGTAGTCCAGCGGTACAGCACTCGATTTGGACCTGGGTGAGCATGGGTTCGAATCCCACTACCAGCACTAAAATGCGGACTCACGTTCGGCTTCGTCAAAATGTCCACTGTTGAAAGATGTTTCTAGTAAAACATTCAAAGTAGCAAACATAAAATTATACATATATATATATATATATATATATATATACATAGCTCTAATATTAAAAGGATTACACAAACATTAATCACTATTACATAATTATAAATTATTATATACACAGCTTAAAATAAAAAATGACAATAAAACAACATTGAATAGTAACGTTTAAAAGTAAAATAGGAATAAATCGATCGATAATTTAAAATACAATTTTGAGCAAGCAAGAAATTTAACGAAGCCCCTATCTAGCGTAGCCAACGAGACAACACGCCATTTTGTTGCTACAACTTCTTATCCATACATGATTTAAACAGTAAAAACCAAAACTGAAAATTAATTAAAATGAATTGATTAATTTTAAATAATAAATTGTAATTAATTAACTGTATTAACAATGTTGCATTTGTAATATTAATTAATAATAACAATTACAATGTTTGTATTGACAAAATATAATAACGTTGTATGCTACAAAGCATCATTAAAAATAATTAAATAGATTAACTTTATATGTATTTTAATATAATACACAAAATGTGTATAGATTTATGTTGAAATAATTATAATTTTTAAAAATGTAGTATATTTTGTACAAGCCTAAAACTATTTAACTTATTTACCGGAAGCAATAATAATAAATTTATACATTAATTAATTGTAATATTATATCATTGTACAAGTTTTGATGCAATACATATTAATTAAAAAACAACATACTAATATTCATTTTAAAAATAACTAAAAAAACGATGTTATTACGCGTGGCACCAACCTATTTACAATTTTGTTGTTTTATTACAAATAACAATACATATTTACTTTAAAAAAATCAATTCTAGTATATATTATTAAATGTTCCATAAAATATAAATTACCAATATTTTATAGAAATAACTCTGCCTAGTTTGGATCAGAAATAATTTAATTTAGCCAGTCCCAAACCTGGATAAAGGAGCAGGATTTGAGCTATTCCGGCAAACAACGACAAAGAAGTGATCACACGTATTTGGATGACAGAGTTATACAGATAACAATGTTGAGTGAAAGCCGAAAGAAAGCTCAATTTTCGGTTTGCATAATCTTTAATATCAACAAGACTTTGTTGTTGTTGTTTTTTTGTTGTAATTGTCATATTGCCCCATGCTTATTTTTAAAGTAAAAGGGTTTTGTATAATATATATATATATATATATATATATATATATATATATATATAGTATAAAAATAAAAAAATATACCTAAATTTTTAATGTATTTACGTTGTTGCTATTAATATACAAAATTTAATTAAAAATATTTTAAAAGAAATTGATTAAACAACATATATTAAATTTTATGTATTTAATTATTAAATAAGTCAACTTATACCGGGGTGGTTTAGAAGCACAACACTCGATTTAGACCAGGCTTGGTCTGGGTTCGAATCCCACCACCGGCACTAAAATGCGGGCCCACGTTTGGCTTTGCTAAAATATCTACTGCTGAAAGATGTGTTTCTCTTAAAACATTCAAAGTAATAAACATAAAAAAGAAATTGTTTGTACTATATATTCTTTTATTAAAAACTGCAATTTAAAAATTTTCTGGTTTGTTTTAATAAACTATCGTCATTCATTCTACGTCCGTATTGAAGGAAATGGAGAGTTAACATGGAACATTAGCAATCTTGTTCTTGTAATAAAATGCTTTTTGTAAGTGTACAGTCGGTAACACAAAAAGCTAACTGTATCCAAGGTGTCATTGTAGATAATAAATCTAAAATGAACTTTACACAACTGCACAATATTGACCAAACAAAAATAAAGAAAATTTATATTTAAACATTTAAAATATTTTATTGTTAATGTATTAATTTAATTGTGGTAAATAAATAAAGTTATTTTAATTTTTGACAATTAAATAAAATGATTGATTAAGAACATGAAAAAATTGTTTTTTTATAACTATCTTTATTATTATAGAATTTGTTAAACGATTATTACACATAGTAATTATATACAAACCTTGTTATTATTATTTTTTATTGTGAAGATTTAGTTTTTCATAATTTAAAATAATTTAGCTAACAATTAATTTTATTATTTAAAATTTAATTTGATACGCAGAAATATTTTATTATTTAAAATTATATATATATGATATATATAAATATATAAATATATATATATATATATATATATATATATATATATATACAGTTAAGCTTAATTCTTATGTGTATATTTCTTACATGCTTACAAAAACCAGAATAAAATTAATTATAGTAACATTGTATTTCATGGTTACAATAGGAAACAATTTTTGTTACATGACAGACTTTATTTATTTACTTTTTAAAATTTATTTTGTTTTCATCAACATTGAAAATACAAAATAATCATTTGTGTTGATGGGCAATTGTAACATCTGTTAATACATGTTGTCTTTTAATTTTTACTTGTTTTATACCACAGCTTAGTAGAAAATTATTAAAAATTCTACACTCATCTTTCGTTAACCGATCAATAAAGATAATTGTGTTTTAATTAATTTAATGCTACAAAAAATTAATTTTATTAGGTAATAATTATTGTCCCTGTTCAACTCTAACAATGAAAGCTACTTCTACTGAAGTATCCAAGCCAATAACCATAAAATAAATAAAATAATAATAAACAGAATATGTTATTTCATTTATAACATTGGGTATTCCTTACAATTCCATATATACAAAAATAACTTTTAACTAGTTTAAACGTAGGTTAAATTATAACATAATAAGTGAATGTAATTTATATTTATCATTAAATTCAACTTTATATGTATATATATATATATACAGACAGTGACACAAGTGTCTCCTATGTTGACCTACTATAATATTTAAATATATTTAGCACTTGTTACTTATCTTAGACATATCTAACACTAATTAATAAATACCTTAGATAATACTTTACTAATATATATACATTTAATATTATTCGCAAAAAAATTCTTAATATAATATACAATAACATTCGTTTTAGCAATAAAGCATAATACCATCATTATGAAAACTTAAAAGCAAACACATAAAATTGGTTTAAAAAAAATTGTTTTATCTATTAAAGTACATAAATATACAAAATAAAAGGTAACAAACTTAATAATGTCAGTAATTTAAGTGATATCCACGCTTTTGTGCCAGCCGCTTTGGGTAGGAATTTATCAACGTACCATTATAGTCCTTTGAAATACAATGTTTTACAACGTGATTAATTTTCAGTTCCAAGAAATTCACCTCACGTTTTAAAATACTAAAAACGTTTTCAATTACATTCAAATCTGGATTGTATGGAGAAAGTTGAATAAAAGTAAGCTTTTTGCTTTTTAAAGTTTTTGTGGTCTAAATAAGTTAAACGTATAGTAAATTTTTGGACAGCTCGCTTTGAAACAATTCTCTGAATATTT
The DNA here is from genome assembly GCA_025895645.1 of Cardicola forsteri. Lineage (NCBI taxonomy): Eukaryota > Metazoa > Platyhelminthes > Trematoda > Strigeidida > Aporocotylidae > Cardicola > Cardicola forsteri. The sequence goes on along the minus strand of JAKXYG010000557.1, from coordinate 39,984 downwards.
GTACAAATTCAGAACTGTTTACATTGCCACTCGTACGCATCTATTTTGGAAACTGATTGTACTTAATTGCAAAATATCCCTTTACAAATGAAGCATGTACAATTTTTAATGCAGTACACGTGTGGTTGAGTGCGAAATTTGGACTAAATAGTCCATAGAATATTGCACACTCATCTGTAAAGTATATCGATTTCCGAAAAGATGATGGATGAAGGTTTGTACTTTTGGCAAACTCCACTCATTGTATGGGCACGACTGAGTGGAGGTATCTTAACAGCCGCTATAAAAATAAAACCTTCAGATTTCATCCTCCTTCTTACAATTAAATATTCGTTCACGTTCATTGTTCGGTGTTTTTTAAGATGCATAATTATAAACTGATTATCTTGTTTGCTTGTTGAACGTTTTCTTCTAACTGTGGGGGGCTCGTTCTATTGTTCAAAATGTTGTATACAGTTGAAACATCTAGATCATGCATTCGGCAATTATTTTAGCTTTTATGCTCCTTTGATAAAAACTTTGACCTAATTCATAATCATGGGAAGACAAATAACAATGCTGAGCTGCTTTAACCATAAGTATTAAGTGCTTGGAAATAAGTAGCCTTTTTATTAAAATTACAAATTTTCAAACGGAAAATAAAAATAGAAATTATATAAAATTTAAATATTTTTTTAACAATTACTTTTGTAAATAAATTGCATATTTTAATATTCAATAAAATTTAACTAGAAAAGTTAAAATTTATGCATCTCATTGCCAACGTATGTATCAAGGTCATACATTTTTAAAAAAATGTAGCGTATCAATCAAATCTTTATAATGTATAAAAAAGTTGTTATTTTAAAAATATACAATAATTTATTTTAAGAACAAAAATATATTTTTAAATAATTGGAATGACATACATTGCCTACTGTAATGTTTGTAACTTAAGGGAATGTACAAAACCGTTCCAAATTCACAGTTTACTTTCTTGGTTGAATGTATTACAATTTTATAAATAATATTAAAATATTTTTATAAAATAATTAAAAGCGTAAATTACAATGGGACAGCCAGGAGAGACTTGTCCGAAACGACTCTAATCAAGTCATCTCCCATCGTCTATGAACTCTGGCTCCACTGCTGACATTAAATGTAGGACCTCTAAGAAGTGTTTCTTGTAAAAATTTTAAGGAATAACAATTGAATTTTTAAATAGTAGTAATCATTAAATACTCTAATGTATGCTGTTTTGTTTTTGTATCTACTCTTTACAAATTTCTACTATAGAAACATAATTTTTGATTGAAGTAATACTTCACTTACTTAGTCAATTTTAACAATGCAAGTTTACAATTGATTGAGCTAATAATAAATACATTAATACGTACTTTTGGGCATTCCAGATATTGTCAATCCAAACTCATTTTAACCGATCCATCATTGATCTACGATGAGACAAAGAGAGACTTGCCCGAAACGACCCTAATCAAGTCACCTCCCATCGTCTATTTCGCCGGTCATCAGTTCAACTTCGGTCCAGACGGAATTGACCAAACTCATGGGACAGCCATCGATCGGATAATTGATTTGCGCCAGCTCGAAATTATTCAGCCCTCGCCAAGTCCACCCAGTGAGGCAACGACTGCCGTCGGTCGGAAACCGAATCGAATTTATATGTTCGAAGATTTGTTCGAGTTGGACTGGCAACAAAGCAAAATTTGGTCAAATTTACAATTTTGGGAAGATGCATTTTTGGATGCAATTGGACAAGAACGAGACATTCTCGGTGCGGCATTTGTTTCTGTAATTGCCTTTTAAGCAGAACAAGGGTCAAATGTGAATTTTAATTAATTAGCGATATATTAGGAGGAGGCTTTTCATTGTTGCAAAGTTGAGAGGAATGTATTTTGTGCCCAAGGTTTTTAAGTAGATGGAGTTGTTTGCTGGTCGTTGGTTGCATCTCGACCACTGACAGTGAATGTGGACTCACGCTGGGCTTCGGTTACATGCTCACTGCTGAAAATTGTTTTCTGTAAAACATTTAACGTAGTATATATATATATATATATATATATATATATTGTTTGTAACTGAAGGAAATGTACCAAATCTTTTCATTTCACAGTTAACGTTTTTGAATATATAATTTGACTAAATGTATTAAAATTTTAAGAATAATATATTTTTAAATGTTCTTATAAAATAATTAAAAATATATTAATAACAATTTTTGCATTGCTGTAAATTAATAAAAAACATTTAGAAATACATGAATTTTTACTTAGCTAGTCTGAATTAATTTTATTTGTAATGTTTTATTATCTACAAACAATTGTTGCCTAAAATATTTTAAAATATTTTAAAAAATGTAAAACCATGTAACTTTTTTCAAATTATGCTAATGGATAATATTTAAAAATTGGCAAAAAAACGAATTATATTGTTCATAATGCAGATATATACATGTGTTTATTAATTAGTTGACTTAAGACACAACTAATCGGCTGTATATAAGCATTTTCTCAAGTTTGTTACCAATTGTTATAATTTTGATACATGTATGTACAAAACCAAAAAAACATTCAAAAGTGTTGATATAGTTTTATATAATTTAATTGTTAACATAAAAATTGATTTGGGCAAATACGTTTTTTTTTACATTGTATTTGGTGGCATATGTAAATGACAGTATTCAAAGCCGTAAAAAGCTACCAGCGTAATAGAAGGATGCATAGCTACAACAGCAACAACAACAACAACAGCAGAAAACAAAATAAAAATTAGATTGTCAAATATTGAACATGGCAAGCAAATTATTACAAATTATATCAGAAATAGAACGTTATAAGCAATATATACTGTAAACGTAAAATATCAGGCCAACAGCATAATTAAACAAAGTCAAACTGGAAAGTAATACGTCTATGAGAAAACGTACTTGTGATAGATGATAATTAAAAAAATATTTTTATTTCCAATAAACATAAGAGTATATAGTAACAACTTCTAATTTTTAAATTATTAATTAATTTTTAATCCATTTTTACTAGTTAAAATGTTGTGACGAGAAACGCGCATCTTTCAGCAGTGGACATTTTAGCGAAACCGACTTGATGTCCACCTAGGTGGTATTGTTAGATTACTCCAGCACATTTTTTTACTGTTATTGTATAATAAACTTGGACTCTCACCCAAGCGGATACGCAAAAGCTTGTTCTTTTTGAGCAAAGCTGTTTAAGATCTATATGGTTTCGCTCGTTGTCCTCTATTGAACGCACTCATTTAATAACTAGTAAAATATTTCGACCATTCCCAGATATTTGTAAGTCTCTTAACATTTATTGGCCATGTATCTTTATCACAGTTAAAGGAAGACGATTAAAATGGATTGGCCATGTTTTACGTAGATCGCCCACTCATCCAACCAGAATAGCTATGGAAGCCCACGCATTACCCGGATGGAAAAGAAGGCCAGGCGGCCAACGGAAAATTTGGACAAACATTGTAGCATGCGAACTCAGTCCTTTTATTTATACCAAGTCCCCTCGTCCAAATGAATTATTTAAATAGGTGTCCGTTTGTTTACCCTATGCAGCCAACAAAGATCATTGGAGGGGTTTAACTTGGGATGTAATTAACATTTAATGTCAGCACACCTATCAAGTATCGTTCTTTAAGTACACACTACAAAAGTTGACGTTTTTGCAAACGTTTTGGTTTTTGGACTACCCTGGGTGATAATAACCGGTGGGGGATGTTTATCCCCGATGATGATGATGATGATATTTTTTTCTTTTACTAAAACAATAGAATTTTTACTTTATTATAATAAAGATTAGTTAACATTGTAAATAATTAGTATTTATTTATTATTTTATGTTTGCTACTTTGAATGTTTTACAAGAAACATCTTTCAGCAGTGGACATTTTGGTGAAGCGAAACGTGGGCTCGCATTTTAGTGCCAGTGATGGGATTCGAACCCCGATGCCCACCAAGGTCCGAATTCGAGCGCTGTATCACTAGACCACCACGGCATTCATTATTCTATTTAAATATTAGTAATTAATAAGTCAATAGTAATATATTATTTATTTAATAAATCTAAAATTTGGAACATGTTCATCATTATCAAAAGTTACAAATAAATTCAGATGAAAACGACCTTGCACAAAATTTTTATTTATGGGAACACAAATGCAAATAGATGAAATTAATTTATGAGACTTACAATAGCACCAAAACATTACAAAATTTCTAAATAAATACACATGTTAACACTAACAGTAACGCAAAAATATTTTTAACATATATATATGTTGTCAATATTCTTTTCAGTTAAACGTGTTTTAGAATACTATTAAAAACGTGTATTAAATTGTTTTAACACTAATTATTATTAATTATAATTAAATTAAGATGTTATTTTAAGTCAATGTGTTGTAATTTACAAGAATATTATATCTTTTTTTACCAAAAACACTATTTTTCATAACTGGAAAAAGATTATTTTTATTGGTAACTGTTTAACCAAAAACATAAAACTAAATTATTTTTTGAAAATGCTAATTTCTATAAAGGTTTTATCTGTAAATATGTAAATAAATTAAACTTTTTATTTGGTTTAAAAACGTCAATCAACATTTTTTCAATAGTAAAACACAAATTTTTCATACTACTTAAAAATTGGTACATTTAACTCTTAAAAAACAATGTGTGTATGTCTTCGTAAGTAACAAATAATGTAAATGCCAGTAATTAATAGTGACAAATTAATTAAGTACATTACTCAACACAAAATTAAATAATTTGAAATAATTTATTTTATTCAAAATAAAATTATAACAAGTACTTCATATTTATTAGTGTTATTTATAAGCATTATAGATTTATTTATAAATTCTGGTCCTTAAATAAGCATTATTTAAATTAAATTAAATTAAATCTTTACTTGAAATGTGAATATTTTGTAGTGATATATATATATATATATATATATATATATATATATATATATAATCAATAATGAGCTAATCAGTAAGAATTTACATAAAATATTTTATTTTAAATTTACTGTAATAAAAACAATAGCAACCTGCAATATTCAAACTTAAATTACTTCGAGGAAAAAATTTAAATTGTTTTAATTTTATATAAATTTATAAAATTAATTAATAAAAAATACGTTTTATTAGATACACATGTAAATAGGGAAATTTGCACCGAACATTTGATTGGCCAATTATTATTTCATTTTATTAAAAATATAGTAGAAATAATTTTAAAACAATTTTCTTTTTGCATGATTATTTTCTAATCATATGTACAATTACATGTACAAAGTTAATAGTCTGAGACCTTGTGTTTTTTTCAAAATTTGATTCCGTTATTATCCGTTATCACTCATTTTTATAATGCCTAAAACAGGTCAAAGTTTATTTTTATGGGCTGATCAATACAAATAAATTTAAAGTTTATATAAAAATAATGTAAAACCTAAAGAAATCGCTACAGTAGTTGGAATATACTTATCTACCTATCTTTATTAAAAGTTTCAAAAAAATTTTTAATACCGAATTGAGACAAAATGCCTCAGGGGCATTTAACAATTATTCAGGATAACGCGCCAGTTCATACATCAAAAGAGGTTATATGTTTTTTAGTATAACTTTCAATTTACTATATTATTTGTGTATTTAGACTGCAAAAGGTATAACAAGTAAAACACTGACCTTTGTTCAGTTACCTTCAAATTTAAATAGTATTGAAAATGTTTTTAGTGCACTCAAACGCAATCGTATTACAAAGGATTATATTAATACCCAGATTGACTCGTATTTACAAAGGTTACAAGAAATAATTAAAAATCGAGGTTCAAATTTGCAATACTGAAATAATAAATCTGTAACATTTATTTCAATAAAGTTTTTTGCCTAACTACAATAAAAATTAATTTTGTAATTTTGTAATACATATTAGTATTTTTATAAACATTTGTATTCCTGGCATACGTAGATTGCATTTTAGCTTAAAATATATTGTCATATTTTATTATAAAAATACCGTTGCTTAAATTGATTAATATTATTTGCTGTATAATGGTTATTTTTATTCTTTTTATAAAACCAATATAATATTTATGGTAGAAATGTTTTTTAACTGTAAAATTTTAAAATTTGTACCAATTTGTTTATACACAGTAACCCATTAATATGTAAAAATGATTAATATTTATATTATATATGTTTATATATATTACTATTATACAAAACCCTTTTGTTTTAAAAATAAGCACGGGGCAATAAGACAACAATTACAGCAAAACAACAACAACAACAAAGTCTCGTTGGCATTGAAGATGCTGCAACTCGAAGATTGATCTTTCTTTCTGCTTTTCATCGGTGTAAATATGTCATTCAGATACGTGCAATTACTTCTTTGCCGTTGTTTGCCGCAATGGCGTCCGTAGCAGTATACATATTTTACAGAAGCCAGATTGCTAACCTTGAGCGCTCAAACCCTCCTCCTTTATCCAGGCTTGGGACTGGCTAAATTGAATTATTTCTGATCCAAACTAGGCGGAGTTAATTAATATTTAAGACTCTTTAATTTTGCTATTATAAAATATACTTTTAGTGTTTTAATGTTGTTTTAAAAAATCAACTAAACGTTCTGTGATTTAATAGTTGAAACATATTATTTATTTTACTTTTTACTGCAAATAACTGAATTCTTGTTAATTATATTTTATAACTAAAAAAACCAGTGTATTTATGCCTTTTCAATTACACAATAATTTCTTTAAACAAACAAAGAAAGAGTTGTTTTTCATATGTTGCAAGTAACTTATATAATTTAGAAAGGAAGTAATAATAATTTGGTATTGTTTTAACAAAATATACTTAATTATTATTTTAATTTTTTACTAGAATATCCATTTGTATGTAATTTTCAATAGAATACAACAAAAACCAATGGTTTTTAACTGATATCTTCTGTCAAATTTTGGTCTTCTATTATTAACATTAGCTACTTTTTTTGAATTTCTATATATTGAAACAAATATTAAAAAAATATATTTACAAAAGAATATAAATTGATTTTTTTTGCATAAGATGTATTTTTAAAAATTTTAGATTTGTATTTTTTTTTGTGAGTGAATTGCAACGTTAAATTTTGTGTCTAAAATAACTTAATTTTTAAGTATTTAAGAATATTTAAAAAATGATTATATGCACATAAATTAGTAATTTATTATTTATTATAAATAATATATAAATTATATTTAACTATTCCATTTATACAATTGTCGCTATTGAATTATGATTTCCTCAATTTCTAAACTTTTAAACAATTTTTTCTCATTTTGATGCAAAACAAAATGTGGAATATATATGCAAAATATTGGAAAAAAAACTGAATAGAAATTAAAAAACCAAACAAAAATACAAATTAATCTGGAATAATTTGTGTCGGAGTTGTATTTAAAATTAATGTAAAGTGCTCCAGATGAAAAGGTTGAGTTCCGGAGTGGTTTAGCGGTACAGCACTCGAATTTGGACCTCGGTGGGCACGGGTTTGAATCCCACCATCGGCCCACTAAAATGCGGGCCCACGCGTCCGGCTTTTCTAAAATGTCCACTGATGAAAGATGATTCTTGTAAAACAATCAAAGTAATAAACATAAAATTAAAATAAATAAATAAAATTTAGTGATGACAACCGGCATTACTAAATTAGAAAATTACCAAAACCAAATATAAGTTACAGAACATGTGAATAATGTTTTAAAACATTCTGAATCTAATTGAATTTGTAACACAGCGGGTAACAAAAACAAAATTAAATTTATTATTGTTGAAGGATTATGTGTAACAGTCAACTTGGACCAAGTTGTTTCAGAAATGCAAGGATACAATTTTTACATTTAATAAACTTAAATAAAAGCAATTAAGATTGTAAGCAAATGAACATAAAATCGTTTTGTTATTATATCAGTATTAGAAGACGTTTGCCTATAATTCATCACAATGAACAACCTTTTAAATGCTCTAAACACCGAAGTGTGTAATTAAATATGATAATAAAAATTTACAAAGTGCATTTAATTGATTTGAACTAAGAAATAATTTTGCTTTTATAAACCTTTTACATTAAACGTTTTCACTTTGTATAAAATTAAATTTATAAAAAATTAAATAAATAAACCGGTTTTTATTTACTTTTCTTATGTTTGCATTTGTAATTGCATTGAATTTTTCTAATTTTTATGCGTATATAAACTGCTTCTTAAAAATTCTTTATTGTTAGAAAATAACAAACAAAAATACTAATCAATGTATGGTATGTTCCAAAATAAGATACATATACAAAGTTTATTAATTTATTATTATTTATTTAAGTGTTTTTATTTAATCTATTGACAATTTCCAACTTGCAAGTTCATTTAAGTGCCGGGGTGGTCTAGCGGTACAGCGCTCGAATTCGGACCTCCGTGGGCATGGGTTCGAATCCCATCATCGGCACTAAAATGCGGGCCCACGTTCGGCTTCGCTAAAATGTCCACTGCTGAAAAATGTTTCTTGTAAAACATTCGAAGTAGAAAACATAAAATAAAAAATAAATAAAAAAAATAAATAAAATATATATATTATATATTATTATACGAAACTCTTTTGCTTTCAAAAATAAGCATGGGGCAATAAGACAACAATTACAGCAAAACAACATCAACAACAACAACAAAGTCTTGTTGGCATTGAAGATTCTGCAAATCGAGGATTGAGCTTTCTTTCGGCTTTCACTCAACTTTGTCATTAGTGTAACTTTGTCATCCAGATACGTGCGATCGGTTCTTTGCCGTTGTTTGCCGGAATGGCGTCTTCTTGATTGTTTCCATAGCAGTATACGTTTTTTACACAGACCAGGTTGCTAACCTTGTGCTCAAACCCTCCTCCTTTATCCAGTTTTGGGACTGGCTAGATTGATTTATTTCTAATCCAAATTAGGCGGAATTAAAAATATAGAACGCTTCACGATTTTGCGTGTCATCCTTGCGCATATTTACTCCATAAAACTGAATAATAGGTAAATCGGTACTAGGTACTTTTAGTATTTGAACATCGATATTAAGTGCGTGTTTAAATAATAAATTAATTCAGTAAAAATTAAAAACATTAAAATTAACAAATATTTTAAATTTGTATATTTTGTATAAAAAATTATTATGATGCAATTTATACGTATATAATAATTATTACCCTTAGGAAATATCAAGTAGAAATTGGTGATCATAAGATGTTTAACCAACTTTAATTAATTAATACAAAATTTTTTTAACAAATTAAGTAAAAAATTATCTTTTTAAAATATTTATTTACAACCGCATATAAAATAACAATTTTTATAAAACGAAAAAACAAAACTTTTTATTATATAATAATTTTTAATACTTCATTTTGTATAGTAATTTGGTTACTAGAAAACTGATTGCATAATAATAATATTAATATTAATAATAATAATCTTTTAAAACGTTATTTAAATAATAAATATGTGCTTTTATAAATAACACTGAAGCTAGAAAGTTGGTAGAGCGCTAAATTTACAACTGGGCGACTATAAGTTGATGTCCCACTTGTTAAAAGTTTATTTTCCGCAAAGCATTTACGTAATCAGAAAACAATATATAAAATTAATTAAATTGTTTAATACTTTACAAATAGTAAACATTAAAAAATATATGTAATATACATCTATTTACTTATAAATACAACTAGAAACATAATATAATTTGTTAAACAAAACGTTTTAAAAACAAAATAATGAAGAACTTTATTTATCAGTTATATTTTCAAAATAAAAGCTACATCGTATCTAAATGGCTCCGTTTAATCTATTCATGAGTTAGATAAAAATAAAAAACGCTAAAAACGCATCAATAAATTATTAAAAGTGACGTTGTTCAACAAATAATATATAAAGTATAAAACTTTGGTGACAAAATATAACATAATTTTGTCAAAAAATAATAATTAATTAATTTTGTAAATGTAAAAAAATTAATTAAATAAAATATTGAATTAAAACATTGTACATTTAAATTAGACAATGCGCGAATTATTTAATAAATGCTTATCTAATATTCATCCATTTCATTAGAGTATTTTTTAAATAATGTACATTTTTGGAAATAAATAAAACACATTTTACTACTGTCTATTATTTTACAATTTCAACCTGTAAACAATTTATTTATCATTTAACTATAATGCGTTTATTAGTTGTGTAATACACCTAGCTGAAAAAGTTAATGTTAAAATTTAAAAATTAATTTGATTTAAATTAAATTGATATTTCCAACTATGTTTTTGTAAAAAATAAATGTTAACAACTTAAAATAATCTGAAATATTTAATAGTTGCTTTATATTTATTTTAAAATGCTGAGTTGACCAAAATATCACATTTTAAAAACAGCTACATATAAACGCGGATAATAAGTTGAATGTATATCATTTTTATAATTGGTCTATTATTAATTTGTGTGCTTAATTTTATTAAAAATAAACTGTTTAATGGTTAAATTTATACAGTCAACTTTGATCTAATTGTAACATCATAATGCTAATCAAGATTAAAATCTAACTATTTGAAAATATGTTTAAAAAATTATTTATTAATATTTTAATTAAAAAAATTAATTAATCTTAAAAATCTAATTTGTCGCATTAACTGTTTTTGTTCTGTAGAATGCATACCAATGGTAGGAAAGATTACCATCTTAATGACAATAAATACCATGTTATAAAATTAGTTAGAAAGTGATGAATTTTTGCCTTAAAAACTAGCGGAATCATATAAAGTAAGAATTACAACAATTTATTGTGTTTTCAATAGGCAAAAAGATAACTGAGACCAACAATTAGAACATCTTAATACAATTGATGAAAAACTACGATAAACCTATTTCAAAAATTGTAAAAAATAATTTACAAAAATTTAGTTATTCAACAGTAATAAGCCGTGCGAAAGAATTTGGTTTAACACGTAAATTACCAATAATTAAACTATTCATTAATAAGATTTGTTTTGTAACAATGAGATTAAACGAAGATTATCTTATTGGCACTCTGTATACCTTGCTGATAAAACAATGATTTGCGTTGAACCAAGGTATTATCCGGAGTTAAATTTCAAAAACATTTACTTCCGACAGTTAGAAAAAAAGCCCACCCTTGACAAGTGATGTGTTGGTTTGGTATTAAGTATAATAAACCTATCAAATAGAAAATTATATCTGGTAACTTCTATAGTAAAAATTTTCTTTAAATCTTTCATGATGAAATGAAACACACTGAAACCGGCTATACTAATGTTTTTTTCAGGACAATGCTTCATGTCATATTTATCTAGGTTTATTTTATTTGTTTTATATTTACATTTAGACATTAGAAGAGCTAAAATTGAAAAAAATTCTTTTATTCAATTACCACCTAACAGTTTGGATATAACATGTTATTGAAACTTTCATGTGATCACATTCAGTTTGTTGTTCAATATGAGATGAAACAACCATATATCAACATTCTCATCGATAGTATTCAAACCGCCTTGATCAAATGGGTAAAAAGGAAGGTAATTATGTAAATTGCTAAACATTTTGTTCTATATTATTTAATCAATCATTTGGTAACTGAAAACATTCTGTGATCTGTATTTTTTCATGTCTGACGTCATATTTTACATTTATAATTTTACCCATTTTTTAATTTTGAACAAATTCAACTTTTATACCCTTCTGTTTATATTAACAACAAATATTAATAAATTGTAATTGTATCTCATTTAAATTTGACTAGTTTGGACCAGAAATGATTCAATCTAGCCAGTCCCAAGCCTGGATATAGAAGGAGGGTTTGAGCGCAAGGTTAGAAACCTGGCCTCTTTAAAAAAATGAATGCTGCTAGGGAAACAATAAGAGGAAGCGATTCCGGCAAACAACGGTAAAGAAGTGATCGCATGTATCTGGATGACAAATTTACACTGATGACAAAGTTGAGTAAAAGCCGAAAAGAAGCACAATTTTCGATTTGCAGAATCTTTAATGCCAACAAGACTTTGTTGTTATTTTGCTGTCATTGTTGTTTTATTGCCCATGCTTATTTTTAAACCAAAAGGGTTTTGTATAATATTATATATATATATATATATATATATATATATATTATACAGTCTTGTACATAGCATAATTAAACTGAATTCTTTTTTGAGTTAGCTGATTGCTACAAATGTTTTTAGTTCAATAACTATGTTTTAAAAGTGATTACTTTAGGATTTGTACAATTGTTTATTTCTTTTCAATAGAAAAGTGTTTTGTTTTATGTGAATTAATGTGTTGTATAGTTACAATTTTTTGTTAGTGATTGGTGTATATATTAAATATATAATATCTTATGGTTATTTTTAAATTATAAAACTGTAGCTAATGTTTGTAAAGCATATTTTATTTTATAAAGCTTTATCCCATAAATAAAAATGAACTGAAAAATAATGTAACATTTTATATAGGTAAGATTATATTTACAAAAATATTTGTTTTTTAACAGTTTTGTACTTGTATTCAGGAAACATTGTATTATTTCATGCATTAAAAAATGTAAAACTAATATATATATATATATATATATACATTGTATTATTTCATGCATTAAAAAATGTAAAACTAATATATATATATATATATATATATATACAATAGGATAATAATATCAGTTATTTCGTAAAACAACTTTTTGAAAATAAAACTAAATAAAACCATTAACTTTTTAAATATATAGCATATTTATAAACTTAAAAATAATGTTTGTATACTTGTACATGACTATTTTAATTATTTTTATGTTTGCTACTTTGAGTGTTTTAAGGGAAATATATTTCAGCAATAGACATTTTAGCGAAGCCGACCGTAAGTCCGCATGTTAGTGCTGGTAGTGGGATTTAAACCCATGCCCATCCTGATGCACATCGAGCATTGTACCGCTAGCCTACCCAGGCAATAGTTCGTATTACATTAATAGAAACTGATTAGTTTTTAAACTACATTTTAAGCATTTACGTTTTAAGAAAAACTAGAAATAAATTATTTATCTCAATCTATAATTATAGTATATATAAACAGATTTTATTATTATTGTTATTATTATTATTAATATTATTATTATTATTACTATTATTATTATTATTATTATTATTTTATGTTTGCTACAATTATAATATATATGAACAGTTTTTATTATTATTAGTATTATTAATAGTATTATTATTATTATTATTTTATGTTTGCTACTTTAAATGTTTTACAAAAAACATCTTTCGGCAGTGGACATTTTAGCGAAGCCAAACATGGACCTGCATTTTGGTGCCGGTGATGGGATTCAAACTCATGCCCACCAAGGTCCGAATTCGAGCGCTGTACCGCTGTACTTTAATAACAATTTAAATACTTGTTATTTTTTATAATTTTAAAAATACTGTTTTTATATAGTTGCACTATAAACTTAATTATATATGTTTGCATAATCTACAATTATTAAATTACAATTTACAAAAGTACGTTTAATTTTGTTTTAACGTATTTACTTTTATCGCATTCATATTGCTATGTTGATACAATATTTATTGTGAAAAGTAAGTAAATTTGAAAAAACAAAGTAGATACGTTTTAATTACGATATTTTTAAAATTTAACCTTATTCAGTTATTCTACAGTAAAGTTGGTTTTACTTAAACTTCTATAATATTATTTTGTTTATTACAGCATTTTAAATTCAAAAAATGTTATTTTGTACATTGTAATAAATCAGTTATATGTATAAACACATTGAAGTGTTGTTATTTTTTCAAAAAAAAACACAAATATTTTAATTGAAAAATGTTTCACATTATTACTAAGTGAAAACGTTATTATGTGCGTTGTGTGCGTTATATACGTACTGTAGTAATTTATCATACATTTGTTTTGATGACATTTATCATTTTGTCAATGTCTATATGTTTGCCAACGTTCGTTGTTTACTATTTTCAATAATATATATATATCATGTTAACGTTAAAAGTTGAATTAGATGGGAAACACAAATTTGAACAACAAAATGCCAAATAGTTATTATTCTATTTTTGTTTACATTTTGTAAATAAATTTGGTTAATTAATTCTATTTAAACGTTCACGCATTTAAATAACATTTATTAATGTTTTTTATTTAGAACAATCAGCTCCACTGAAATCTCCACTGGTGAAATAAAAAATTAAAGTAGTAAAAAATTATATACATATACATACTATTGAACTTTAAAACAATTATAAATTCCATTTATCAATGGGTTTTTAAGGGATTATTTGTTTTTTTTTAGAATTCTTACATTAGAATTGTCAGATTCACTTGAACAATAAAATTACTAGGTTTTTAAGTCAATTAGAATCACTGTACAGCTGTTTCATTCTTACATTTGGAATTATAAACAGCACATGCCTTTCAAGTTTTACACACAAATGAACTTAAACCCACGCCGTATCGGGTGTCAGGCCAGCGCCTTAAACCATTGAGCTACGGGTAGATGATCTTGTACCTGTAAATTTATTAGTTATAGTGAATCTGATCAGTTCTAATTGCCCAATTATTTTAATTATTGTATATCTTTAATATTTAACCCTGGATAATTAAAGGAGTATGCAAAGATGAATAAAAAAGTATCAATTAGTTTACAATATTTATATTGATTTTCTTTCTTTAAACCTAAAAATGTTTATTTTGTTGTATTTAATATTTTACTTGATTTCGAAAATAGTATAAAAACATAATTACAATTTCTTCAAGTATCTACTAATACAATTTATAAAAATAAAATATTAAATTTAAAAAATAATATTTAATTGTAATACGCTATTTAATATAATTATATAAATTTTAATATCTAAATACAATATATTATTTAATACAAACATTATACTTTTTTTTTGACTTTACACTATTTAAACAGTAAAATGCTTAAAAATACTAAAAAGTAATTAAACATAATAATGATAATAATAATAATAATAATAATAATAATTATTATTATTATTATTATAACAATTATTATTATTATTATTATCATTATTATTATTAATATTATTATTATTATCATTACTATTATTATTATTATTGATATTATTATTATCATTATTATTATTATTATTGTTATTATTTTTATTATTATTACTATTATCATTATTATTATCATTATTATTATTATTATTATTATTATTATTATTATTATTATTATTATTATTATCATTATTATTATGATTATAATTATAATAATAATAATTATTACTATTATTATTATTATTATTATTACTATTATTATTACTATTATTATTATTACTATTATTATTATCATTATTATTAGTTTTTATTTATTTATTATTATTATTATTATTATTATTATTATTATTGCAAAACCCTTTTGCTTTAAAAATAAACATGGGGCAAAAAGACAATAATTACAACAAAAAACAAAAACAACGTCTTGTAATTCAAAGAGAACATTAGATAACATAATTAGTTCAGTTTAATTTAAAAATTAGATAAAATATTTATTTTTTATTACAGTATTTATTCTAATTTTAACAATGTTAAAACTTACCTTAAATCATAATAAAATAAAATAAAATTTTAAATAATATTAAAACATTAAATTGACATTTTTGTTTGTTGAGACCATTTCCATGACAAACAACATTAAATTATGTGAGGGAAACACATATGTTCATTTATTTTTGATAGTTTATTGTAATTTACAAAAGATTTCAAAAAACGTTTTGCCAAATCAATTGTAATAAATATTAAACAACTAATAATTTATGATAATTTAATATATATTAGCAAAATAAAAAATGACAACTGCAATTGATAAAATGCATTTAATCACTATTTATTAAAATATGAAAAACAATAAAAATTACCAAAAAAATGTTTTGAATTGGTTAAAAAAATATATTTTATTTTTGTAATTTGTAATTTACCTTTTATTTTTTTTATTTATTTGCTGAATGTTTACAGGACACTTCTATTTGATTATTTATGTATTGTATAAAATAATTTTTGAAACGAATATTTGCATACTTAAAAAAATAAATTATTTATAAAATTTAAATTTTGTTTATATGAGGACATGTAAAATGTAATTATGCATTTTTTGTAATTAAAAAAAACCCAACTATTATTGCTTTTATTCCTCTTCTTCTTATTATTATAAAGTTTTGACAAGTAACTACAAATAAAAACAGCATTTACATACACAAAGTTATACGTTAATTAACTTCATTTTTAAAAAAACTTTTATTCAAATAAAAAATATAACACATTTTAATGCAAAATATTTAGAATTTTATTTTTAGCAAAAACTATGCATTTTATTAGAATACTAAATTCTGTTTAATTTAATTTAAGTTAATTTTAACTTTTATAATTAACTTTACATTTATAATAAATTATTTTGTATTTTGGAAAAAATATTTTTATACAAAAATAGTTACACCTACGTTAACGTTAACGTTAAATATATATTGATATATTTATCAATATACTACTAATTATAATTAACAGTTATTTTAGTGCAAATTGCCAACTATATTGCTCCATATTCTTCTAAACAATAAAGTTTTTAATTATTTTATGTTCTTAGCTATATATAATTGTGTAATACAATATCCTTTTTCAAACAAATTAACTCATTTGAAGATATGTTTTTTGAATAAACTTATGTAAATAAGTTGATTGTAAACAAAATATTTCAACATATTTTTGAATTGTAACTTTTAAAAAACATTTTCTAAAAACACATTTAAAATAAATAGCCATGTATTAATGTTTAAATAAAATTTGTAATAAAGATAACATTGCAATAAAAATTGTCTGGACATAATTTAATTTGCTTATTTAACTTTTAAAAATTGACAAATATTGGGATATGTTTGCATTAAAATTTTTATTGCAAATTATTTGAAACTTTTCCCCAAACATGATATGCTAAAAGAATAATTACCAATTAAATATATAATTGTATTCAAATGCCACTATGGTAATTTTGTATAAACAAACATGTTTAAATATGTTTCCCAAATGCTTTCAGATTTTTTTTCCTTGTCTGCAATTATTTTAGCAAATTGCGTAAATAAAAGTTTTAGTGCACATTAAAAATATTTTGCAAAATTATTTAGCAATATATACGCAACATTAATCATGCGTTATTTGTTGTTAAAAAAATATAACTTCCGGTTAGAAACAGCAATTATATATATATATATATATATATATATATATATATATATGACTGAAAACGTTTTTAAATAATAAGTATGTTAAAACAAAATGTTTTACAAGTATTTGGTAATTTTCAATTTACAAAATAAATACTATAATTACCACAGATACTATTGTTATTCAAGTTACAA
>JAKXYG010000557.1:0-17500 GCA_025895645.1 Cardicola forsteri | reverse complement strand
TTTACATGTAACACTATTTTTGACGATCATGATAAAAACTGTATTTTTTAAATGCAACTTTGGTTATTTTATACATTGTTTATTAAACAAACTTTTTAACAATTTAAAAACAAAATACTTAATAATAATATCGTATAAAAATATTTGCCGTTACATTTTTGTGTTAATTTGTAATTCTGTTGTGCAACAGTTTAAATCTTAATACCTGCCCTAAATTAGGGCCTTTGCATAAAGACATTTAAATATAATACACATGTTAAAACTTTGGAAGAAACTTATTAATAAAAAGATCCACAAAAAGGAATGTATTGGAGATAAAAAATGTAGTTTTATATAGAAATGTTATGAAGTAAGGTGTCCGCTAATATTATTGTTTATTCATCAGAAAGCCATTAGATATGGAGAAAAGGTTATAGCAATAGAGTATGGCATTAAATAATTGGAATTTAAAAGTTATCAGGATAAAAATAGTATATAAGCGTACAACAGGGAAAGATGTTGGCGAAATAAAAAAAAGAATTGCTAAGAGTACAAAGCTTTAAATATGTGGACTTATCATTGAAAGAAGATAGAGATTTGTAGGAGGAAATAACCTGAAAAACACAGGCAGAATTGTACAACTAAAGAAAATCTACAGAAATACTTTGTTATAAAAAGTTGAGAGCAAGGATAAAAGATAAAACATTTTAAGACATGAATGAAACCGGCCAAAATTTATAAATTTAATACCTTGGACAGAATAGAAAATGATGCTATTGAGTTGAAAGCTGTCAAAACCAATAAAAAATAATTGAGTTTAGTACAACCACTTTTTACAGAAAGAAGGCAACTGTGTGATCAGGTACATTTCGGCAGTGGAAGTGGAAAGAAATTTATACCTAAGTCGATTAAAATAGAGAAGGTTGGATTGTGTGTGTGTGTAAACAAAAGGGAAAAGTTATTGAAGGCAAAAATAAAAATTGTTAGGAAGCATTCTTTATTGTTGTTTTTTCTAATAGGTACAAAATTGATTATAAACAATTTTTGTATATTTAAGAAAGTTCTTAAGGTATTGTCATAAACATACTTACATCCATTTCTATAATAATCGAACATAAATTAACTTAAATGTAACAGTCAAATTTTAATTGTTAACACATGTTTGATAAACAGTATTAAGTGTAGATTAACATAATTTAAAAATCAAATTTACATCCTTTTGTTTAGATATTTGGGTTCAGTCAAATTCTCACAATTAATCAGTCAAAAATCATATTTTGCCTTTTTTTTAAATTGGCAATTCAAAGTTCAATGGGTCTGAACATTGTATTTTGTCTGACAGATTTTATATCTTAGTAAGATAATAATTACGACATAAAATAAATACTATACTATTAAAAATTATAAAAATAAACATTACAATAATTCTACAATGTTGTTATTACGACGTGTTGAAAAACGATTTTGTTTAATAGGCTTGCACAAACACACACAGATAAACAATTTGTCAGTGTTTGAAAATCTTACAGACAACGGTTTGCATGATAAAGGTCATACAATAATTTATTTTTGTATTCTCTAATCCTATTGGATTACGTAAATCAACCAATCAAAAAAATGCTCATAAATTGCCTTATTAACATTACTGAACAAATTAGTAAAATTAATTAGTGGTATAAAAATTGTCTAATAATGCAGTATTGTTTCATACCTTCCAGTAGCATCGAATTAAACATTTTTTTAACCGAATTTTTTTAATTATGCACTAATCGATGTATATACACTATTGTTATTACTGTCTATTACTTGTATATCTTTAATTTATAATAAAATTAGCAAATTATTCATACATATGGTATGCTTATTCATTCCTCGAAACCGATAGCATCTTTTCGCTTAATCCACATTTGTGTCCTCATCATTTCGCTATTTATGAATATCTATTTGGGTCGTGTCGTACGTTTTGAAATAAGGGAAGAACACAATGAGTCGGTCAAAATCGGATCGTTACTCAATCATGTGCCGGGAAATTTGAACAATTTGCTATTTATCAAAATAACCAATCCCGATGACGCTTCATATTTGTTCCAAGTTGACAAATTTTCTGGCGATTTGACCATTTCCCAACGATTGGATCGCGAAATGTTATGCCCCGAATGGAATCCACATTTTTTTGACATATCCAAATTGCCCCAAGCCCAATTGAAAATCAAACAACACCAAATGTCCAAATCGTTCTTGTCGCCAGTACGAAACAAATGCCAATTGCAATTCAGTGTCAATTGTTTGTCGACGCCGCTGGCTACGCACTTTGGTCTACCCCAATCAAATGCTCTGGGATCCAAGCTTGTCGCCATGTTTGATGTGCACGTTTGGATTAATGACATTAACGACAATGCGTGTACATTCTATCCGTCCTCGCAACAAACCGTGTATATAGCTGAAGACGTATCGGTACACAATAATTGGTTTCCCATTCACATTCCATTCGATCCCGACAATTCGGACATTCCAGGCCATACCGTTTTGACAGACAAAATTGCTCTAGTGTCTAAAGAAAATGACCCAGTTGATCATTTGTTCAATTTGCGAATTTTGACGGATGTTCTGGGCAATACAAATTATTCTAGTATAGATTTAAACAAACACGTTCCTCCGTTTTTGGTCTATTTGGAATTGTTGCAGCCTTTGGATTACGAACAACGTTCGATGTATTATTTGAAAATTATTGCGCATGATTTTTTGCAGAAAACACATCGCTGCAAACTTGATCTCAATATTGCCGTTCAAGACGCAAATGACCATTTGCCTCAATTTGTACAAACTCAGTATGTTTTTAATTTAACCGAAGATACACCCATAGGATACGTGATTGTTCAACTCGAAGCTCATGACTTAGATCAGGGCGAAAATGCTCAACTACTGTACAGTTTTTCATCTATCAACAGCGACTTATATGCCTACTTTTTTCTTAATCTAACAAGCGGTGAATTGAAATTGGAAAAACGTTTGAATTATCACAATCAAGCCAAACATTTAATTCGTATCCAAGTACAAAATCCTAAACATACATGGAATCATTTACTTGTTACAAACCAGACAACATCTATAGCCGAAATTGTAATCAACGTAATTGACATCAACGATCAAACTCCAAAAATTCGAGTATTTTCTCCTACCGGTTCCAATATTTTGGAAATATTGGAAGAAACAAATCCCGGCTTAGATGTGGCTGTTCTCGACGTAACCGACGATGATTTGGGCAAAAACGCCCAAGTCCGGTGTTCCATCTTTCACCAAACTGTTGCCAAAGCCATCAAACTGATACCCATCGACGCCGACGTATTGAATTCAATGCAAAGCAGTCAGAAATACAAATTAACCTTGAATCAACGCATCGATCGCGAAATGTATCCCATGTACAATATGACCATTCACTGTCACGATTTAGGCAAACCACCATTGTCGACTAATGTCAAACTCAACTTGCGAATAATCGATATTAACGACCACAGCCCGGTATTTGCCAAATCCAGTTATGCTGTTCAAGTTCGCGAAGATTCCGATCCCCAGCGACTAGACAAACAATTTGAACTAGTTCACGTTGAAGCGACCGATTTGGACGAAGGTGTAAACGCCATGTTGAAATACAGTTTGGCTCCCGACACAGCTATCAATTTGCTCAATATTATTACGATCAATGCGACAACGGGCTTGGTCAGTACTATTGGCAATTTGAATCGTGAACAAATTAAGCGCTTTTCATTCAACATTTTGTGTACAGATATGGGCAATCCGCCACGAAGCGCCCAAACTAGCATACACGTCAAAGTGTTGGACTACAATGACAACAAACCGACGTTTTTTAAAAAGTCCTACGAATTTGTCGTGCAAGAAAATAATCCAACCAACAGTCTAATAGGATCCATTCAAGTTTCCGATCTCGACGAAGGTTTGAATGCTCAAATGGAATTTGAAATTGATCGAAATTTGAACGGACCGAAAATTTATTTATTGTCCAAGTCGGATCAATTGAAATTGATGGAACCGGTCGATTTTGGATTTGTAGTGCATTCGAGGAATCCCAGATTGCTATTGGATCAAAAGAACAGCATGGATTATGACGACTCAATTCGTGTCGAAAATGATCATTATTTGTCCAAATTGCAATGGCCTAAATTTAGACTCAATGCACATTCACTCGAGGTCAATCAAGATGAAAAAACCAGTTATCAAATTGATTTATACATTGAATCTGTCTTAGATCGGGAAGCTCTTATTGCCAAACACAAAAATTATATTTCGGGATCTGCAAGCGACTTGTCAGTTACACAACATTTGAATACACCTTCCAATTGGAATGAACATGGAAAATTTATGAATTATTCGGATCTTGTTCCGGTCATTTTACTTATTTTTCGTGCCCAAGATCAAGGAATTCCGCGGTTAACCGAACGAGTTCCAATTAAAATTCGTGTTATGGACCAAAATGACAACTCTCCAACATTTATCTTTCCAAATCCGATAAGTGAAAATTTATCCCGAGTTGTGGTATCTTATCAAGAACCGAAAGGATTTAAATTTACCCAAGTATGTTTAAAAGGCATTTTTGTTTTAATATTGCTAATATTATTATACTATTATTAAACAAAACCCTTCTGCTTTCAAAATAAGCATGGGGCAATAAGACAATAATTACAGCAACAACAACAACAAAGTCTCGTTGGCATTGAAGATTCTGCAAATCAAAAATTGAGCTATTTTTCGGCCTTTACTTAACCTTGTCATCTGTGTAGCTCTGTCACCCAGATACATGCTATCACTTGTTTGCCGGAATGGCGTCCTCTCAATTGTTTCCGTAGCAGTATACATTTTTTACAGGGGCCAGGTTGCTAACCCTCCTCCTTTATCCAGGCTAATAAGTACACATTATTTTGAATAATGCAAAGATAAATTGAAAAAGTATCCGACTATATCCACACAAATAGGTAGCATCAACGGTGTAGTATCAATTACTTGTAATGAGTGACTGCTTGTGGATGTAAACGATTATTTTCAAAATACATTTTTATAATATTTGTATATGTGCTAATGGACCAAAAGGTTTTAACGTTGTTTAAAACTACCTTAATGTTAAGGATAATATTTTTATTCGTTTTTCATCCCACAATTTTCTAATTATTTTTGAACATGCAATTGTACGCATTTTTTAAAAATTAACTAAAAGTATTTTGATGTAAAGTTTAATTAAACTACACACAAATGGATAAAAATCATGTTAATTTGTTGATGCAAAGTTTAAGTGCTTAGTTTTTACTAAAATTTGAAACTAAACATTTTATTAAAAAATAATTACATTAGGCATATCTCTCTTATTAATTTTAATTTTAAATTTTTTTGTATATTGTTTTTAAATTGTATGATGTCGGTTACCGTGACACCTTAGTTATATGTTTGAAATATAAAATTGTTTTATATTTGATATTTATTTTACTAAAAGTGGAACCAGTTTAGTAAAATAAAAACAAGGTTGATTTGTAGACAAACAAAAGCTTAAAATATAAAATTATCAATTTGTTAAAAATATTTGTAAGAAATTTTGCATCGATATTTTTTCATTTACGTGCAGATTAAGTTTTCAATGTTAACATTTACTATTTACAAAAACATCCACATATTAAGAATAAAATAACTTTTTATAAAATTATCAAAATTTTCTCAATTTTGTCGTGCAAACAATGTTTTTTTTTCATATATATATATATATATATATACATTGATAAAACAAACGCACAATTTTGTCAAACTTCTTCAGTTTGTTTTCAACATGAAATAAAATGTGACATGTGCTACTGACAAGTATATTTTACTGTACATTTTTGAAAAATAATATAACATAATTTTGTAATAGATTTAAACACAAAATAAAAGTGTATATATATATATATAAAGTAATAGCATGTAAAACACATTTTAAAAATGCTTTTTGTATCTTAATTATTAAAATTTTAGACTAATTGTGATAAGTAATGTAGCACAAACATTTTGCGTTAAATATATAAACTGTGTGCTTTGTATAATATGTCCCCATCATAAATATTTTCATTTATATCCATTGAGAGAACAAATTATTAAGTGTTTTTCATGTATTTATTTAACAATTTTAACATAATTATTTATAAAGTAGATAACACAATGCACTTTAAAATTGAGTCATTAGGATTAAATGCCTAAGGCATTATATATTTAAATGTAATCATTACTTTTTGTTTAGGTAAATTGCACTGAAACAAGTTATATAAATCATATTGCTAGTAAATAAAAACTTAATTTTCTTTATTTTATTGTGCGTGATCTATTCAATTAACATGCATCGGTTTAAAGTATTAGTAGTTTACGAAATTAATAGAAATACTATTTTATATCTAACGTTCTACGAAGCTTTTAACCTATGCCTTACTAATTTAAATATATTTTTATTTGTTCACTATTGTTAATGATTATTTGCTGTTTATTTAAAAACTACAATGTATTTAGAACCATTAATAAATAAAATCTGTATATCAAAATCTAGCTTATATATATTCAGATATATTTAAAACACTTTCTAAGATATTTTTATGTTGATATTGTGTGTTAAATTAAAACTGATTTACTATATATCATTTCTATCTTTTTTAACGTTGTATTATTTTGTATTCTATTACTCTATTATTTTCAATAATTAAAATTGAATTATATAAGCTAACAAAATATGGTTATGCATGGTTGTTGTATAATGCACTAATTTACAAAATTTTCAATCTGCAATAATTTTTTGCATACGCACAAGTATTTAAACAAATAATAATTATCGTTTATTTTGGGAGGTGGATATGCAAAAATACAATTATATTATTATAACTATTATTAAAATAGTTTAAAATTTTCAGAATTAAGCGTACTATACAATGTGAATTGACTGTAGTATTTGTTTTTGTTGTTGTTTTTTTTAATAAATTTTAACAATTACTGTTACTATTAGTACTACTATTATTGTTATTTAATATATTAATACGCATTTAGTGTATCAAAATATAACGTTAATATATTTACAATTACCACAATTTTTTTTGTCAAGCAAGTTACAACAGTTTATAATAGATACAATACGTATCAAAAGACGCCTGTATGAGAAAATGAATATTTAAAACAAATAAAAATATAGATTATAATAGAATAGAATACATAAATATTTTATTACAAAACAAAAACCTTTATAAATAGTTTTATACGCTATGTACATTGGTTGAGACATTGTCGTAAGGTTAAAATTATTTAAGAAAACGTTTTTTAAATAATTTTAAGTAACCAACTGTATATAGTGCAATATTTATTGCTGTGATGTTATTCAATGGGCCATATTAAACTCTTTCATTTAACATTTAACGTATAACTTTTAGTTTAAAAACTTGAACATTTTACTGGAAATATGAGTTGGTCCAAACACAATAAGCTAAGGGTTGTAGAATTTATTGTGTTACCGAAATACTGATCAAGCTACTTTGAATCATACAGAATATGTAATAGTTATACAATCGTGCCCAACAAAAAAGTTAAACAAAACAAATTACTTTGTCTAAAAATATTTTCATTTAAAAACGCCATTTTTAATTGCATTTTCTAAAAATGTAATATTCTTACAAACACACACACACACACACACTATACTTATTTTTACATAATGAATTAAATATTTTCCATGTTTTAAATTTACAAATGTCAAATTATTTAATTCTAAATATTGATATTGTATAATAAAAATACATGGTATTTTGTTTCATGTTCCAAAACATGCATTATTTGAAATATTTTACAGTTAGCTACATTCATAATTGTTTTTTATGTCCATAAGTGTATTATTAATCAACACAACTGGGAAAATGTAAGTTGTGTTTGTCAAAAAATAAATATATCAACATCATCATCATCATCATTATTATCATCATCATCATCACTATAAATTAATTTATTTAAACTTAAATTCATCACAAATAATCTGACCTTTAAATATATATATATATATATATAATAGTGTTATTGTTATTGCAATTGTTGAAATGTTGATTATGTGGTGTGATTCATGTGTGTAATTTTGTATTTTAAATTAGAAATTTTAATCACACAAATTTGTCAACATTTGTGTATTTTATCACCATTTGTAAATTAATTAAACAAATTAAAACAGACACATTATTATGTGCTAATTATATTTTTTATAAATTAATGTTCAAAGTTATATATATATATATATATATATATATTATAATGCGTGTTTCTTTAATAGTTCAATTTACCTAATGAATAGTTTAATGAGGGTAAAATAAAGTGACTTATTTTTATTTTATTAAATTATGCGCACATTGCTATAGTTTTTAAATTTTAAATCCAGGGTGGTCTAGCGGTACAGCGCTCGAATTCGGACTTCGGTGGACATGGGGGTTTGAATCCTATCGCCGGCACTAAAATGCGGGCCCACGTTTGGCTTCACTAAAATGTCTACTACTGAAAAATGTTTTTCGTAACTTATTTAAAGTAGCAAACATTATTATTATAATTACAATATTATTTTACATTCAGCTTAAAATTACCTTAACAGTTAACAACATTTGACTATCATAACGAGTGATATTTTTCAAGGAACATATATCAATTATTCGTTAATATAAATTATTTGAGTTAGTTTTTTATATAATTTCAAGTTGTTACTTTTTATTTAAAAATAATTTTGTTAAGTTAATGTTTTATCAAGTAAATTTTAATTTCAATTGTGCTGTCAAAATGTTATTTATGTTAAAAATATTTTATTTTTATTTTATACTGTGTGGAGAATGAAAATTTTTCCACATGAGTGCACTTTTTGCCAAAGTGCATTCTCGATCTCAAGTGACGAGTCCCTTTATCTGCAGTCTATCAATAGTTATTAACCATCATCCATTTTATATTACACAACCAATATTGATTGTTTTGTGGATAGTAATGCTTCTTGAAAAGTTCACTGTTTGCAATGTGTTTGTACCATGTAAATTATGCAATGCTTCTAAATCTGTTTTTAACACCTATTAAGGTATTTATATTTTTATTAATGTCATTACCTAAATATGTGAATAAAGCAGCAAATAGAAACATTATATTCGTTAACGTCAAGAAGTATATAATAACTTTGTGTTGTTATCTTAAAGATATAAAATGTTAACAGGAAATATCTACTAACCTAGTTATTTAAACCAAAATCTTTATCTGTTGAACAGTATATTAATTTTATTTTGTTTTATTTTATTTTTTTGTGTACAGTTTATATATTAACATGTCCTTAGTGTAAACAAATATCAGGAAATTAATACAGGAAATTATAATCGGTCATTTCAAAATTTATTAATATTTTATTTATTGCATTACGTAATCATAGGTATTACTTATTAGGTAGACTCTATATTTTTTTACTTTTTGCAAGTTTTTCTTGTATGTTTATTTTTGCAATTGTATTCTAAGTATGTATTTAAATTTTTAAAAATTGTCATTTGATATTAAATTTCTTAAAATCAAAGGGCCGACTAACTATAAATATGAACATTTTATTAAAAAATATTTTAAGGCAATGCATTTTTACATATAACTTTAAAATTAATACATTAAAAATAATAATAGTAATTTTAACTTGTAAACTCGTAATTTTTAGTTATATATAGTAAAAAGTTATTTTAAATACACAATTATGTCACTTACAGTAGTGACTAGAATTCAAAAATAAAAAATGTTATATTTATTTTTTTTATTAATTTTATTTTTAAACTAAATAATTATTTGTACACATTTTAAAATTTTAGTTTTTGTAAAGATGTATGTTTTTATTTAGTAATATAATTGAGTGCTTATTTTGTACAATACAAAAAAAGTTAAATTTTTGATTTTTTTATTGAGTTTTTTTTGCAATATATAACCCCATATATTTATTTAATTTAAAACGAATTAGTTAATGTTTTACTATTTTATTGTGCAAACGTATAAGTGCAATAGCCAATTATATTTTGTTGATAAATTAATTTTTAACACATTTTTAATATTGAGCTTAGTTAAATAAAACATACAGGTAGGTATTTAATCATTGTAAAGATTCTAAATGAATAGAAAATTATTACAAATTATTGAAAGCAAACTTGCTTAAAATAAGCGTTCGAATTGCATACAAAGTTATCAACCAGTACTATAGTAATTGCAACTTCACATACACCATCAACTAGTGAACTAGGTAGCACATTTGTTATTACAAACGCTGACAACAATCAATGTGAAAACAATACTGATAAACATGCTACAAATTACAACTTTTTTATCAAGAGGAATAGGCGTAATTAACACAATCATGCATTTTTGATATGTCAAATTTATCTATTACCTGATGAAACGTATACGAAATATGAGTAAATTTTAATTGTGTAAAAAAATGTACTTTATGTATGTAATAAAACAATTTTACTAACATTTTCTTTATATAGACATAACTGCACTTGTAATTTATAGCTTTTCAACAAAACATGTATATCTTGTTTTCGTTAAAAACTACCAATTTTCAATTTAAAATAAAGATTATTTTAATATTGCAAAATGCCAAATTCTAGTCCTTTCATGTTTGTTTTTTACATTGCAGCAAACTAATTTTTTATTATACAATTTATTCAATTATTAAGCATTATTTAATATTTTTTATTTTGGTATACATTAAAAATATTGTTTCGGTAAGCCTGACTAAACTTCAAATAAACAATTTTTATGCGTTAGAATAAATAATACGTGAAATGTAAATATATTTTTGCTACTTTAAAAGTTATACAAAAAACAACATTTTTTAGCAGTGGATATTATAGCGAAGCCAAACGTGTGTCTGCATTTAGTGCTAGTGATAGCAGTCGACCAATACCTAACCAGCTTGAAATCAAGTGCTGTACCGCTAGACTACTTTCGGCGTATTGTATTGCATTTAACTAGAGAAATCAAGTGAAATATATACTGTTGCAATTTTTAACATATTAGAATTATTAATAAGCAGGAGCATTAAATTTTGTTTAAGGATAACTACGCACATATTACTTACATATAATTATTATATTCACACACACAAGCTGAGTATATATATATATACATATATATAGTTGTATAAGAAGTTGTTAAACGTAGTTTTTGTTAGAGTAAACTTATGAATATGATGCAATAATACACAAATAAATCCTATTGAACTACTGCACAATATATTTAAATTAACACATACATTCTTTGTTTGTATGTAATAAATAATAAACTGTATAAAATCTACTATATTATCAAAATATAGCAATGAGAATAACACTGTAATCAATTTTCATTACGATTTGATTAATTGAACAAATAAAATTATATTTTAACAACATACAAATTTAAATAAAATTGCATTAGGCTAAATGAATAATTTCTCTAATTGTATTTTAGAAAAACGTATATGTATTTTAAAAACATTAAATGCGACATTTAAATTGGTTATTCATAAATTTTTATTTACTTATTCAAAATTATGAAATGTGTTTTTATTATCCCAAATATAAATTTATCTTCTTATTGCATTTTGGATAAAAATTCAACTTTTTATCGCTTAAACAAATATAATGACAACTTATAATTTTGTTTAAAATTTATGTGGTTAAAAATGAGCGTAAATTTAAACGTTATAAATTGGAAAATATCAAATTTATTAAATCACATTTGCGGAAACAAAATAATTAAGGATTTAATAATCCATTATTTAAATATACACATTTGGTTAAAATATTATTCTTATAGTTCAAACACTACATACATTTAAACAAGATGCTTTCTCCTTTGCCTGATATATATATATAATACAAAACCCTTTTGCTCTAAAAATAAGCATGGGGTAATAAGACAACAATTGCAACAACAATAACAAAGTCTTGTTGGCATTAAAAATTCTGCAAATCGAAGATTGAGTTTCCTTTCGGGTTTCACTCAATCCTGTTATCTGTGTAACTCTGTCATTCAAATACGTGCGATCACTTGTTTACCGTTGTTTGCCAAAATGACGTCCTCTCGATTGTTACCGTAGCAGTATAATTTTTTTACAGGGACCAGGTTGCTAACCTTGGGTGCTCAAACCCTCCTCCTTTATCCAGACTTGGGACTGGCTAAATTGAATCATTTTTATTCCAAACTACAATATTAATAATATATTTAAATAGATTAAAAACTTTCGAGTTGTAGTAAAATGTAGAATTTTAAAAAATAATTTATAAATAAGTTATTTGAACAGTTTCAAAACAGTTTGTTTTGTGATTTTGTACAAGTACAAAAAAATTAATTGCGATAAAATTAAATTAAAATTATTTCATTTTTTACTGTTTAAAATGTTTAATTAAATTTGTTTTTCTACATTTTTTGTGTTTTCCCCTTTAATTCTCATTAATAGTTTCTCTTTAATTAGACAAAAGTTTGTGTTCTTAAATATATATATATATATATATATATATCTTCTATTTTATTTTTCTACAATATTGTTAACTCTATACACTATGTTTAAAACTAATTGTAAACGAATATATATATACACACTATTTTTATCTTTTTACTATTTACAACTTTAATTAAATTAAGATTCTATAAAACTAATACTTATCTTATTGCTATAAAACAAATAATTACAATTCCTAAAACTATTACTGTAAAAACGTAGTTGTTAAATTCAAGCATCTATAGCAATCACATGACCTAAAAAACAGTTTAATTGTGCAATATATAGAATACTATATAATAAATAAAATATAAGTACAATTTTATTAATATTTATTTTTAATATAAAATGTTTTGCATAAAATATCAACTGGTACAAAATCAAAAATAGAGTATAATTATTAAGATGAAATATAACGTCAAATATGTATCTCTAGTGAGATATTAAAGCTTAATAATAATAATAACAAATAACTAACTGCATTCTAAAGTGCAAAAGATTCAATAATAAATGTAATCAACTTTCTATTTAAACAGTTGACTCAGGCGGTTTGGAATGTTATTGATGTAAGTGTCCATATATCCTTGTTCCATCTCATATTAAATAACAAACAGAATACGATTACACAAATTCTCAATTACATTTAAGTTTAAACTGCTAAGTAATAAATAATTATAAGAACTATTTTTTTATTTTGACCCATTTATTGTCTAAATGTAAATACAAAACAAATAAAGTGAACCTAGATTAATATAACGTTACTTTTTTGGACGTGGGAATGGAGCATTGTGATTATGCTGCATTTCATCATAAAAAACATTCTTCATAACTGATATAATTTTTGTAATATTTAAGGTAACAAATATAATTTTCTACTTAATAGGTTGATTATTAGTAATAGCAAATCAACACGTCACTTCTTGAGGGTAAGCTTTTTTCCTAATAAACAAAAGTATATTTTTTTAACTTCATCTGGACAACACTTTGTTTTTGTATCCAAATGGTTGGTCCCGAATCATTGTTTCATCATCAAAATATACAGATCGCCAATAACACAATCGTCGTTCAATTTACTTGTTTCAAAACATAAATCTATATTATTTCCGTTTCTTATTAATAAATGGTATAACTTTCGTCATTCATGTGTTAAACTAAATACTTTTTGCACGACTTTTTACCGTCAAATAACCAAATTTTTGTAAATTATCTTTTACGATATTAAACAAAAGCTTGTTGTAATTTTTCTTTAATTGTATAACAAATTTTTTCCGATTTTTGTCGATTTCAGTTGTCATTCTCTTTTGTTCCAAAATTACCACAGTTTCATGGTTTCTATGCATTTAAAACACGATAAATTACTGTAACAATTGCTTTATATATTATTTGGCTAGTTGTTTAGACAAAAATCTATAGTTTTTTAATTTTTTTTACAATATAGTGTTTATTGTACTTAAGATAGCAATTTGTCTACTGTTGGTATTCATTTTGCACATCGAAAACAGTTGAGGCATCTAAGCGGATGCTGAAGGTCAAGTTTGATTATTGATTAAAATAATATTTTCGATTAGTAGAAAAACGTCATTTTTAAACAAATTTTGAAGTAATTAAATTTTAGTTGTAATTAGTATTATGACGTTATTATTAGATTGAGGTTGAACGTTTAAATTTCAACTATTAACTATTGTTTATTTTTAATAAAATTAAGCACAAATTAATAAAAAACTAATTATAGCAAACGAATTTTCCACGTTTATATGTGTTGTTATTAAAATATACTTTTATGACTAACTCGTCAATTATTAAAGAAAATACAACGCATATACCAATTTGTTCATTGTATTATAAACTAAAAATGTTTAATAATCAATTTTATTGTTTTTTTGTCACAGGTTGGTTTGTTAATTTAACCTCATTAATAATAATCAAATACCTTTCGTATATTCTCGTCAGTCACAAACATATAACATTTTAGTATATATATATATACAAAAAAGGGGTACAGATAACATTTACATTAGTACAACTCACAAACATACACACACAATCCTTACGACCAAGCTAAGTTCAATGTAGTGACAAACTGTTTTTGTGCACACAAAGCAGGATTTACTATATGAATATAAACAGATTCGAGAATTTTCAACATATTTGAAGCTGGAGAAGTAATCAGCACTTTAAAACAATTTTTAAAATTGATCTGATATTTGGTTTGTAGTAGATGACGTAATATGGAGAATGTGCATGAGTGTTCACTTCCGTTTGACCTCCTATTGATCCAGTTTGGAATGTGTTCTTTAGCCCAATTAGATAAGCGACGCATTGTCAGACCAATGTACTTGTCACTTTGTGAGTTGTACTAATGTAAATGTTATCTGTACCCCCTTTTTTGTATATATATACTTAAATGTTATTTGTTTGTGACTAACGCGAATATACGAAATGAATTCATCTCACAGTCTTCTCATATTTTTATTTGGAAAATACCTTTCAACAAATAATTCCTTTTCCTCCTAGAAAAGTTCAAAAATAAACCAATCTAGTTAGTCTCAAACTTAGATAGAAGAGTAGAATTTGCTGAACGAAGGGCATATGGTAATAAAACATTCACATCTCTTTATAAAAGGAAGAAGAATAAGACAGACAATTTCTTAATTTTTATTATGGTTGGTGACGTGGTCACCTCTTCATTATTTCCCATATTTATACGACATGTAGAACGATCGATTTCGATGGCTTGACAAGCGTAGACAAACGTGGGAAAATAACAAAGTTTCTTGGCTGGTAGACGGCATCCTTGTGACGTCGCCACTGTTCGCAAAGATTGACGAGGCCGCCTGATTTTTTGTTAGGGTTACATATAATATACGTATACATTTAGATACCTTTTAAGTATCCTGGGTGTATGTTCGCACCCACCCGCCGTAGCGGAAGCCCAGTTATACCGCTGTGCTGTTTATGAATGTTCTGATGCACTATGCAAAACATTTGATGTAATTATTATTAGTACGATCAGGTGACAACATTAAGAAAACGATGTTATTTATTGGAACTCAATGTAATGTCTACATCATAATATTTTAACTGAATAAATAAATTGAGACACAGTTACAATTTCTACTAAAATTAAAAATGTAACATAGGAAAATTAAAAAAAAAACAATTGTGACACTTGCATAATTGTATTACATTTTAATTTAAAAATTACCCTTACGCATTGAAATAAAAAGACCACTTCTTACGGTATTTGTAACATAGTGACCATTTTATACTTCGAATCAATATGTGTCATAAACATATTTAACAGATTTGCCATTAGTCAAAAACATGCTTAAGTTTGATCGACTATCTTATGGGTTTCGTGAATTTATTGGTAGTGTTGTGGCTTGTAAGCTACTTAGTTTTCCACTTCTAGTATTCAATTATTCCAAAGGATCTGATCGCGCAGGTCATGTTGTCCCCATCAATTAAATTTAAATAATTCAATTGGGTTAATAAAAATACGTTCCGGTATTATTTTATAATCAACTTAAAAACTTAATGTTTTTTTGTCCACTTTAACTGTGGATAGAATAAAACCACATAAGCTTTTTATATATTGTTTAAAGTAAAATTTTTGAAAAGTAGACTCTACAAGATACTCTCTTATGGCATCCAAAGTGTGAACATTTTTCAATTTGTATTTTATTTGTTATAAGTATATATATATATATATATACAATTTTTTATTTTATTTTAAAATGTAAATTCCGTTTTCTTTCTTTAGCATTAAAAATACTGCTAA
Organism: Cardicola forsteri; assembly: GCA_025895645.1. Classification (NCBI taxonomy): domain Eukaryota; kingdom Metazoa; phylum Platyhelminthes; class Trematoda; order Strigeidida; family Aporocotylidae; genus Cardicola; species Cardicola forsteri. The sequence continues at coordinate 1,205 of JAKXYG010000557.1, read as the reverse complement.
ACGTTTAGTAATTGATAAAATAAAGTTTATTTTTCACTTTCTCTTCTAATTCATTAAACGATATTTAGTAATTAAAAATTATTTTAATTTCTACGCAACATAATAATAATAATAATAATAATAATAATAATAATAATAATAATGTTTCTAATAGCTGCCTAAATACTTTTGCATACATAATTTACATCATTTTGTTATTATGAACTTCCTCAAAACATAAATATCTTTAACGAACTATATAAAATGTATATTCTAAAACTATTAACCAAAATATCGATTTTTCATTCATTTTAAAATTAAAAAAAAACTTTATTTTCAGTAACAAAATATTTAACTGTTAGTCGTATTATGTTACAAACAATTTTGGAAAACAAACATTACTTTAATTGTAACAAGGTCACATTAAAGCGAACAATCTAAAAAATTATAAATATAATAATGATCACATTGATATATATATATATATATATATATATATATATATATATATATATAATTATGGTTGTAATTAATATTATCTGGATATTACAACGATAAATTTGTGGTTAGTAAACATATAATTGTAGCATTAAACAATATTTTAAATTCAGAATAATTTAGTTCTTACAAAATTTATTTAGTAATTAAGTTTATATATAAAAATATATTAATTTCATTATAAAACATTTTTACTTTTATATTGTAAATCAAGTATTTTTGATATTACACTTTTTACATTATTTATTATGACTTTTATCCTTAATATTTTTTTAAAAACAACATTGACCGGAAATAAAGATTAATTTAGATTTTATACGTTTTTCAACTTTTCTCACTATTTTTAAATGTATTTTAGTAAATAAAAGAGTATTTTTTCTAAATAAAAATAACTAAATGTATGATTATAAACAGAAATATATTTTACTAAATTAGATTAAACCAGTTATTTATATTTATGATATATAACTATGGTTATGACAAAAAAATTAAAATTTTAATTTTTTTCCTTAAAATATATTAATTTTTAATATAGAAGAAAATAATATTTTTATACATCATAAATAAATCACGTTGTAATTTATTTTAATGTTTAGTTTATTTAGAAAAAAATATATTTAAAATAAATATTAAATCTCAAATTTAAACCAAAATATTATTATTATTATTATTATTATTATCATCATTATTATTATTATTATTATTATTATTATTATTATTATTATTAT
>JAKXYG010001280.1:20000-42466 GCA_025895645.1 Cardicola forsteri | reverse complement strand
TTTTTATTATTAGTATTACTATAACTGTTATTATTATTATTACCATTATTATTACTCTTATTATTATTATTATTATCATTTTTATTATTATTACTATTATTATTAATACTGTTATTATTATTATTACTGATATTATAATTGATTATTACTATTATTATTACTGTTGTTATTATTATTATTATTATTATTAATAATAATAATAATACTGTTAGTATCATTATTATTATTATTTTTATTATTACTCTTGTTAATTTATTATTATTATTGTCATTATTATTATTACTATTATTAGTACTACTTTTTTGTCTATTATTATTATTACTGTTATTATTACTATTATTATTATTACTGTTATTATTATTATTACTACTATTTTTGTTGCTATTATCACTATTATTATTATTATTACAATTACTATTATAGCTATTATTATTATTATTATGCTAACTAGGTGTTATTTAACAAACAAATTGGTTTTTAGTTTTAATTGTTGACTAGAAATGTCGATTACAATCAACCTACTTTTCTAGTATGAGTATTTGTTTGCAAAAAGTTAATTAAAAATTGAAAATATAATTGGCATTTCTAAATTCCAATGTAACAATTCTAAACACAAATAATCTCTTAAAAACCCATAGATTAATGCAACTAAACCATATCATATGGGCTATTAAACCTGGCAGTATGCAAGAACCTATATGGTAAAGTCCTAGTGAAAAGGTTCTCTCAATTGCTAAACTGGTAGTAACGTAGCAGCATTTGAAGACACTGAGCAATTAGAATTGATCAGATTCACTATAAGTGATAAATTTACAGGTCCATGGTCATCCACTAGTAGCTCAGTGGTTTAAGGCGCTGGCCTGACATCAAACAAGGCGTGGGTTGATGTGTGTGTGTGTGTAAAACTTAAAAGGTATGAGCTGATGATGATTCCAAATAAGAATGTGAAACAGCTGTGCAGTGCTCCTGGTTGACTTAAAAGCTTAGTAAATGTATTATTCAAGTGATTCTGACAATTCCAATGTAATAATTTCTAAATTGTGTTAGTTAAAAATATAAAAATTGACAGTTTATTATTCTCTGTAGCAGATATGTTGTCCGCCAAACAAACCAAGCAAAAGTAACATTTAACAAATTTAAATTTGAAATTCGTGAGAATAAAATTTATAAACAGGATGCTTTAAATATCTGCTACAATTTATAAAAATTATTATCTGTCATTAAAATTGACTTTATTATAATTATCACTATAACTGTTATTATTGTTATTATTACTATTTTTATTTTTGCTATTATCGTTATTACTATTATTAACATCATTATCATTATTATTATTATTATTACTTACGCCAAAACGTTTTAATTGCATCAATTTGGACAAATGTACTGTTTTCTACTGTATCATTAAATTACAATTTCAAACTAGAAACTATAATTTTGTTTTAGGTAAGTTTAAATTTTTACAATTTAAATAATGTTTTTATAATTGCTTTATTTTAGTTGTTATGGCAATTAAAAATAATTAATTTTAAAATATATTATGACAATTAGGTAACACTTGATGAAAATTTATAATTATTTGTCTGTGTGTGTGTGGAAAACCCAAAAACAATTTTAAAACAATGTATATATATCTATTTTGTAGCACAAATCGTAAATAGTATCAGGCCTTAACGTTGAAGTATATCCTTATCGTTTATTTATGTGTGTAGGTGTGTATGTGAATGCAATTAAAAAGGTTTTAACAGCGGAACAAAGTCTTAAATTTTTGGTTTTCATATTTTCTAAATGACCACCATATGTTTTATAACAACATTGAATTGGGAAATGTTTTTTAATGAATCAAACACTCTAAATAAAAACGATTGTTCTATATTCTGTAGTAAAATAAAGTTTTAAAACACAAATCTTTTTAAAATCCATTTGGTTCAATCTATTTTAATGTTGTTTTTACATTTAACGGAATTTATCCAACATAGTTTAAAAGAATCACTTAAATTAATTGCAAAGTAGCTTACAATGATAAAAAAACATTATTTGCATTCTATTAAATTTAAATTGTAAAATTATAATTAAAATGAGTGTCTAAAAATACAGTCGAAACACAATAAGTAACAAGCATTGTTAGGTTTACACCATATTGTGTATTGCATTTTAATTGTTCAATTGTGCATTTTGCTAAGTCATAAACGAAAGCATCTATGGATGTCTGGTCGAACTTGAGTGGGCAATGCATTCGATCGCCACCATCGGTCGACCAAATGTAGGACCATTTTAGGCTTCGCTAAAAGATAAATTTCATGTAAAACATTTAATTAATTTAAATATAAATTTTTATTTTGTTAAATTAATAAATTAAGGCACCCGATATATTTTTACCATTATTATTATTATTATTGTTATTATTATTATTGTTATTATTAGTAGTATTGTTTTTATTATTACTATTATTATTGTTCCAAATACAAGACATTTAACCATCAAGTATGAACAAATAATTCCTTGTTAAAGATTTAGAACCACAATAATAAATAGAAAATATTGAACAAAAAAAACAAATTTTATCCACTTTGTAAACCAATATGCACATTTGTTTGAAATAAATATCGTACAAATTATTAAGTAATTTGATATTAAAATAAATTTTAAAAATCACTGATGACTTGATAAATTTTGATGAATATGTTTTCGGTACAAAGAAAAACTCAAGCTTGGGAGCGATTATCACAATTAATATTATTGCTGCTAGTATTATTATTACTGTACTATTATTATTATTATTACTATTTTTAGTACTATTATTTTTGTTGTATAAAACTGTCTGTACCATGTATTTATCATTATTATTGTTATTATTACTATTTTTATTATTGCTATTATTATTACTATTATTATCATTATTACCATTATTAATATTATTATTATTACTATTATCGTTATTAATACTATTATTATTATTATTATTATTATTACTATTACTACCTTTATTGTTGTTGTTATTATTATTTTTATCTATATTATTTTTATTACTGTTACTATCATTACTAGTATTATTGTTTCTATTACTATTATTATTAATGTTATTATTATTATTATCAATATTTTTATTATTGCTATTACTATAGTATTATTATTATTACTATTTTTGCTATTGCTGTTATTATTACTATTATTACTATTACTATTATTATTATTATTATTATTATTATTATTATTATTATTATTATTATTTTATTATTATTTTTGTTGTATAAAACTCTCTATACCACATAATTATAATGCCAGGCCTATAATTCTACTTTAAAATCAATTTAACTATCAGTTATGGATGAAATTTGACTTTGCAATAATAAAAAACACAACGGAAAAACCTAATCTGTATAATTCTGTCTACTTGAAACATATGTAAAATTTATTTTTTGAAGGCATAAAATATTATTTTAAAACAAATTCAATTGAAATCACGTAGAGAAATTTGATTTTTAGACGTCTAAATTTTGAATAAAAAATCAAAACAAAATTTGTAAAAATTGTGAAAGAAAAAATATAAGTTGTTTGATTTGTTTTTATCCTACTTTCATGCGTTTATTTAATAATTTTAGGAAATGTTTCACAATATTTAAAAAATAATTCTAATATTATTTATTAGGTTGTAGTTGCAATTATTTAAAAATTGAAAAACACAATTTTAAAATATTTTTTATTTGAATAAGTGCATTGAAATTTGTTCAATACATTGGATGAGATAAAATTAAAATATGCACCTGTGTTGTTTTAAAAATGTATGACGTAGCCACAAATTTTATTTAAACAATAAACATATTTATTACAGATTATTATTAAATTTTCTGAATAACATATATATATATATATATATATATATATATATATATATATATATATATATATATATATATATATATATATATATATATATATATATATATATATATATATATATAGTGAAAGCACAATTTTGATGACAATGGGTGAAATTTGGAAAAAACCTCAATCATTGATACACAAGAGCTTCGATAATTAAAATGTAAACTTCAATCATATGCACCAATCTTGTTGTTTCATGCTTTTTGAAGCGAAAAGGCTTTACATAATAAATGTAAACATTCTCTTTTGCATAAGTATATGTTCAAAAATAAACTATTAGAATTATCAGCTTCACTTGGTTTCAGTCAACCAGGAGGACTCTACAACTGTTTCCCGTCATTGTTTGGAATTATCAGCAGAGCATAGCTTTCAAGTTGTACACGAACTCCAACCTACGCCCTATCTGACGTCGGGGCCAAGTATCAACTGATAAGCTACAAGTGGTTAAAACTAAATCTGGTCAGTGCTAATTGTCCAATGTCGTGAAATGCTGTGCGTTACAACTACCAACAACAGCAACTGAATGATTCCTTCCACCATATATGTCCACAAGTTTGTATATCACATTTCAATTATATTTATTAGAGAGGTTTTAGCCGAGCAGTTATCACATTTAGTGCTGGTGGTGACGTTCTAGTAACCATCTCGGCACAAATTTAATTAATTCAATTACTACACAATAATTTCATTACATAGATATACACGGAATTCTGTTACGGACAACTAGATGAAAAATTTACTTCCACAAAAAAAACGTAGACCAATAAGCTTGTTGTTTTTTTGACACTTTTATTATTTTTATTTTATGTTTGCTACTTTAAATGTTTGCACGAGAAACGCATCTTTCAGCAATGGACAATTAGCGCAAGCTAAACGTGGACCCGCATTTTGTGCCGGCGATGGGATTCGAACCCATGTCCACTGAGGTCCGAATTCGAGCGCTGTACTGTTAGACCACCCCGGCACTTAAATAAATTTAATTGTAAGATTAGCTCCCACAATGCACCTTCAAAAGTTTTCAAACTTTTGAGCTCCTTTTCGGTTTTTATTTGACTTGGTTTTTGCTCACGACAATAGCGACCTCCTGTTGATCCTGTGGTAACTTACAGCTTTACAGAAGCAAAATACATCCAAATACACAGTCGCATTCTTCTTCTTCTTCTTCCTCAACCCGACTTAGCATTAACTAGGACGAAGTTATTTAGGCAATAAAATATTACTACTATTATTATGAAATCATTTTGCTCTAAAAACAGCATGGAACAACAAAATAATTCTGTATTTGAACTATTTACCAAACTGTTGTATTTTCTAGATTCCTATATGCACCTATATGTACCACGTAAATGACAAAGTGTCAGGACTATTGTCATTATTGGAATTTAAGACTCTGTAAGCACTATTTAAATCATCAGGACCATTAGCATCCTACAAAACTTCATTTACGTTCTTCTCCAAGGTCAATTAGCATCCGACAACGTCTTCATAAAAGAATTCAAGATTTTCCGCGAACCTGGAATTAATGAAGAGGTGGCTCTGCCATTAACTTTTATTGCTTTGTTGTCAATCTCTTTATTATTATTTTTTACTACTTTGAATGTTTGCACGAGAGACGCCCATCTTTCGGGGACATTTTAGCAAAACCGAACGTGGACCCGCATTTAGTGAGCCGGTGGTGGGATTCGAATCCATGCCCACCGAGGTCCACGTCGTACTGTTAGACCATCTTGCGTTCCAATCTGTCTCCAACTTGAGACCGATTTGGTCAGATACGAATTTGAATATCACCGCCGGCACAAAATGCGGCCGCCCGTAAAACATTGAAAATAGTAACAAACAAACAAACGCCCGAACAAATCAATAAAATCATATTAAAAAAATATTGCTCACAAATTATTTCAAAAAAAAAACATTATTGACAAAACATAAAATAAATAATTGTGCAAAATCGCAGATACTCCTTCTACACATACACATGTCAACAATAAATCAATAAAAAATAGGCCTCAATAAACGATAAAGTATCATCATCAAATTTCACACACACACACACACACACACACACATAATAAAACAAAACGCTTGTAACTAATTAGACAGTTGTATTTTGACTAATTGGTGTTGCTCCCGTTTGCCACACCACTAACTGTCCGTTTGTTAGACAAATAGCGATCGAAACGCCTTCGACCATACTACCGGAACTTGTCAAATCGGCTATAAAATGCATGTCAACAATGCCTCCTCCCAGCCTTATTTGTCGGATAGCAACCAGACTGTTGGCTGGCATAATAATCAAATGACCACTCGTCATGCCCAGAAACAAATGTTTGCAAATATGTTCGCATTTGTCGCTGCCAACATAACACTGCGACATATTGACACTGTTCGTCAGCAGTATGCGACTGGCGTAAAAATTCGACCGTTGCGATGAATTGATATCGGTCAACAGTTGTTGTTCAATCAGTTTGTCGCCTGTGGCATTGAACAAGGCAATCCACGGTCCAACATCGTTATTTTCTCGATTCCCCGTACATCTATTTGACAGCCAATTCCATTGAATATAAATGTAGCCCAATTGTGAATCCCACAACAATTGATAAACCAGTTGAATGTGCCTATTCACGTAGGGATGCGAAAAATTGATCAAATTGGAAATGACATCGTCAGCTGTTGGCGATCCAACCGCCAATACTCGACTCCACGAGGACAGACACATGCTGAACATGTATATATTATTGCTACATCCGCTAGACATTAAGGCTGTATCGAGGGCCGAGTTGAGGCTTACGCATTTGACCGGATAGCCGTTGCTATCGCCGTGAAACAATCGAACAATTCTGGCCATCCGCATTGGCTTGACACTGGTCAAATCGACGTTGGGCGCTGTTAGTTGAACTGCCATACCGGCACTTGCCAAGCCACGGTATTGTCTTCGTGGCGCCAACGTCGAGGCCCGAACAAGGTCGTCGGCTAGGATGTGATCGCCAAAAGATTCGGCCGAAGCTAGGGTCCAGCCTTTGCCACGAATCCAGTCGCTGTTCCAAACAAGAAACGATTCAAGATGGCGGTAGGAAATCTTGGACAAATCGACCATCGAACCGATAGCCGACTTCAGTTTGCATTCGATCGAATATTCCATATTCAGGTGCGATTCGAAAACTTTCTCCGAATCGCCCAATTTATCGTTATTGATGTTGTCGTCGGCGGCAGCAGCGTGGAAATCCCAGATGGCACACGTACCGTCCAAACTGCCCGTTATAATGTATTGGGCGTGAATCGAATTGCATGTTGGACTGTTGAGCATCGTGTTCGACACCGTATCGACACTTTTGACAAAATTCATGTTGGTTGCGACGATGCTCGAATCGATAGCAACGCAACTGATGGCGGCTGAATGCGGACTCGACAAGAGAGCTTCGATGCGCAGTTTGGCAATATTGTAAATAGCCAATCGATTGTCCCACCGACCGCCGACAAACAGCCACGAATCGTTGGGGTTTAGGGCAAATAGTTGCGATCCGTGGGCGAAGGTCGACGGAGATGACTCAACATCGTGTTCGACCGACGATGGATTTGAATCGGATGTGTTACAGTGGACGTTTGCATTTTGTGAGACAAATTGCAAACAAGCGGGATCGAACGGGCCCAAACAACTGCAAAAAAAGATGAAATGGAACCATTTTGAATGTTATTTATTACTATTATTATTATTATTATTAATACTATTATTACACTATTACTATTATTATCACTAAAATTATTGTAGAAATTATTATTACTATTATGGTTTTGTTATTAATATTTTTTATTATCATGATTATTATTATTATTATTATTATTATTTCTTAAGATAATTTATATTATTAATTATTGATATTATTACTATTAATATTACTATTACTATTATTTTTATTATTATTATTAAAATTGCTATTATTATCATTGTTATTATTATTATTACTATTAATATCCTTACTATTATTATTATTGCTGTTATATATATATATATATAATTACGAAACCTCATTGGAACAATAAGATAACAGCTACAGAAAAACAGCAGTCCCTAATTCAAATCATTGAAACAGCAAAATGATTCCATGTGTTCATACATTACCGGAATGGTATCCTCATTTTTTTTAAATATGGATCATTTTTTACAAAAATCAGGTTAAGCTTACATTGTGGCTCAAACTCCTCTCCTTTATCCAGGCTTGAGACTGGCTAGATTGAATCATTTCTGATCTTTTTTGTGGTGGACTGTATATATATATATATGTGTTTGTAACTGACAAGACTATTTTTAGTTGTAATCATAGCAGAATCCAATGCTTTCAATTATTTTAAAATTAAAATATAATCAAGTCTATAATGCAACTATACATTATTACAAAAAAACATTTTCAGTAGAGGGACGATTGGAAGAGTCTGTATTCAGTATCGATAGTGGCATCTAACTCTGCTGCATCTCTAAACTCAATCACTTTACAACGTATAAGATTTCTTCATTCAGACCACTAAATTGCATGCAATGATACCTATACCGACAGAATCCAAAATCTCACGATACCGCGGTGTTCAATTATCCACCACAAATAATGAATACAAATAAGCCATTGCACAACGTAGGAATGCTAATGATCCTGAGGATTTGGAGTACTGGATGCTAATGATCTTGAGGATTTGAGTAATGCTTATAAAGTCTCATGATAGAGATATTCTGATTGTTAGTCCTCCACGTAGTGCATCCTGGACTAGGTACCAACAGGCATCTAGACTAATAACAGTAGTCCTTATGCACAGTATAACAGTGCACAGTATAACTGGTCGCTATGGGTGGGTATGGAATATACACCCCAGGATACTTAAAGGTATCTAAAGGTATACGTATACCACATGTACCGGCTAAGGGAGATAACCCTGACAAAAAATCAGGCGGCCCCGTTCTAATCTTTATAGAATATGGCGACGTCACGTTGACGCTGCTCATCAGCTGGGAAATCTCTGTTATTCTTCCACGTTTGTCGACGGTTGCCAAGCCATCGAAAAATCGATCGTTCTACATGTATAAATATGGAAAATAATGAAGAGGTAACCGTCATCAATCCAAAATGAAATGACCGTGCAACAACAACGTACCAACAGAACGGCTCTGACCTTTTCTTCTTCGACAAGTGTAAAAGGCACCATGGCATTGCTATAATTGACAACACTCGACGTGCCGTTACATTCGGACGACCACAAATAGCGCTGAATGAGGCCACGTCGATTGAGAGTAACGAAATAGGTTGACAGTCGATCCCATGGTTCGACAGTCGACATGTCGAGATCACTGTCGGAAAAGGTAAATGTGTTGTGGATGACCGGCGTGCTCGCCATCGAAGCTGCCGACGACAGGATGCGCATTTTAATGCTATCTTTCGGCCTGAACGAGTCGGCAGTAACGTCACTGTCAACGGGCAACTTGTTCATTGGTTGTATGCCGCTGGCAAATGCCGGAATAGCAGCCATATACATGAACAAATGGTAGTCATTCGTACTAGCCAATGATACAATCGGATAGGCATTGAAAGCAAGCTGCAATGTTTGACTGCAATGTGCTCGGCATTGCATAATCCACTTTTCAACTGTCAAATATTTCATGTCATTGTCGCATTGATGAATGAAGTCGATGGCGTTGATTGGTAGAATGGGACGGTCGTCTTTGACGGGCGACGGCGGACCAGAAACAGTCGAGTTGCTTGTCCAAGTTGCTTCTTCAAGGTTATATTGCATTGGATTGTCCTGGCTGACAATAGCATGGCATACATCGGCAAAGGTCACTTTGGCGTTTGCGGTGGAAGCCGTAGCAACCGAGTTGCTGTAATTGTTGGCACGTTTCCTTGGCTTGACAGTCAATAGCAAATCGATAATGGGAAAGCGACGTTGGTAATAGAGACACTTCAAATATTCCTTGCGGGTTAGGCGTTGGGGATGGGGTTTCTATTACAACAATGGGTCGAACATTAAAATATCGAATTCATTGATCATTGTTAAACGTTTTGACGTCAAATTTGTCAATTTGCAGTCGACATTTGAGCGAAGTCGACTATGGCCCTGTAGTGGGAATTGAATCCACATGTTTATTATTTCTATTATGACTTATGTTTGCTACTTTGAACGTTTTAGGAGAAAGATGCCTTTCAGCAATGGACATTTTATTAAAGCCAAACGTGGGGGCCCGCATTTTAGTGCCAATTGTGAGGATTAAATCCATCCAGGTTCGAATTCGAGCACTGTACCGTTATACCACTCCGACATAATGATTACCATTTTTATTATTATTATTAATAATACTATTATTATTATTACTATTATAATTAGTTTATTATAAATAATAATTATTATTATTATTATCATTTTATTATTATTATTATTATTAATACTATTATTATTATTAATATTATAATTAAGTTTGTTATAATAATAATTATTATTAGTAGTATTATTATTATTATTACTAGTAGTAGTAGTAGTAGTAGTAGTGCCATTACTATTATTATCATTACTATTATAATTAAGCTGTTATACACAATATTATTTATTATTACCATTATTATTATTATTATTTATTATTAGTAATATATATAGTAAATAAATACTACTATTATTATTATTATCAATATAATGTTTATTTATTACATTAATATTTATTATTTATTTACACAATATAAATAAGTCATATAACATTAATAATTATTATTAGTAGTAGTAGTAGTAGTAGTACCATTACTATTATTATCATTACCATTATAATTAAGTTTATTATTATTATTACTATTATTATTATTATTATCATTATTATTACTACCATTATAATTACGTTTGTCATAACAATAATAATAATAATAATAATAATAATAGTAGTAATAGTAGTAGTAGTAGTGCCATTACTATTATTATTATTACCATTATAATTAAGTTTGTTATTATTATGATTATTATTATTATTATTATTATTGTTATTATTTTTAAATGATTATTGCTATTATTATTATTGTTAGTACTGTTACTATTCTTAATATTCATATTCTATTTCTTATTCTTCTTATTATTAATATTATTATTGTTATTAATTTTGTTGTTGGTGTTGTTACTATTTCCATTGTTAAGGTGGAAATTCGACCATATGCCAACGTACAAATAAAAGTTGGATTGGCGTTTGGCCAAAATTTTGGATCATGCTCTCTATGGCGTGTCGTTCAAAATCGTCGTGAATTTTGTCCAAATCGATAGAACCTTCGTACGTCACATAGTTGTACATGTTGAGCGCGTCGCAGCTGCACTACTGTTGTTGTATTCAATAAATACCTGTGCACATCAATGACAAATGTCATTACACCTTTTTCAAAAATTAAAACCTGTTTTATTTTACATAATATAATACTATATTATAAATAAAATATAATTATAATTTTAATAATATGTATTTATCCGTGTCTCATATATGTCACAATCGTAACTTATATATGTCGAATCCATCGCCGGCACTAAATGCGCCCACATTTGGCTTCGCTAATTGTCCACGGCTGAAAGATGTTTCTGGTAAAACATTCAAAGTAGAAAACATTAAAAAAAATCCAATTGTTGTTGTTACAAGTCCACCTAGAAAGGATCAATAGTAATTCAATCTAGGCAGTCCCAAGTCTGAATAAAAGAGGAAGGTTTGAGCGTGCAAGGTTAGCAACCTGGCATCTGTAAAAAAATTATATTGCTACAGAAACAACAAAAAGACGCCATTCCGGCAAAGAACGCCAAAGAAGTGATTGCACGAGACAGATAAAAAAGTTTGATTACACAAATAAAATTGGTTGAATAAAAAAAACCAGCAAGAACAGATTTCAAATGGACAATTCATAATGGCAAAAAAAAGGTTGGCGATGGACCACAGAAAACCATCCTTGTAATGGCGCAACCGTATGTCTATACGCCATATCAAACAATGGATTTCAGTAGTTTGATAAGCCTAACAAACAGTAGTTTGTAACAGCCCAACTGTTCTCATTTTTTTCAAAGATATCTCCCTTAGTCCATAATTATATATAGTATATATATGTTCAAGAACTGCCTGTTTTACTATTCGATTTTGGTTGGTGACGTGGTCACCTTCATTATTTCCTTCATATTTACATGACATGTAGAACGATCGATTTACTTTGACGATAAGTTATAACGTCAACGTGGAAGAATAACAAAGTTTCTGGCTGATAGACGGCATCCTTGTGACGTCGCCACTGTTCGCAAGACGACAAGGCTGCCTGATTTTTGTTAGGGTTATCTCCCTTTAGCCCAAGGGCTGCACATAGATATACATTTAGATACTTTATATCCTGGTGTATGTTCATAACCATCGTTAGAGTGAAGCGCTATGTTCATTGTGTGACTCGACTCTGCTGTTATTAGTCTAGGGATGCCTGCTGGTACCTGGTCCAGATGCACCAATGTGAGAACGGAACGTTTGAATATCACCATCATTGAAATTGAAACTTTATAAGCATTACCAAACTTGTGGATTATTAGCATCTTCTAATGTTAATAAATAATTGTATCTCACATTGATAAATCATTTTGCAGACAAATATAAATAAGAAACATTAAGGTTTTATCATTATTTTATACGTTATAATAAGCCAAAAGATTGTTTGTCAAATATACGTGCACTGTTTTAATTATTTGAATAAAAGGATTTAAAAATTTTTTTTACTTATTTAAAAGACGGTTTTTTTCACTACCACTTTAAATGTTTGACAGAAAACATTTTACAGCAAGTGACGTTTTAGTGAAGCCACTAGTTGCGATCGATTCGAGCGACACATTGAGTAATTTTACTGCTTACTAATGTGCAATGTACTCGCTTATTTAAATTTATTCCTCGTTGCGTAGCAATTGTTCAAGAAAACAAAAACCAACAATTAAATCCGTTTTGAACTTTAAAAAAATGCAAACTAGTTTAAAACAATTGACAAAATGATCAATTTTTAAATGAATTTAAAATAGAAAGACGTTCGTTCAATCTTAATTTTAATTTGACTTAAAAAGTCATTTTTCAAAACGCCGGGGTGGTCTAGCGGTACAGCGCTCGAATTTGGACCTTGGTGGGGGTCATCGGGGTTCGAATCCCACTACTGGTCCACTAAAATGCGGGCCCACGTTTGCTAAAATGTCCCCATTGCTGAAAGATGCGTTTTTCGTGCAAACATAAAAAATAACGTGCCCAAATATTAAATCGATCCAATTATGTAGATTGGCTGACACGTAGTCTGATTCCAAGGCACTTCGATGTTTGAATATAAAATCGTTCGGATTCGTCGCCCATTTGGGAAGTTCCACATTGTTGATTGATGTACGAGAACTTTGAAGTAAACCAAAATTTACGCCTAAAATGGAAGGGTTCATTTTGAAAATTGCATGTTTGTTTTGCACAATCGAAATATAAATAGGATAAAATCAATATTTAAAGCATTGGGTTCCCTTTATAATTCCAAACAAAAATAATAGAAGACGTAAACTGTGAAATGAATTCATTTTGTCAATATTACGTCACTTGGTTCAAACAAAACACCGAGTGATTGTTTTAAAGTGTTGATAACTTCTCAAACTGTTAATATGTTGAAAACACTTGAATCTGTTTACATTCACATACATTAAACCTATCTAGGTGCACAAAATAATTGTAACTTGTTTAATTTGTAGGGACTTAATATTATGTATGTTGCATATGTGTGTACATAGTTACAAATGTTAAGTTAATTAGCATCATATAATTATATATATATATATATATATTTTAATAAAGGTTTTAAGGGATTATGTTTTTTAGAAATGTTATATTAGTTTTGTTCAGATTCACTTTAATAATAAATTTACTATATTTTCCAGTCGTCGAAGCATGTACAGTTGTTTCATTCTATTTGGAATGATTTGATACCTTAAATGCAAGTGACGAAACAGCTGTTAGTGCTCCTGGTTGACTGGAAAACCTAGTAAATTTATTATTCAAGAACTGACAATACTACTATAATATATATATATATATATATATATATATATATATAAGGTGAAAATTATCTTTATATGTTTCGTGGAGGAAGATATATACGAAATGAATTCATCACAGTTTACGTCTTCTATTATTTTTGTTTGGAAAATCAATATTGTTTTGGAGAAACATTGCAACAGTCAGAAAGGAGGTGGGTATAGGTACGAATTTAAACCGCCAGCCCCGGAGCATTGTTGTTAATTCTGCTGTTATTGTTATTTTTAAAATTAAAATTTTCAGCAACCCTATAAATAACGTTTAATTTTTACAGAGTTTACATTTTGGAAAACATTATCATAGATAAAATAGAGAAAAAAAAATAAATGAAAGTGCACGAATAATTGACATTAGATAAATAGAAATGGATAAAATATATTTAGAAAAAAGTATGCTGATAGACGGAATACAATCTTTTTCAGTCATAACTTTTATCATTTTTAACTGTCCCGTTTGATAAATAATTTATATTTACAAAAAAAGTATTCATTTATTTACTTGTTACAATTTGAATGTTTTTAACATAACATAACGCAAGTTGGTGGAAGAGCCACCTGCTTATTAATTCCAAGTTTCAATAGCTTCCTCAAATTCCTACACAAAAAGCTTTTCGGATGTGAATTAAACTTGAAGGAATAAATAAAATTTCCTGGCCAAAAGACCGCTTTCTTGCAACGACGCCAGTGCTCACAGGAATTGACCAGGCGATCTTTTTTAAGGATCACGCCAAATGACGAACCGGCTACATATTGTACCGCTGTGAACTTGGTCCCTGCTATTATTAGTCTAGATGCCTGTTGACACCTAGTCCAGGATGCACCACGTGGAGAAGAAATAATCAGGAATATCACGATCATTGCAATTCCAGACGTTGTAAACATTAATCTATAACGTACAATTTAACCTATTCAGGCTACAATGACCCTAATAAGCTGAAACTTAACTAACATCAAGGCAACAGACGACAAGCCTCATTACTGTTTTAATGTCCAGAGCTTTACCTGTAACTCCCATTTACAGCAAAAATAAAATGAAAATAATCGTGCAAATACCACTGACTATAGTATATATAAAATCAGACAATCGTTTTATTTGACTGAAACATTCAATCTAGCCAGTCCCAAGCTCTGGATAAAGGAGTGGCTCTGAGTATGCAAGATTGGCAACCTGGTTTTTGTAAAATTTATACCGCTGTTGTTGTAATGAAAGATGACGCCATTCCGGCAAAACAACAACGCCTTCTGGATGGCAATACCAGACATTGCTGAGTGAGTCGAAAGAAAGTGCAATCTTCGATTTGCAGAATATTTAACGCCAACGAGACTTTGTTGTTGTTGCTGTTGTTTCGCTGTAATTGTTGTCTTGTTGCCCCATGCTTATTCTTAACGCGCGGTTTGGTATGACATATGACAGAATGTATAACTGTGATCATAATAAATCAATGTATATTTATAGATAATAATAATAACATAATAATAATAATAATAATAATAATAAAAAAAAAATAATAATAATAATAATAATAATAATACTAATAATAATAATAATAATAATAATAATAATAATAATAATAATAATAATAATAATAATAATTAATAATAATAATAATAATAATAATAATAATAATAATAATAATAATAATACTAATAATAATAATAATATTAATAATAATAATAATAATAATAATAATAATATAATAATAATATATAATAATAATAATAATAATACCACTACTATAATATAATAATATTAATATAATATAATACGATTAATAATATACATATTAATAATAATAATAATAATAATAATAATAATATAATAATAATAATAATAATATTAATAATTAATAATAATACTAATAATAATAATAATAAATAATAATATAATAATAATAATAATAAGTTCCAGGTATGCTATTTAAAAAACTGTATCATAGCCTGTTTCCAGTCAGGTTAAGAAAAGAGTCCTGACTACAATAAAAAAATTAACCTTGACACATAGCAAGAAGATGGCACCGTAGCAGCTATCACCTGCGTACAACTGAAAGCAAAACAATTGCAATAACAAATGTTGAAACTAAGCCCAATATTCAATAGTTATTATTTCATTTTATTCATTGTGACGGCAAACGTGTATCTTTCAGCAGTGGACATTTTAGCAAAACCGAACGTGGGCCCGCATTTCGTGGGCCTGCGGTAGGATTCAAACACATGTCCACTCAAGTTCAAGTTGAATACTGTACCACTAGACTACCCCGGTGGTAGTGGATCAATAGATCGTTACAAGATGGCTGTTTTTTAAGTAGACATTGTGCATTTAATTTAATGTTCCATGTTGTTGAACTAACGACAAAGCAATCTTTTCATTCCATTTCCTACATTTCTAAAAGATGTTATTGTACACAATATTAATGGCACTTACAATTTTTGTTTTTGAACATTTCGGGAACACAAAAAAAGTCGGGTGTCAGTTCTTTATTGTCGAATGGGCTGTCCAATATTGATTGCCAAGCGTTGGGAATCGAATTGAACTGACCAACGTCAAATTCAGCTATGTCATTTTAAATTACTATAAATAAGCTTTTAATGCTAATTATTATTATTATTAATATTATTATTAATATTATCATTATTATTAATATTACTATTATTATTATTAATATTATTATTATTAATAATAATATATTATTATTATTATTATTAATATTATTATTATTATACATATATATAATATTATTATCATTATTATTAATATTAATGTTTATTATTATTATTATTATTATAATTAATATTATTATTATTATTAATATTATTATTATTATTATTATTATTACTATTATCATTACAAGTGACAATGTCAGTTTTTCATAGACTAAAATTACTATGACTATGTTCTTCCATCCACTTTAAGATAAACCGTTTATAAATTAATTATCAATCATTCCTACGGGTGGTCTAATAATACGGCGCTCGATTTGGACCTCGGTGGGCATAAGTTCGAATCACACTAAAATGCGGGCCCACGTTCGGCTTCGCTAAAACGTCCACTGCTAAAAGAAGTTTCTCGTAAAACATTTCAAGTAATAAACATGAAAATAAAAATAATCTATATGGGAGTGAAAGGCGAAAGTGAACAGACAAAATTAATAAGATAGTGAATGTTTTTCATTGCCGGTGTCTTATAAGTACTTTAAAGATTACCTGGCGCAATGGGATCATGAGAAGAACTGACTCTTGTTCACTCCATGACATCATTACAATTAGACAAAGGAAATTACGTGGTCAAATTCTACATTTACCACCCAAAAGATCAGCAAGAACGGTTTTAGAATGGACAATTATAGATGGAAAAAGAAAAACTTGGTTGAGAACTATTCGACAAGATTTCATTGAAATGAATGTTTCATGGGGAATCAAGCACAATGTTTGAATACATAAGAACATTTTATTGCCCCATGTTTGTTTTCATTTATGGGTATTTGTTGTTATTTTTTGCTGTAATTGTTATCCCATTGAGCCATGCTTTTTTTTTAATAAAAATAAAATCCACTTAAATGAATTATTGAAAAAGCATTTCATATTCTACAATAATTCACTATTTATGATTAATTATAATAATATTATGCAATCTCGAGGAGGATTTGACAGGAAGGTTAACAACCTGGCTTCTGTAAAGAATTCATATTGCTAAAAAAAAACAACCCATTTCATTAAACTAGGACAAAGAAATGGAATTAGTATGATTCCGATTATGGTGAAATTTGAATAGAATTTCAATTTTTAATATGAACAATCCCCAAAGACAAAAATTTCGGTAGATGATAAAACCAGTCAAGGGAAAAAGTTGCGAAAAAAGGAACCAATAAGAGTTAGATAACCTGTTGTGTGACTGTGTGATCACTCGTAAGTTGGGGGGATGGAAAAGTTTCAAAAAGTGTCACCAAATTTGCACGATGACGCAATACAAATCGTATAGTGCTAGTAAATATTGATTTTCCACCTTATATACATTTTCAAGGTCAAACAATCCCCTTTTGATAGAAGAATGCACCAACGCGACTCACACTCACCATGAAGGTTGACCAATAGATTTTTTTCCCTACCAAAATTTCATGTACAATTCCTATGAAACAGTTATGTTGCTCAATGCTAAATAAAGCGAAAAGAATTTAAATAAATAATAGTGCGATGTGGTTTAGCTTCCACCGTGGTACATGAGTGTAATTATACATTTTCATTCATCTTCATTATTTCCCATATTTATACATGCAAACAGTCGATTTCGATGGTTTGATAAGCGCAACAAACGTGGAAGAATAATAAAGTTTCTTTGCTGGTAAACGGCATCCTTGTGACGTCGCCACTGTTTCCAAAAATTGACGAGGCCACCTGATTTTTTGCCAGGGTTATCTCCCTTAGCCCAAGGGCTATATATGGTATACGTATACATTTAAATACCCTTTAAGTATCCTGGGTGTATGTTCGCACCCACCCGCCGTAGTAAAAGCCCAGTTATACCGCTGTGCACTCGGACCCTGCTGTTATTAGTCTAGATGCCTAGGGGCACCTAGTCCAGGATGCACCATGTGGAGGACGAACAATCAGGAATATCACCATCATTGTAAATTGAGACTTTATAAGCATTACTCAAATCCTCAGGATCATTAACATCCCAGTGTAACTATACACACAGAGATTATTTAGAATGTATCTAAAATGTATCTAAAATATACCATATATATATATATATATATATATATATATATAAACCAACTTGTTTCCATGTAATTGAATATGGTACGTTGTGTAAGGCTCCAATCGAAGCAAATAATGCAAAACTCCCGCTGCTGACGAATAGTGCGTTCCATGATGAAACTTCTGCAATATTCCACTGGGATCTTCAAAGTGGTTATATCTAGGTTTGAGTTGGACAAAATAGCTTTTTTATCAATGGATTTTCAAGGGTTGTATTAGATTTGTCAAAGTCACTTGAATAATAAATCTACTTGGTTTTATTCAAACCAGAAGCACTATACAACTGTTTCATCCTTATTTGGAATTATCAGCCGTGTATACCTTCCACGTCTCACGCACACAAACTTGAATTCATGTCCCATCTGGTGTTAGTTCCGGTGTTTTAACCACTAAGCTATGGGTAATAAAACCTAACCCTGTACATTTATTATTTATAGTCAATCTGATCAATTATAATTGCCAAGCCTTCTCTTATGCTGCTACGTTACCACCGGTTTATCATTATTATTAATTTCTAGACAGTAAATTATTATATATTTAATTGTTTTATGGAAAAACATCTTTCAAAATTTAGTGCCAGTGATAGGAATGAAAACTATGCTAGCTAGATCGCTCCATTTATTTTCGCTATTATTCATTTTCATTTAATTCAAAACCATTTCGCTTTAAAAAGCATGGAGGCAACGAGATTATTGCTTTAAAGATCGTACAACAACAGAAGAGGTCGAAACTTGACAACAGTGGCAAATTCGCTAGACTGAAATATCTGTGCACGCCTCCCAAAACCGTGAACAGTGGTAGGGGATAATTATAACGGATGCTATGCAAACTTGAAATCAACAAACTTTTGCTGTTATTATTGTTACTGTTGCAGTAATAAGTATAATCTGGCACACAATTTAGCAATTACTTTGAATTTTTTACAACAAACATTTGCGCGAAGCCGAACGTGGGCCCCCGTTTTAGTGGACCGGTGGTGGTGATGGGATTCGAACCTGGATGCCCACCGAGGTCCAAATTCGCGCGCTGTACAGACTAGACCACCCCGGCACAATGAATATTCAGATCCAACTTATTCGCCATTCATCAAAGCGTCAACTAGATGGCATATTGAATTTTTCCACAAAAGCAAAAATAAAACAACAAACTTGTCACGAATTTCTTCAATAAAATTGGAATTGATCAGGGCAATGGGCCGGGACAAGTCGCGAAATGAACTTTCTTTAGTCAAATCCAATGTTGGCGATTTGTAGTCTGCCAGTATCCATGGAAACTGGACCAAAAATTATAAGCAAAATGTAAGCATATATCGAAAAGCATAAATAAATAATCGTTGTTATTTCTAATCAAGATTTAAAAATGTGTACTTTTTTTATTGAACCTACTTATAAACTAATTGAAAATGTAATTATCAAATAAATTAGTTTTCAAGATGAAATTATGTTGGCTGAAGTTCTTTTCGAGTGGTTATTGAGCAAAATTGCGTTCAAAATGATTAATTTTAGTGCTCAAAACACTGAGTTTTTTTATTGTACTAAATAAAAATATATTTATTTTGTACATTGTCTTTTTTCAAAAAATTAGGTTTGAATGACAATTAAAAGAACGCAATTACAAAAGGTCTTCCTTTGCCCAACTCTTTACACAATATCAATTTAGTTGATGGTGTGGTCATGTCTTCATTATTTTCCATATTTATAATAATAATAGCATTAATAATAATAATAATAGTAATATTAATAATACTACTACTACTACTAATAATAATAGTAATAATAATAATAATAATTATTATTATTATTATCCGCCTAGATTGGATCAGAAATGATAACTCCGCCTAGATTGGATCAGAAATGATTCAATCTAGCCAGTCCCAAGCCTGGATAAAGGAGGAAGGTTCGAGCGCAAGGTTAGCAACCTGGCCTCTGTAAAAAATCCATACTGCTACGGAAACACTGTTGATTCCTTTACATATCTGGGAAGCATCATTGGTAAAGACGGACAAACCGAAATTGATGTTAAAGCCAGACTTGGTAAGGCAATATCAGTCTTCAATAGACTCAGATCAATATGGTCATGTTCTTCCATTCGCCTAAAGACAAAACTTCGTTTGTACGCATCAATAATCATTCCTACGGCAATATATGGGAGTGAAACGTGGAAACGTACGGACAAGATTGATAAGATGGTGGATGTTTTTCATCGCCGGTGTCTTAGAAGTATTTTAAAGATTACCTGGCGCGATCACATTTCAAATGATGAGATCATGAAAAGAACTGACTCTCGTTCACTCCATGACATCACTACAATTAGACAAAAAAAATTACTTGGTCAAATTCTACGTTTACCGCCCGAAAGACCAGCAAGAACGGTTTTGGAATGGACAATTGTAAATGGTAAAAGAAAGGTTGGCAGACCAAAGAAAACTTGGCTAAGAACTATTCGGGAAGATCTAATTGAAATCAATGTTTCATGGGCACAAGCAAAACGTTTGGCAGAATGTTCAAATACATGGAAACATTTTGTTGTCTTATGTTCTCTTTGAATTACGAGACTTTGATGTTAATTTTTTGCTGTAATTGTAATCTTATTGCCCCATGCTTATTTTTTTAAAAGCAAAAGGGTTTTGTAATAATAATTATAATAATAATAATAATAATAATAATAATAAATAATAATAATTTAACTCAATATAAAATCCTTCATTTATTTTCATTCATTTTGGTTGTTGATGTGATCACCATAATGGAGTTATTTCCCATGTTTACACGACATATAAACAATCGATTTTGATGGCTTGATAAACGTAACAAACGAGGAAGAATAACAAACGTTCTTGGCCGGTAGACGGCATTCTTGTGACATTGCCACTGTTGGCAAAGACTGACGAAGTTGTCTGATATTTTGTCAGGATTATTTCCTTAGACCCAACTGCTACCTTAAAATACCTTTTAAGTATATTGGATGTATACTTGCACTGCCAGCTGTAGCGAAAACTCAGTTATAACGCTGTACACTCGAACTTAGCTGTTATTAGTCAGGAATGCACCACGTGGAAGTGGAACAGTCAGGAATATCACCATTATTGAAAATGGAGACTTCACAAACATTACTCAAATCCTCAGGATTATTAGTATCTTATTCTATAGAGTTAGTTTTATCGATATATATATGTGCGTTGCAAGTGTATATATATATATATATATATTTGGTATTTTTAGAAGAAAATAATAACTATATTTAACTAACAACTGCATTATTTTGTAGAAAAAGTCAAGTTTTAACTTGTCCAAATAATACACAACGTGCATAGGTATACATACTATGCGCATTTGTGATGCAGAGTCTCATTTAATTCAATATTGACAAAGTTTATCAAACAATCGTCCTTCACGGTTTATATGTACGCATCCCATTCATACAATATATATATTTAGAAAGAGAGTTATTCATATTTAATGTATAATGTTATATTAGTATACTATTAACTGAAGTACATTTCCATAGTAATATCATGTATATTCTATTATCCATTAATTTTTCAGCGTATTGAACTTTCTAATTTAACTTCCAAACATTTTGACAGATATTTCATACACTAATTGTATTGTATTTTGTATGTTGAAAGCTATTTCTACTGAAGTATCTAATAATAGTAATAACAATAATAATAATAATAATAATAATAATAATAATAATAATAATAATAATAATAATAATAATAATAATAATAATAATAATAATAATAATAA
>JAKXYG010001280.1:7500-10000 GCA_025895645.1 Cardicola forsteri | reverse complement strand
ATAATAATTTAATGATAATAATAATAGTAGTAAACATATTAATATTATTATTATTAATAATAATAGTAATAATAATAAAATAATAATAATGTTAATATCATTATTATTATTAATAATAGTAATAATAATAAATTTCTAAAAATATAACGTTATATCGCTATTGTTGATTGTATTCGATAAGCAAATAATAAAGATATACAAATGATCAACAAATCAATCGACTGGGCGTACCGTATTTTCGACATAATTCTGCCACTCGCTCGAATAATGAGCACAGTAGGACTTCAAATCAGCTATAAAATTAGACGACGAAGGCGGAAAGTTGACCAACAGTTGATCCACTTTCAACAAGCTCCGATAATCCTTAAATAGCCGAATAATTACTGGACTAATGAGTACAAACAATTCGGCGACACACGACAAAAAGTCGCAGTGTCCGTCGTCATCATCATCATCATCATCATTATCGTCAGGAGCTTTACCATCACTATCATGCTGTTGACTTGATCTATGTGAACAGCTCAAAGAAGTATCGGTGTCTTGGTGACGATTTTCGTCACGGTTATCATCAGTTGACGAGGATTCGGCCGCTGTTAACCCTTTGAAAAAGTCAAAAACATCTGGCTTTCGATATACATGCTCCAAATGAGTCCAATATTCAATTAATTTGTCCAATCGATAAACTAGAAAACCGACCTTGAAATTAAAATAAATAGAATGTGAGTAGTTATAACAAAATGAATCAGTAATCAATATTGTTACACTTATTTATTTGTAGGTTTTAAAAAAGTCCAACAATCCTCAAAAGGCTGCAAAAGCGCCACCAGATTCAAAACTGGATGAGTTTGAGTTCAACTACTAACATGTGATGTGAGTCTGTAGTAAGTTCGATTTATAAGAATTAATTAAAAACATCTTAATTATCCAGTTTTAAAAATTTTCCAGTTATAACTAATTAATTAACTATTTCTAATTCAAACTCCGCCTAATTTGGAATTAGAAATAATTCAATCTAGCCAGTCCCAAGCCTGGATAAAGGAGGAGGGTTTGAGCGCAAGGTTGGTAACCTGACCTCTGTAAAAATTTATACTGCTGCGGAAATAATGAAAGATGACGTCATTTCGGCAAACAACAACGTTTCTGGATGGCAAAGTTACCAGATGACAAGGTTGAGTGAAAGCCGAAAGAAATCGCAATCTTCGATTTGCGGAATATGTAATGCCAACGAGACTTTGTTATTGTTGTTTTGCTGTAATTGTTGTCTTATTGCCCCATGCTTATTCTTAAAGCAAAAGGGTTTTGTAATAATAAATAAAATAATAATAATAATAAATTAACCATTATTGATTATTAGATTTATCGATTTTTGTTTCAAACAAACGAGCATCACGTTTTTGTGATTTGTGAGTTGTATTCGCTTGTTGGTTTGTAAACCAAAAAAGCGAATTACAGTTATAGCAAAAAACAACAGCAAAGTCCCCCAATTCAAAACAAACATGGAACAACAAAATTTTTCCATGTAACTATTTTGCATCAAAGATTCTGCAAATCGAAGATTGAGCTTTCTTTGGGCTTTCACTCAACCTTTTCATCTGTGTAATCTTATCATTTGAATCCGTACAATCACTTTTTTTGCCGTTGTATTCGGGAATGGTGTCCTCTCATTGTTTTGGTAGTAATATAGATAGGCCAGATGGGTAACCTTGTAAGCTCAAACCCTCTTTCTTTATCCAGACTTGGAACCGGCTAAATTGAATCATTTCTGGTCCAAACTTTGTATAATTATATTAAATTAATGATGTTTTAACGTAACAAAATAAACGATCATCTTAGTTTGTTTGCTTTCTCTTATTACAATTCATGTGGGTAAATAACTAATGACAAAGTATCATCTAATTAACGAGGATTGAATTCGACCATCATGCAAAGTCCGCGTACTTGTCGAAAGCCTTGAAAGATTTTACTAGATGTTCTCTAGTTATTATTAATTTTTAATTTCCTTGCACCCACACCTTGTCTACTCAAATTTTAGTTTTTGGTACACAGATCGTTCTTGACAATTAAAACAAAATTTGGAATTATTTACTTCCTTTTGCTAGCGGTAATAGCAGGCATATCATTCGAGAAAACTGAGCAATTATCATTAAATAGATTCATTATAAATTTACAAGATCAGTTTCAATCATTCATTGCTCAGTAACTAATGCCTTGGCTTGACACCAAATAGAGCGTGGGTTCAAGTTTGTGTATAACCTGAGAGGGTTATGCACTGCAGAATTATTATTCAGTGAATCTGAAAACCTCATAATGAATAACTATTTTTTTACGAATTTGAATGTTTTGACGAGAAACGTGCATTTTTCAGCAGTGGACATTATAGCGAAACCGGGCCACATTTAATGCCGTCAGTGGGATTCGAACCCATGCCCACCGAGGTCCAAGTCGAGCGCTGTACCACTGCTAGACCACCTTGGCAGAATGCGCTGCATAGAAATGGCAG
>JAKXYG010001034.1:0-48999 GCA_025895645.1 Cardicola forsteri | reverse complement strand
AAACAAAAATATATAGATTTATGATTTGTGACAAATTAATTGAACAAAAATTATCTTAATGACGCTTTGTATATTTTGCTAATGATTAAAATAAACTATTTAAATACAAAAAAAAGTTTATTATGTTGGCCAAATTTTTAAAAACATTTTTTTCCGGTAGTTACAAAAAAACGTGTTGGTTTGGTATTAATTACAAAAAGATTATTAAATGGAAAATTATATTTAGTACCTTAGCTAGTAAAAAAATTGTTTTATCAATAAAAAAAATGTTTTTTATATAGTGCAACTCAGTGGCACCGGACTTACTAATGTTTTTAGAACAATGCTTTATGACACATCCAAAAAAGTAATGTCGTATTTACCTAGATTTAAGTTTTTATATATTTATAATTAGACATTAGAAGAGACAAACTAAATAAAAAAAATTTTTTTAATTACCACCTGACAATCCGGATATTAATGTTATTAAAAATTTCTAAAGTATACTAAAGCGCAACTTTAATAAACATAATAAAATTTAGGATTTGTGTAATCGTATTTAGTTTGTTGTTTAATATGAGATGAAACAACAACAAAATTTAAAACGCCCTAATTAAATGGTTAAAAAAGGGAATCACATTAAGTATTAAACACATTGTTTTCTATTATTTAATTAATTAGTTGGTAACTAAAAATATGTGTTCTGTTTTTTATTATAGTTGACGTTAACGTTTATACATTTTTTTATAATAACAATATTTAATTAACAACTACTTATATAACAATTTTTTAACTTTGCATATATGTTGCATATACTTGTTACAACTAATGCGACAATTAGTACCATATTTTTTTTAATTTAATTTTTTTTTAAATATTAAGTTAACAAAACAGTATAAAATAAAAAAGGTATTATTTAAAATAAATAAAAATATATAATATTTTACAATTATATAATATTATTTACAAATTTACTGTTTAACGTGTAAATTTAAATCCGTTTTATAGTTAATTGTACATATTTTGTATTATGTTAATTAATAATAATTATTATTGTATAATTGGAATAAATATATTTTAAAAATACTAAAATAATTTATTTAGCAACGTTGATAAACACATAAAATATTCCGTTTATAGAACTTCTACTAGATAGCTGCAATGTTTATTGTTTAAACAAATTTAACGCATTCGTTATATATATTTTTAATGATAAAATTTATTTTAAATTTTAAATTTCTGTCCAAAATTAGTACCAAATAATAATACTGATGGTAAAACAACTAAAAAAATTGAATAAACGTTAGTTAAAGAAAACAATTTTGAGTAAATAAGAACATATATACTTATATGTAATAATATATAATATAATAATTATTATCATACTTATTATATAAATATAATAATTATATTTATAACATTTATACAAATGTACTTTAAGAGCTATTAAATGTAAGAATGCAAGTTGTACAATTTTTGCCTTTTAAAAAACACAAAAAACATAATACTTTGGTTATTTTTAACTAAATTTATTTATAAACATTTAAATTAAGAAGTGTATATAATAACAAATAAAAGTATTATACATTTTTAGACCAGTGCAAAGTATAACAACGTCGTCATGTATTTTTTTTAATTTAAAAACTGAATATAATTTACTTTACAAATTGAAAATATACACAATGTACGGAAATTATAATTAATATATTCATAAAATACAAATAAATGTAAAAATGAAGTTATATAAAAATATATTAGTAGCAAACAAAATTGTTTTAAATATTAAATTACGTACAATCATGTTTAATAAATTAGTGAAAAAAATAACTAATTGTTTACTTAAACCAAAAACAAAAAAATAATTAAAATTAGTGCATTACATATTATGTATATATATATTTATATATTAGCAACTATAAATTATATAATACTTAAAAAACATTTTTTGCAACAATTATAGCTAGTACGTTATTAATAAATGTATTAATACATTAATTTTTTATTAATTATTTATTAATGTGTTTATTAAATAGCAGAATTAAAATTAATATTAATGTTTAATTTAATAAACACATTTAAAAATTATAATACACATTTGTAAATTATATATATGACATTAAATGCAGTACTACGTAAACGTAAGTTTGTTATTTTAAAAATCTATTAATAATTTAACTAATTAACGTTTAAAATAATTGTATATTTGGTTTTAGCATATGACACGCATTGTTAATAATAGTAAAGATTAAAAATTATTAATAAACACAGTTATTAAAATACAAAAGTAGAAAAAATATTGTTATCTATTATTACGTATTATTGTTGTAATATTTATAAAACTAAAAATTAATTATTATTATTTTAAAAATTTTATATTTGCTACGTAATTTTGTACACGAAAAGTATTCTTTAGCAGTAAAAATTTTAACAAAACCAAACGTGAGTCTGCATTAAAATGGCGGTGGTGGAATTCGAACCCATGCACTCTGTACAGCTAGACGACATTGGTAAATTATTTTATATTATTTAATAATTTTTTAATTATAACAACAATTTAGAAAAATAAAATATAATAAACAAATAAATAACTTTTTTATTAAGGAATATGCTAGATTTAAAACTAAAAACTAGTTTTACTGTATAATTTGGTAATAACAAAAATTTGTAAATCATTTATGAAAAAATGCAAAACCAACAAAATAAAGACAATCACAAAATATATTTTATTTATTAATATTACTAATTATTAAATCTTAGTAAATTTGTATGTACACATAAAACTATAAATAATAAAAAATATTAATTTTGCTTAGATGAAGTAGAATATAAAGGTAAATAAATAAAGCTTATTAAAACAAACAATTATCTTATTTATTTTCTGGTTATTAATAAACTGTTAATATAATAAAATTTAAAATATGTATTTTTCTATAACAATAAACAATATTGACTATAAAATATAATTTAATTTATAATTATTTAGCTTTATATGTATAATTGATTTATTGTTCTGTTATTTTTTGTTAAAAATAAAAAAAAATTTAATAATTGCAAAAAATTTTATTAATTACAATGACAACATTAGTGTTGCCAATATAAATCCTTTTCTACGTTTTTATTAAAATAAATTTTTACAATTAAATTGAGAATTAGAATTAATTTTCTAAATACACGTATGGCATTAAATAACAATGTGTATAATAAAAAAATGTTTTATTGTTTATATATTAGTAGAGTCAAAACACTTCCTTTATACATTATTAAATTTTTTATTTTTTTATTGAATTAAAGAAACAACTGATAGTAAGACAATTTTATTTTTGACTTTTTACAACAACATTATTTTTAAATTTATAATATTAAATTCAAAATTATAAACAATTATTAATACCAACCAACAGCTTCAACAATCATCGGTAAATCAATTTATAATTTGTTTATTTTTGAAATAAAACTTATTTTTAAAATTGCAAATGACGTGTACATAAATAATTTTTTTTAAATAAATTAAAAATTGTATTTAATTTAAAAAAATTAATGCATTAAATAATATATGTACATTATATATATATAAATAATTAGATTAACTTAACAAATAATAAAATTATTGATTTATGTAAGTAACATAAATGCAGAATACATAAAAAAAATTGTAATTTTAACCATAAAAATATAAAATAGTAATTTTGAAAAATATAATTTATTTTATTTAAAATAAAACAATTTA
This sequence comes from Cardicola forsteri, assembly GCA_025895645.1. Taxonomy (NCBI): domain Eukaryota; kingdom Metazoa; phylum Platyhelminthes; class Trematoda; order Strigeidida; family Aporocotylidae; genus Cardicola; species Cardicola forsteri. Next base: position 45,293 of record JAKXYG010001034.1, on the reverse strand, counting down.
AAATATTTAAATATTGTTTATTTCAATAAAATACATATAAAAAAATTGTTATTTATAGGTACAAAATTACTGAATTATTAGTGTTATGTTTTACTTAAATAAAAACAGTTCTTATTTAAAAATATTAAAAAATATAAAATTAATTTAAAAAAAATTAACTAATAGTTAAAAATATTAATACATTAATTATAATAGCAATAATAAAATTGATTTTAATTGTAATGTTTGTAGTAATAATCAATTAAGTTTTCCATATTTAAACTGTAATAATATTAATTGTTTATTATTGCGGAAAACACTTATTTTTGTTAACTTTAATTAAAGTAGTTTAACTTGTAAATATTAATTTAGAAAAATTAAATAATTAAACATTTTTTTAATTTAAAATAAAATAAAGTGCTTAAAAATGGTAGTAACTTAATTATTTATTAATTTGCTAACTTTTAACACGTTACTAATTAATAAAAAATAATAATAAACTTATATTATCAGCTAAAACACAAATACGTTACATTAAGTAATAATTAAAACAGAAAATAATAATGTTTTACATTAATTTATTGCCATTTTAAAAGTGATTTGAATACATTAGCAGCAAACTGGATAAAAACATAAAAATAATTTGTTCAGTAAACAAATAAACAAACGTTTAATTTGTGTATAAAAAAACTATTTAAAAGTAGTATATATATATATATATATATATATATAATTGTTTCCAGGTAAAAATATTGTAATTAATAATTATTAATAATTATAATTTAGACAAAAATTACCAGTAATTTAAAAAATATAAATTTTTTTTAATTTAATTTTTTTGAGCTATTGTTAATATAAAATTGTTTTATATTTTATAACATATATTTACTATATTTGTATTATTAATTAAAAAAAATTTAAAACACTTTTTATAATTAATAAAAAAATTAATTAAGTTTTTTTACATTGCAAACAGCCATACAATTGACATTAAAATTATTGTACACAAAAGTCTCTGACTTTAGGTTGTATTAATAAAAATGTCTTAGAATTGTTAATTAGATTGTTTATTTAATATATTTTATTAAATACATTTTACTTTTAATATTTTCTTTTAGTGTGCGTAAACATTAATAGAACACCTACCTAATATTACAATATATGTATTAATTTATTTAAATGTTTAGTTTTAACGTGTTATCAATTTAGTAATATAATAACAGTTAATAAAATAAACTTTAAATAAAAATTTGTATCTTATGTACAATGTATTTTAGTAAAAGTATATATTTATTGAACACAAGGTTAACAACCTGACCTCTAAACAGTTAGAACAAGTTCTTTAAGAAATAAAAAAGTACAATTTAGCAAAATGCATTGGAATGCATTTGCCATTTTAACATAAAGAACAATATATTAATAAACTTGGTATTATGTTAAATAAAAATGCTGCTAAAGCTATGGTTGGATAAAAACCAAATTACTGAGATTAATGAGAAAAACCAAAAAAAATAATTTATAATTACTAAGAAAAAAAATATTGATTAGTGATTTTACTGTAAAATTGAAAAAAAGATAGATATGAGTAATTCTCAATTGTTAAACTACATGACTATGCTGATAGCTTAAATAATAGTGGTTATAGTTGCTAAAGCTAAACAATAAACTACAAACTGCAACAAATTTATTGGCTAAAATATATTGTTTTACAAAAAACCAATAAATTTTATTAATATCCTGGAATTTAGTAGACTTAAAAAAACAAAATTATAGAGAAATCAATTTAACAATCTTGTTATCTGCAAAATATTTAACAATAAATATGAAACTTTAAATAAACAAGTTAATAAAGTTTCCAAAAATATAAATAATTGGTTAGAAATCAAATGCAAAAAAGCAAATATGTCAGCAGCAAAAAATAATTTTAAAACTATAAATTTTAAAACAACTGTGGGGATTTTGAAAAGACACATATTTTAATCAAAGAAAAAATAGTTTATTTTTCTAACAAATAATAAAAAATTTTGTAGATGGGTAGAACATTTAAAAAATATACTAAATCAGCCTATGTTCCATATTCTCATAGAATTTAATAATAATAATAATATAAATGTACACTCAAAATCCGGAAATATGTATTGATGGCATTTCTGTAACTAAAGTGATTTATACAATTTAAAAATTAAAAAACAATAAAACAAAAATAATTGACAAAATAACTAGAAAGATGCTTACATATATATGGGTAATGTTGTAACAAGTAAACTTGCTTATTTATTTAATGTTATATAACATAACAAACAAGTTCCAAATAATTGACAGCAAGGAGTAATTATTATTTTTTTTAAAACAAAAATTTGAACAATTGCAATAATTAGCGCGAAATAACTTTATTGTTTGTTTCTGGTAAAATGTTTTGTAAAGTAATTTTAAATTGTTTAATTAATACAAAAAGCTTTATTAAACAAATACTAAATCTTTGTAGCATTATTGAGCAAAATCAAAAAATTAAGTAATCACTTACAATCAACAAAATACCGCTAAACTATGTAAATATTATGCGTTTGTTTAAACAAAAAGTGGTTTTAGTGCTATGTTTGAACTTTTTACGAAAGTAAGTCAAAGATGTAATTTGTCGTCGTTTATGTTTCCTCTGGTATTTGATATTTTTATAACTCAATTTATAAATAATTTGTTTTATAATATTTAATAAAACCAAGGCAGATTAAAATATTTTAATTTTGCAGATAATATTGGTCTATTTAGTAAAACTGCTAACATAATGCAAAAATATAACAACACGTCTCAGTGATATCAGTTGTCGTATTTACTTACGGATTAATTGTTAAAAAATAAAAATGTTTTGTATTAAAGCAAACAATAAATTGTCTCTCAAAATTAGTAAACATATCTGGAAATTATTATTGGTAAAGACGGAAAAACCAAATTTAATGTTTAAGCCAGACTTGGAAAAGCAATGTCAAACTTTAATAAACTCAAATTAATGTGATCATGTTTTTTTATTCGCTTAAAGACAAAACTTTGTTTGTACGCATTAATAATTTTTTCTACGGCAATATATGAGAGTAAAACGTAAAAGAAAACGGACAAAATTAATAAGATGGTGTTTGATTGCCGATGTCTTAAAAGTATCCTAAAGATTACTTGGTGCGATCACATTTCAAATAATACTCTATGACATTATTACAATTAAACAAAGAAAATTATTAAGTAAAATTCTACGTTTACCGCCCCAAAAGACCAGCAAAAACGGTTTTGCAATAAATAATTGTAAATGGTAAAAAAAAGTTGGCGAACCACAAAAAACTTGGAAAAATTTAATTAAAATCAATGTTTTATAAATTCAAGCAAAACATTAGCAAAATGTTTATGTACATAAAAACATTTTGTTTTCTTATGTTTTCCATAAATTACAAAATCTTGTTTTAGTTATTTTTTGCTGTAGTTGTTGTCTTATTGCTCCCTGTTCATTTTTTAAAACAAACGGGTTTTGTAATATAAAAATATAAATACACAAAAATAAAACAATATATTTAACAATATATTTAAAATTTGTAAGGTTTTATAAAATGTTTGCATTTTTGGTTAATGTATTTGTTGCAATATGTTTATTATTTTACCTAATTGCATCCATTTTTTAAATTAGTACATTATTAAATGTAACTACTTGCATACACGCTTTTTATACTTAGTAATTTGTAAATGCATTTTTTTAAATAAAAATATAAAAAATGAGTAAAAAAAAACAAAATAAAAATTAATAATTATAACAACTATATTATTATAATGCAAAATTGTAGATTATGTTTATTTTACAGTAAAATCATATTTACTAGAAATTAAACAAAAACTACTTTAGCTACTTTTTAATATAAATAAATTTATTATGTTAAAAAAATAATATATAGTAAAAATTTAATGTACAATGTTAAACTTTTTAACAATTAAGTTTTAATAAAATATTTTTTAGAATAAGAATAGTCCAATAAAGCTGAATAACATTATTAAAATAATTGTTTACAATACAAGTTCTTATTTTACTTATGTACGAAAATATGTCAATAATATTTTTTAACATTTAATTAAAAATAAATGTTATAACACAAAATAATTCATATATATATATATATATATATTTATAATATAAAAATGTAATACATATATGCAATTACCGTTTTCTTAAATAATGTAGCGTTTTGTGGTATATTATACAACAGTATTTTTTACGTTTTGTTTATCTAATTAATATAAAATAAATGTCCTTTATTATTATAGAAACAATACATTTTAATATTAAACAAATATATAATTTTTCCAGTATTTTTGTATTATCTTATATGCTATATTTCAACATAAAATAACATTTTTTACATGTTAATAGCCTCGACATCAACAGGTAAACAAATTAAAAATTTGTACAAGTTTAAATTAAAACTTATTGTTTAAATTGTAACTAATGTCCAAATACATATTTTTTTAATTTAAAATATTTTTATAATATTTTATTCATTTTTTTATTATGTTAATTGTTGTGACACATTTATTATAATTAAATTGAATAAACATATTGTATTGAAGAAACATAACTTTCAGTCTTAATTATTAAATAATTGTTAATCATTTTAATTATTACATTAACAATGTGTATTTGTACATTAAAATAAAAATAATATAATGTACCATATTTATGTATTGTTTTACGTATTATACAATGTTATATATAATGTTATACAGAAAGCGTTAATTGTAAGTTTTTTGTATTTAAAAAATTAATTAAAAAAGTTATTAGTCTACATAATAACAAATATTTTGTTTATTTATTTTATTTATTCCCTGAATTATATTTACTGTTTAAAATTAAAAATAGAAAAATTAACATTAATTATTAAAATTACTAAAATTAAACTATATACTATTGTCTAATTGCTTGCCCTCAGTGTCTTTAAACTTAACTGAAAAAATCATATTGAACAAATTTAAAACTATATTAAACATTAGTAATATAAATTATTAATTTGCTTATAAAAATAATTATTTTACTCTAGATTTGTTTATTACATTGCTGAATTTTTTATTTAAAAAATGTATAATGAACTGCATGTTTTTACATTGTAAATCTGCTACTCGAAACACTGTACCACATTTTAATTTGGCTACGAAATTATTTCTAAAAAAAACAATTTACACAAATCGGTTGTAATAAATAAAAGTTAGAAAAATATAACAGTAGAGTTTTTCAAGGTACAGTACTATTTCCGTTTTTATTTTTACTGTACATAGATTTATTACTCGTGCCAAAGCAATCACTTTTGTTTAATTTGCAGATAATATGGCAATGTGCACTAAAAGTTTTTTAAACAATAATCTAAACAAATTAAGAAATTTTATTAATAAAGTTGAAGAATGGCCTACTAACTTTAATTTAAACTTAAATCCATTAAAATGCAAGTTTGTTAAATTTACAACAAAGCGTCTAAAAAAAACAATAAAATTAAACAAAACATTTAAATTAAATTAAACAAACATATGCATCTGCAACAAAAATTAATCTCTTTGTGTAAACATAAATGGCATACTTACCTAGTGTAATCATGTAGAACATATCTTTTTAAAAACCAAATTTTTATCCTATTATATAAAATGATTAAAAAAACTAAATTTTAACAATTATATTAATAAATTGTAAATTAGATTATGTTTTTATTTTTTAATATTATATTGCTTATGTATAATTTTTATTGGTTTACTAAACAAAATTCTAATATTAAACATATTACTGAGTTGCATTAATATTTTCCTTTTATTTTATTGTTTTATTAAAGAAACTATTATTATGTAGAAAAGCTAATTTGTTTAATTTGTTGTAGTTTTACTTAATGCCAAAAAAGTATTTATTTACTAGAGTAGCAAATAATTAATTAAAAAACAATAATAATATGCATAATTTTATAATTTTAAACACAAGATATGTGACCAAATTTTGATTATAAATTAACTTCATTTATTGTATATGAAACAAGTATTACTTTAATTGCATTTTGTACATATTCTACATAATATATAAAATCCACCATTTAACGCGTTTTTAAACTTAATAATATTTATTTTAAATAATAACAATAATTTACAAATAGATTAATAGTGTTATAAAAAATGACTATTTGATAAATACATTTTTTTGTTTAAAAAAAAAAGTTTATATAATGTTTTACACGTGCGATTAACTATTTTTTTTAATTTAAATTGTTAAGTGTATGTCTTAGTCATGTCTAAAAAATAAAAACAAAATTACTACTTATTCTTTTTTTTTAATTTTAATACAATTGTGTAAACAACAAATATGTACTTAAAAATTACAGTTACAAAAAATGTAAATAAACCATGTGTTGCTACTTATTTTATAGCTATTACTAAGTTTTAACAACCCATATTAATTATTATTTATAATAGTTACATAACCTTACATTTTATTATTTAATCAATTATTAATTTATTTTTTTTGTTAAATACCAATTTATTAATTTTATTAGTGTATGTTTTTAGAATGTATTTTTAGTTAAAATTCATATTTACCGCATTTTCCAAATAATCAAAATATATCTGTACTATTTTGTATTTCAGAAAAAGTCCTTTAAATGTACATTACAAACAATTATGCAAATATATTATGTTTTAAAATTAGTTACTTTTATTTTATTGAACATTATGTAATTTAAAAATTAATGTTTTTTTGTTATATAAATACGTGTTACTACTTATTTACCATTGTTTATTAAAAAAGAGTATTTTTAACGTTTTAGAGATATATATAAAAACAATAATATTTATAAAATATATTATCAATCAGTATGCTTAATATAACAAAAGTATTAATAATAATAATTATTATGTTTAAAATATTGTATTAGAGAAATAAATATTATATATTTATCTGTACTATTGTAAATGCTTATTAGGAATTATTTTAGCTGTATCGGTTAATTGTCCGCACGCAATTTTGTATAATAATAAAAACAATATTTTAATTATTTTGTTAAAAACATTATTATATAATAAATTACTTGTTTTTATATTTTAATATTTATTATTACAATTAGGTTTAAATTATTTAAATAGATGTAGTTTAGATAAATTTTACAATTTACTATACTTTAAGATATATAGGTTCTAAACTAAGAATTTCTAATAAACTAATAATTTTTAATTTATTGGTTTTAACTTAAAAATTATTATATTACATTACATTATACAAAAAACCCTTTTGCTTTAAAAATAAATATAAAACAATAAAACAACAATAACACATTAGCTTTTATTTAACCTTGTCCTCTGTGTAATTATGTTATTTAGATAAGTATAACTTTTTTTTGCCGTTGTATGCTGAAATGGCGTCCTTTTATTGTTTTTGTAGCAACATATTTTTTTACAAAAGTAAATAAAGTAACGTTTTGTATACCATAAATTATTTAATACATTTTATTGTTTTAAATAAATGTTTTTTAAATTTTAATAAACTACATTTTATTTAATTACCTTTAATGTTATTAACAATTTCTGTAGTTTTTTTACCAAAAAATAAATTAGATAAAAAATTAAAATGCACATAAAAATTGATAATGTTTTAAAAAATTAAATTTAACAAAATTTTATTAATAATTTAATTAATTCCTATAAAAAACGTCTAAAAATAGTATTTAAAAAATTTTTAAATTTGTAAAATTAGCTATATTTATTATTTAAATATGTACGTATTTTATCATATAATGTTGCAGTATTTTTATTTAATGTTAATGTTAGCTTTTTTTCTCTAAACGAAAAGTTGGTAATGCTATTTGTAAAAAAAATGTTGTTTTAATTATTAATATTGCTAAAGTAATAATTAATGGTTATTTTAGTAAAATACCGATGTTTTTGATTTAGCTCCTTTATATATGTGCACGCATATATTTAAAAATTGAGTTTTATTTACATACATTTATAATTACAATATAAACAATAATGTGTATTCTATAAATTAAAAATAAAACATTTAATAACAGGTTCTGTAGACCATTTAGGTAAGAAAAATGTTTTCTTCTATTGTGTTATATCCTTTATTATTAAAGATTTGTTTCCTAGATTTATTAGAAATTGTTGTTAAGATTAAAAATGGAGATACAGTTATATTATATAATTATTAATTTGTAAAACAAAAGCAACTAAAAATAAACTAAAAATAATTGTAATAATAATATTGATACTTATTATTTACAAATATTCCGAAACATTATGTGCATTTTGATAAACAAAATGAAAATAGTATTATTGTTAAATGTTAATATTAATAAATACCTACATATTAATACTACATTAAAGCATTTATATACAAAAACACATACACGCCTATATATACATATATATATATATATATATATATATATATATAATATTTGTTTCTTACCAGAGTGTAATTACCCTAATCTTGAATTGCATATAATTATAAAGTATATAAAATAATATTTTTAATATAATATTAAGTAATTTTAATATAATAAATATTTGGAATTTAGTAGTAAAAATGTTTATATGTAAACATTTTTTAAACATTAAAAAAAGTTCTAATAATTTTACACATATTGCGGAAAAATTATTGTTTATTTACGATTTTTAAAATATTATTTTAAGTTGCTGGTAAGTATTAACTAACGCAACTATATTTATAAAAACAATTATTTGTAGTATTGCATTTAGTATTTAATGCAATATAATTAAATTTGTTTTATTTTATGTTACTTAAACATATTTTTCTTACACTAAATAATCAATTGCGTTTTTGTAAGTATACTTACGTTAATACTCTAAAGTTCTATTGTATATAAATTTAATTTACGATTGTTTAAAATAGTTTAAAATAAAAACATTTATTATCCTAAATAACATAGTGTGTTATACACAAGCATATTACAATATAAAGCATTAATTCATGTTTGTTATATTTACCCAGAATAGTAACCAATCCCAAATCAAACAAACTTAAACTACTAACAAACTTATATTTTGTTAAATAATAACCACTATATATAAACAAGCTTTACGTCAGGTTAAACATTACCGATAATTTTATTTTTATTTTTTTAGTTATTATTGTATAGTTTTAAATTATATTATTAAATATAATTAATTATTATCTTATCAAAATTATAATATTTGTTGGTTTTTTATTTTACAATATCTGTTTTTTGTAAAAAATCATATTAAAACTAAACAGTGCTAAAATTATAATTATTAAAGATTTTTTGCAATAAATGTTGACTGTATATTTTTGTTTAATTATTTATAATTTTTATAAATAAAACAAACTTGTGCATAATAAAGTAAACTTTTTATTGATTACGTTTTTTGTGATTTGCAAAAATGTTTGTTTTCATAATTATTTTGATTTAAAATAGTAAAGCAATATCAATAATTGTTTATAATTTTAAAATTTATATTTAATGTTTGTTTAAATAAATTTACAATAGTTTAATAAATACAAAAATGTTTTTTAATTAAACAAAAAAATTATTTATATATTTTTTAATTAATTTTTATACAATAAATTTTTTAAATAATTTTTGTTTATTGCAGTAAAAAACTGTAAAACATTATAATATACATTGGTATATATATATATATATAAATTAATATTTAAAAAAGAATTGATTAAAATTAAAATTTATAAAAATATATTTTATTTTACAATAATTTTAGTTGTTATTATATTAATAAATATGTATACAAAAGTATGATTATAATATGTTTTTTTTTAATTATTTTTAGTAACTCAACGTAAACAATGTTTTTTATAACATACGTATATTTATGTAAAAGAAATTAATAAGAAAACATATTAACATAAATTAAAATGTTTTTTTAATTAAATATATTATAATTTGTTATATTTTATTTTTACAGTTGGTGTGTATAAAAATTATTTTAATTTGTGCAAATAATAATTTTTATGCCTACTTATACTAAATATTTGCTTTACGTTGTATTAGACATTTTATGTAACGTTATTTTAATAACACATAACAAATTAAACTGCTTTTTACAAATTTGAATGTATGTTTTTATAAAAACGGTAAAATTTGTTTTAAACTAATTTACGGTTAATTACATTTACTAGCAAAAAATAAAAACTCTTTTGTATTTTGATAAAAAAATTTTGGAAAAACCGTTTTTTATAAAACTTAACTATCAATGATATAAAGCACTAATAACATTATGTTGAAAAACATAATTTATGTAATTCATTAAACATAATTCTGTTTCTAACATACAAAATATATAATTATTCTTTTGCCAAATAATATTTTTTTTAAATGTAGTCTACAATAAAATAACAAAATTATCACTAATAAATAATTTAAAAAAATAATTTTAAATGTTTTAGCATTTTTTCAAAATGTTTTTTTGATTTCACAATACATTTTTACAATTAAATCTAAATTTATATATTCCTCCATTTTAATTTAAATTTTTAACTGTATTTATTTGTAAAATTTAATATAAGTTTTTGTTTTATTTAAATAATGTAATAAAGTAATTAGTACTTTTATAAGTTATTAATAAACGTTAAAACACGCGGTCATAAAATAATTTACTATGTTATTAATCCTCGTTATTTTATTTTATATTAAATTTACATATATTGTCATATAAATAATAATTAATGCGCAATAAACAAATGCATACGTAATTTTGTGCACAATAATATTTTAAAAAATTGTTTTGTAAAACAATGCACAAATTAATGTTACCAAAGCGAGTTTTTATATATAATAATAACACTTTGTTACACTAATGCAATTGTGTATAAAATTACTATTTAATTAAACACTTAAATGTTTTTTAAATAACACAATTTTTGTATAATAATGTGCAAATTATATAATTAGTATGTTTACTCATAAAACAATTTTTGACTAATTTTTTGCATTTTCTAAATATTTAAACTTTTTAAATTATATATATATTACTTTAAAAAATGATTAATTATTGCAAATATATTTTATGCTTATTTTTCGCATTTGTAATTCAACTATTAAAAGAGAAATATTTTTGGTTTTTACTTAAATTTATCATTTGGTTAAATTTTGTTAATACAAACTTATTGCACAAAAAGTAATTAACTAAACTTATTTAAATTTTAAATTAGAATTGGTTAAAGTTGCTATTTTTTAAAATTTTTTCTAAATAAACATACAAATAAACTAACGTAGAAACGCACTAATTATTAATAATAACAACGCATTGATTAAACGTTTTAATTGAATATATAAAAATTATTATTAATATGATTATTTACATAATAATAATAATAACACTGTATTTGTAACAGTATTTTTAATTGTTTTTGTAGTAAATAAAAGTAAACACGGTTGTATATATATATATATATATAAAGTTTATGTACAGATAGTTAAAATATTATACTAAAATTAAATATATAAAAACTTTTAATTTATTATTTTATTTTTGACTGCAATTATGCATTGTTTATTTTCCAGTAAATACAAGTAAAGGTAATTTATGCATACATGTATATATATATATAATGTTTGGTACTTTGAATGTTTTTCAAAAAACAACTTTTAGCAGTAGACATTTTAGTAAAATCCACCGAGGTCCAAATTTAAGCGCTGTAGCGCTAGACTATCCCGATACATAAATAAATATATATATATATATATATATATATAATGTACTAAAAATTGCAAAAACATATTGTATTGTGTATTTTTTAAAACAAAATAATTCACAATACAATTAAATGTAAAGCAATAATAATAATTTTATAATATTATAATTGTAAAATTTGCTAAAATTGCATTTAAATGTAATTTTTTACATATGTTTTAATATTTTTAAAAATGTAAATCATAATTTATAAAAAAGTAAATTTCTAAATGTAATTTAGTAAATAAAATATACAATATTTTTTAAATAACTTAAACAATTTTTAGAGTTATCTAAATGATTTCAACTGGTTTTATTATAGAACCAGGTAATTTTTTTGTTGTTGTTTACATGTACAACAGTGTACATTTGAAGATTTATACACATAGACAATTTTAATTTATATATTTAGTAAGTTAATGTTTGTTTTTATTTTTAACATAATTTAGCATTTAAATAATTATAAAATAATTATTTGTCAATTTTTTTATGTATTTTTTACAATGTCTATTGTTAAAATACGTTTTTGCAAATTATTTAAATAGTAAACATTAATAAAAAATAACAAAAAGAATAATAAAATTACATATTTACTAATTAAGCATTTTGTTAAAAAAATTAAATTTTAATAAATTTTAAATTAATTTACTATTTGGTAAAAAAAATTGATTTTTCGTGTTAAAAAATATTATTTAAGAAAACAAAACAAATATGGTTAACGTTTAAACAAAAAATTGTACTTAATTTAATTTAAAAAATTAACCATGTTATTATCAAAAAATAAAAACTAATTACAAATAAATTAAAAATAATAAAACAAATTATATATTAAATGTAATTTTTTACATTATTAAATAATTGTAAACAATATGTTTTAAACTAAGACTATTGGCTATAAAATATTATTTTAAAGTGTCATTACAAAATACTGCATTTGTATTTTTTTAACCCAACATTTTAAAAAGATGTGCAATGTACATTTATTTAATAATTAAAAAAGTACACAGGAATTAACTATTTTAGTTTTATATTGTGTAAAATAACTTTTTTTATTTTGATAAAACAAGCATATATGTTAACATTATTGTAATCAATAATATTTTTAATTTATTTCAAATAACATTAGGTCTAAATAAAACCCAACTTGATTGACGGTTTAGTTTATTGCTATCAACAAACAAGTTTTAAAATAAATAGCATTATATAAATAAAACGATTAATAAATGCCATAAAACTAATTTTATTTTTATATTTGATATGTTATAAAAATATATTCCACTAAAAAAAAAGAGATTACTTTTACTAAACATTTATTCGTAGTATTAAAATAACAATTATATATTAAAATGTATTGGTATAGACCTTTAAATTACAGGATATAAATTAATATAAAAATCTAATATTTACATGTTAATATTTAATTTTAAAATATCTATTAGTACTTATTTTTTTATTTAAAAATAAATTAAAGCAGTTGCTTAAAATGTCTACTGCTAAAAGATGCGTTTCTTGTAAAATATTCAAAGAAACGAACATCAAGCAAAATAAAAAACCCATTAAACGTTTTATACAAATAATGTTTACATGTGCATAATAGATAAAATATTCAATTTTTTTGTAATTAATACAAAAACATATAAAAATAAAACAACTTTTTTTAATTTTTATTTTTATACAAATAAACTAAAATATAAAAAAAGCAATGTAATGATTAAATTGTTTATTTTTTATAGTAATAAGTTTAACATTTACATTATAATTATTAACGTCACATGGTTAAATAAATTTTGTTTTATATTTCTATTAATAACTTGTTTTAAAAATATTTTTAAACAATTATGTTTGTTTGTATATAAGATTTGAGTTTTTTAGCAATACGTTATGTTAATAAACTAAATAATATAATATACTACAATTTATATTCATTTTAAAAATAAAATTTTTTATTAAGATACATAAATTATATAGTGTAAATAAAATTTTAAATAATTTTTAATCATTTTAAATTATTAAAATGTGTTCATTTTAAAGCTAAAAGTAGTAAGTACAGTAGCATAAATTATAAATTTACAGGTTACATAAGTGATATATAAAAGCAAAATGTAACATAATTGTTGCCAAATGTTTATAAGATAAACCTTTAAATTAATGTAATAAACATGTATATTAAAAATGTTTACTAAATTATAAATATATTTTAGTTTTATTAATTATTTGTTTAACAGTTTTTAGAGCATGTAAGCATTACCACTCATTACATAATAAATTTTTATGAGTAGAATATTAAAATAAATTTATAAATATGTAATATTATTAAACATATTAATATATATAATGCACATTTTTATTATAATTTACTTCTAAAAAAATGTTAAAACAATCTAGATTTTGACAAAAAATAGAGAATTAATATATTATATTTTTTTGTTACATATTAAATTTTTATTATATTTTTTACAAAATGTTTTAAAAACTCAAGCAAAAATAATTATTAAAATTTAACATATCCTGCTAGATGTAAAATTTAAAATTAATTACATAAATTTAAAAAATTATTAGAATAACAAATTTTTTGTTTAAATACATTTGTGTTTTTTAATCACATGTAAAATTATAATTTTTAACATTTTTAAAACAAATAAACGTGAAATAACTAAAATTATATAAAATTATGTATACATACATTTTATGTGTACTTGCGATGATGCCTTCTAAATTACACACAGTTTTTAACAAAAAGTGTACAATCAAATTACATTTTTTATTAAATTTTTACAATTAACAAAATAATTATATTTAATAATAAAGGTAAAACTTATATCTAATTTAACACAAATTTGAATTAGGTGTTGCATTACTAAAACACTCCAGTTATGTTTTATTACACATTTAATATTTTAATAATGTTAATTTGTACACAATTGTTATATTTACTTTTTTATTTTAACACAATAAATTTAAATTAAAATATAAAACTTAAACGTGTATATAACTGTACGTAAAGTTGGTAAGTCAAATAATAAAAACAATACACATAACACATCTACGTAATAAAATAATCAACATATAGTTTTATGTATAATAATAGCACTGCGTAGTTAATAATGCATATTATTATTAAATTATATATATATATATATACAGCCATTACAAAAATTAACAAAAAATATTACAAAAGTATTGAATCTAAATTAATTTCTTTAATATTTTTTTAATAATAATTAGCCTATTATTATTTTGTGCTTAATTTAATTAAAAATGAACAATAAGTAATCCTTAAAATTGATGTTAAACGTACATTTAACTCAGCTCTAATTGTGATGTCATAATAATTATTAAAATAAACATTTAATTATTTTAATTTATATAAATAAAAATAATAAAAATAATTTTTAAAAATTTAAAAATATTTAAAGACAAATAGAATAATTTATTATTTACATTCAACCTTCACATTCCGTTTATCTGATTACATTGTTTGTGAAACTAAACATTAATAAATTTTGCACGAAAACGTGCAACAATTACTACGAATGATTAAAAAATCGTTATAAAATAACGTTATAAATAACGTTATATTTATCTAAGTTTACCATATTTGCTTTATATTTACATTTAGACAGTAGAAGAGCTAAAATAGTAAAATTTATCTTTTACTTAATTGCCATCTAACAACCCAAATATCAATGTTATTAAAACAATTTTTAGTATGCTAAAGCGCAACATTAATAATCATACAGAAATTAAAGATTTATGTAAACGTATTTAGTGTGTTGTTTAATATGAGATGAACCAAGAATAAAGCCATATTATTATTAACAGCATTTAAAAACGCCAAGATCAGGTTGTTTAAAAAAATGGCGATTACATAGACTATAAAAGTTGTTACATTTTGTAATGTCTTTAATCATTTGGTAACTGAAAAAATAAGATGTAATCCGTATTTTTGTTAATAGTTGCCTTTATATATTATGTTAATTATTTTACTCAATTTTCAATTTTTTATTAGTTAATATTTTATACAAATAATTATATATACACACATATATATATATATATATATATAATTATTTTTTTAAATTAGTATATAATAGTTTATATTTTATAATAAATGTAAAGTTTTTCTTGTGTGCTACGTAGTTGGTAAAATGGTTTTAGTTAAATAACCACATTTTTGCAATAATTACTGTAAGATTTGTATATATATATATATATATATATATATATATTGCGTAATACATAATGCGATTAATATTAATATTTCATTATTTAAATTTGTTTTATAATGTAAGTTTTGTTATTGTAATAAAAATTTATTGTTGTTTATGTTGTTTATAAATATACATACATTTAAATATAATTAACACATAATAAGACATTTGTTTGCATAGAGAGTATACATATAGCAATTATAAATACTTTCCAATCAGGAAATACTTTAGTATATAAAAATTACAAATTGTTTTAATAATAATAATTTTATATAACCATTAATGTTTAAATATTTAGTTTATTTAAATTTTTTTTTTAATGAAACAAACAAAATAATTTCAAAAAATGTAGTGTTTTGTCATTGGTCTTAAATTTGTGATTTAATTGTTTATAATGTTATTAGAAAAAAATATTTATTATTTTTAAATCCTTAATTTTATTAAAAATTAATAATTTTATTATTTTAGTGCTTTTTTAAAACAATACATGTTATATAGATTATGTGTATTATTTAGCGCAGTTTTTAAATAATACAAAGTTCAATGTAGCTTTTTAATTGGATACTCGTAACAATTAATGATAAAATGCAAATTATTTTATTAAATAATTTTTATTTAATTTTTATAATTGCATTGTCAGAATGACATAACAAATACAATTGTTGTTTTTTGTTTTATTAAAAATTAAACTAAAACACGCTTAATTGTTTAAAAGAAATTCTAGATTGTTTTGTAAATAAAAGGTAAACACATTACTTTTATTTCAGATACTTTAAAATTTTTAAAAAGTTTAAAAAATATTTTTTAAAATACAAATAAAATTGGTTTTTTAAATAGTTACTAAACAAAACATGAACACAATAAAATAAAAATAGGCATACTGAATATTCCAAACAAAAATAACAAAAGACGTAAACTGTGAGATGAATTCATTTCGTATATTCTTTTTAGTCACAAACATATAAAGAATCAGTATATACACACACAAAGAGAATGTGCCCATTAGACCAATTTTATTAATGGTTAATTCGCCATATCATAAATTAGCCAAATGGCTTAAGCAAATAGTTGATCTTGTTGAAAAACATATGAGTGTGAATAATCTGAGAGATACATTTGAATTTATTGATCACGTTGAGACATTAAATGTTCGGAACAAAATAATGACCTCAATTGACATTGAGTCACTATTCACAAATGTACCTTTAGAAGAAACTATTAATTATTTAAGTGACTACATTATGTCAAATAAAATCAAAACCAAAATTCCGGTTGAATATCTGCAAGAACTGATTCTACTTTGTACTAAAAATATCAGATTTAATTTTTGCGGTAAATCATATATTCAGACGGATGGAGTAGCCATGGGAAGTCCGTTAGGACCAACATTAGCAAACATCTTTTTATCAAAAATCGAAAATTCATTGAAAAAAGCAATCAAAAACATGGTTGTATACAAACGGTATGTTGATGACATATTTATTGTTGCTCACAATAAACAAGACATTCATCAATTACTGCAAATTTTTAACAACATTCATTCCAATATCAAAATCAAATGGGAGTTTGAAGAAAATGATACAATTATTTTTTTGGACGTAAAACTGACACGAAAAAATGATGGGTCGATCCAACGTAAAATTTATTGCAAGCCTACCTGGACGGGTCAATATCTTCACTTTAAAAGTTTTCAACCAATTCAACAAAAACATGCACTAGTTAAAACATTATTTAACCGTGTACATAGAATTTGTTTAAATGACACTATTGATAAAGAATTAGAAGCCACGAAACAAACTCTAACCACTAATGGATATTTTGAAGAATTTATTAATTTCTATTTAAAGTCACTTACAACTAAAGAAAAAGTTATTAACGAAAACAAGTTGTGTTTTATAAAACTACCGTTTAAAGGAGATGACGTCATGAACCTCCTAAAAATTAGGCTCAAAAGTGCGATTAAAAGGACATATTCGTTGACCCAATTGAGAATGTTATGTACTACAACAGGTCTACCCTTGCCCAACGTAAAAACAGCTAAAGCAATGTTCTCCTCCTCCCATTGTATCTACCAGTTCACTTTCAGTTGCGGTAACAAATATATTGGTCGGACAACTCGTCGCTTATCTGAACGGGCCAAAGAACACATTCCCAAGTGGATCGATAAAAAGTCCAATTCAAATGAACGTTGGTGCACTTCGTCAATATTACGTCATTTGGTTTAAACAAAACATTGAGTGAACTTTAATGATTGCTTTAAAGTGTTGATAACTACTCAAACTGTTAATATGTTAAAAACACTTAAATTTGTGTACATCCGCATATTAAAACTTATCTTGTGTGCACAAAAACAATTTGTAACTTCATTAAATTTAACGTGGACTTAACATATGCATGTTGCACATGTGTATGTATGTATAGTTATAAATGTTAAGTTAATTACATCATATAATTTTATATATATATATATACTGATTATTTATATGTTTGTGACTGAAGAGAATATACGAAATGAATTTATCTCACAGTTTACGTCTTTTGTTATTTTTGTTTGGAATTATAAAGGGAACCCAATGCTTTAAATTTCTAAAACGAATACTGAATATTGTTTACAATTACACATTGTGTTACAATAAATGTACATTTGTTAATTTACACATTAATATTTTTTATTAAATTTAATTTTTAAACTTAATATAAAATACAGATAAAATAGCCGGTAATAATATTTGTTACAGTACAAATTTAAAAAATAAACATTAAAATAATATTTGATTTTTTCAATTATATATATATATATATATATATATATATATATATATATATATATATATATATATATATATATATATAGATAATTGTAAATTTTATCAGTAATGTAAAAAATGTGTTTATATAAATATATACATATATGTATATATAACATAAATATAAAAAGATTTTTAAAGTTATTGTTAATATTAACATGTTTATATAAAAAAGATTTTACTTTTTATAAAAGTTTTAAAAAGTATGTTATGCATTTGTATATATATATAAAGTAATATTTTAAATTGTTTTCAAATGAAAGATAAACACAAATAAACTTAAACCTGTACTTAACACAAATGTTAATATTATTTAAAAACGTATAATATAAATTATTTATATTTTATTAAAAGCTTTTTGTCTACATTTTTAAATGATTTATATATTCGGTTATATTTATTTAGCAAGTTTGTTTAATCAAATTATTAACGTTTTAATATATATATATATATATATATAGTACTAAAAAATGTACTACTAATTTTAAATAATTAAAAGATTTTACTGAGTTTTTGGTCTTCATTTTCTTATTATTAACATTACAGGAAATTTAAAAAAAAAACTTGGTTTTATTTAAATTATTATTCCGTAATTTGTTGTAACAAAATACTTTAAATTTACATACAAATACTGCTTACCAACAAAAACATAACACAATATATTTACAAAACTACAGTCACGTCTACAACAAACGTGATACATTTAAATACAAAAAAACGCTTTAAAACAATATTTAAATAAGTTCAAAGTTGTTTAACTAATGGTGGTAAGCAATAAACATCTAAAAATTACCTATAAATGACAACGGCAATCACATAAAAAAAACCAACTTAAATACTACTTTTAAAAATTAAAAATATTTAATGTCAATTTAGTTGTAAAAGCATTTACTTTACCTACAAACCCATTATTATCAGGTATAACTTTAGTTACCACCCTAATTAGTCACTCAGATTAATTCTTAAAAAAATCTGTTAGGTTTTCTACTAAAAATAAAACAAAGTCTTTTACCTACATGTTTTTATATTTTAATTTCTATTTGTGTTTTAACCTGAGTACAGCTGCAAATTTAAAAAAAAATAGTTTTTAAAATATAAAAACTAAGTACTCATTTTTTTGTAAGCCTTAGATACCTAATTTAATAAATACACTTAATTCAAACTATTACAATTTGACTTTAGTAATAACAGTTTATTAGGAATGATTTGTTCTAGATTTAAAACACCGTTATTTAATTGCATAAATGGGTGGTTATTAAGAATTATCTTAAGTTACTAATTTTTTATTATTAATAAGTTGGTTGTAAAATAGTAAAGTGTTTGATTTACTGTTTGAATTTTTTTACATTTTACTATTATACCTAGCATACAGAAGTTTAAACTACCAATTAACATATAAGTCATTTATGTTTTATTTATTGAGTCCTGTAACTGTGATTCTAACCACATTTTTAGTTTTAATTTTGCTTTTACTAAATTAAAACCGTTGTTATTATCTATTTCTTGCCCCTTTTATGCATAAAGTAATTTAACGTTATTATATATATTTAAAAGACAAATATTATGCTACTATATAAAAAAATTAAAAAAACTAAATGTAAACAATTATATTACTAAATTGTTTATTACATAACACGGGAATTAGTTTTAAAAATATGGATTAATAAAATGTAGAAAAAATGTACATTAATTTACCTCAAACGAATATACATATATATATATATATATATATATAAATGTTGGCAAATATAACAAATTGGGTTTCCAAAAAACACCAAACGTAAATAGTATTAGACAATAAGGTTTAACAATTGTCAAGTATGAAACTGTATTAACTTAACAAAATCTTGTCCCTGAATTTTTTTGATTTAACTTATTACAGATAATTATCAACACCGCAGCTAATTTTAACAAAAACATTTTGTATAATCTAATTTATTGTTTATCAATTTATTATTACCAAACAATTAAAAGTATATAATGTTTAACAACAAAAAATACAGAACACAATATGATGATAAAACTACAGTCACGTCCACAACAAACTTGATTTATTAAAACACAAAAAGAAGCTTTAAGCTAATGTTCAAACAAAGTTTTTTAAATATACAATAATTTAAAAATTGTATATAAAAAAAATTATTATTATTTAAAATATTTTATTTTAACAGCAACATAAATAAATATATTTTTTTTAAATAACCCGTTACTTATATATATATATATATATATATATATATTGGCGGGCCCCCAAACGGTTGTGTTACATTTTTAAAAACATCGGAAAATGATAAAATATATGCACAATTACACTCTACTTTGATTAACAGTATATATATTTTTATTTAAAAACATTTAAAATATACAAACGTTTTTTGTCAACTTATTACAATTATAATTATTTATTTAAATATTTATAGTTATTTCAACAATAATAGTACAGATAATGTTTTCTATGGACTTAGCCAACATAGGTTAAATTGTGTTTTTACTAATGCTTTCCAATTCTACAAGGCTAAATTACTTGCTCAATTAGTTCTGTTAAACCTTTCAATTATTTGAGCACTTCCTACAATATATTTTTTAAAAAATTATACGCATTTTACTAAACCCATATTAAAATCAAATATATTTACCCGAGACTTATTACAATAAAATTGAAAGAAACCAAAGCTATCTCTTGAGCAACACTGTATTACTACAAAAAGTTATAATAACTTGAATACCGTTACAAACTAATTTGTTGCGCTGATTAAAAATTATTTTTGAAAGGTTTTATTTTAAAATTAAAATACTTATAACAACCAACGACATCACATTGCAGAAGCTAAAAAGGCTACGGAGACAAAAAAATATAGTATACAAAGTTCACAATTGCTCTTAATTAAAACATAAAAAATAAAAAATGAGTTTAGTTTCATTAAAAAATATGTCAATAATTTCTAATTTTCTCCCAATAACAACTCAAAAAACATATAAAACAATATTAACAAACTTTTTAAAAATCAAAAACTGTTACTACCTAACTTGATGTAAAGTCCCTTAATGCAATTTTTTTTACAACAATGTTGTAGAACTACTTCAGCTAAATAACTTAAACATTAATAACAAATTTAAAGTTTTCATATCTATATATAATCTTAAAAATATTGTAAAATGCTCCAAATCCACGTCATTAAATCCAGATAGCCTTAGAATGTAAATGCACAAATTTTGCTTACCCTTAATATACTCTCTATTAATGCAAATTTTAACCAAAGTTGACTAAAAAATTAATTTTGAATGAATTAAGTAATACATTCAAAGCAAGTAGTAATTCATATTAATTTGCGTACAAGCAAAATAGTTTTACACTAGATTGTGTCGCCAGTTTGGTTAACTACGTTGCAAAATTACTAAATAACAAAAAGGGCTTTGTCAGCTGTTTGTTTGTTAATAATAAATCCGCATTTGATAGCATATGCAGAAGCAAACTGTTTAAGCGTCTTAATAAATGTAATGCTCCCAATTACACAATCAAATGTCTACTCAATTATTTTGAAAACAACACACAATACATCCAAATCAAGTGTAAAAAATTTACCTTAATTCAAAATAACAAAGGTGTTCCACAAAGTGCGGTTTTATCTTTTTTTCTTTTTTTATTATACGCGAATGTTCTACAACCAAAAGAACCTGCTTTAATTTTTAAATATACGGGTGACATGGCGTTATGTGAATCAATTTCTTTATTTAAAAATAATGTACATTTCCTGGAGTCAATTAGTGAATTAGTTGATTGGTTAACAAAACATAATCTAAATTTAATCTTACAAAATGTAAAGTAATTAATTATAGCTCACATAAACCTTAACACAATTAATTTAATTTTATCCAAAGATTTGTATTAAAATTGTAGAAATTGACACTTGCGATAATTTTTGATATTTAAGTGTTTTATTGAATAACAAAATTACCTGGTTTAATTACATCAACTATTTGTTTGTAAAAACTGGAGGTTTATGTTTCTACATAAGACTTTTAAGAAACTTTTGTGTTCACCAACATGTTATTAATACATATTTTAAAGATACATTTTATTTAATAATATTATATTGCTTTCTTTAAAATTTTTGAGACTAAAAAGAAAGGGTTTTATAAAGTTAATAAAATGTATTACCATTATTAACCGATCATCGGGTATTCTTTACAATAACATTCTTAGTAACATAATTTATTGAATCTTTAATAAATGTCAGTTGTATGTTTAACAATTTCAATTATTTATTTTATCGTAGTTTCAGCAATTTATTTAAATTGGAAATAACAAAAAGATTACACATACAGGTTAATTGCAGAACAAATATGTATTTAAATTCATGTGTGCTGTATTTAGCAAGGTTACTATACAATCCCGACATAGTGCAACGTAACCTTTACATCAATCCATCTAAATCATAAGTATGTTTTTTTGTTTTTTTGGTCTGACCAATGTTATTTTACGCATATTATATTAAACATGACGTTTGAAAATACATTGATTTTGAGTTTTTTTTTCTTTCTTCTTCTAGCCTATGTAATTTAACCTTATTTTACTTTTTTTTTGGATTGATGTTACACACTGCTAATTGCATTGTATTTTTATAATTGTACATATTTTTAGTGTGCTGAAAGCTAATTCTACTAAAGTATCTAAGCTATTAACCATAAATAAATAAATTTAAAAAAATTTTTACCGTTGTTTGTAATCTGCCCATTCTAATTTGTAACCATGTATTGTCCTCAATTCAGTATAGTGTTTTATTAGTCATGTTTACGTATAAATTATTTGCATTTTATATATACTATTATATTGCACAGTATTAGCCATAGTACATTTTCTAAATAATACCATGTTTTTTTAAGCATATCATATTAAACATAACTTTTAAATATACGTTAATTTTAAATTTTCTTTTAGTTTGTGTAATTTAATCTTATTTTACTTAATTATTTATTAATTTTTGGACTGATATCACATACTGCTAATTTTACTGTATTTTCATAATTTTACATATTTTTTATGTGCTAAAAGCTATTTTTACTAAACTATTTAAGTCAATAACCATATATATATATATTGTTTACATTTTAAATAAAGTATTTAATGGTATGTAATTTATATTATATACTAATACTATTTTTTTAATTGTAATAATAATTATTGTTTGAAAGTTTTTTTGTGGCAACAACGCAATAGTAATTTAAAAAAAGCAAAAAAATGTTTAATTCATAAATAAACATGACAAACTAAATTTATTTTATATGTTTATAGATGTGGTTAACATTTAAAACAAATTTACTATAAGGCATTTTGTAATTAATTATATTATTCTGCATGATTATTACCTAGGTTATTTGTAAATTATTTCAACTTCTTTTTTTTATTATTAACTGTTAAATTATAGATATTTATTTATATTTTAAAATGCTTAGAACATGGTAAACATTTAATAAAAATTATTAAAATATATATTGACAAACTTAAACACAATAACACAAAACAAATTCATGTTAAATTATTAAAATATATAATGTTAAAACAATAATAAATTAAAATATATTTATTTAATATTTAATTTCCTCAATGTTTGTTTACTTATAAATAAAACTTTTTTTCCTTGTTTTTATAATTAGCTAATAAAATACGTTAAACGTTTCATTTATAAAACTACAAGGAAGTATGTTTATAACTTTATATTTTTAAAAATAATTTAAATTTTAAATATAACATTTTATTGTAAATAATTATGACATTATTTAAATTACTATTATTAATTTTATAAAAATTAAAACAATGTTTATTAAAAATCTTTGCAAACAATTATTAAATTTTACTGAACACTATTAAAGTATCTAAAGAGTATGCGTTTATTATTATTAAAAATGAACACTGATTTACATCCTCCATATTACTTCATTTACTACAAACCAAATATCAAATCAACTTTAAAAATTGTTTTAAAGTGCTAATTACTTCTCCAGCTTTGAATATGTTGAAAATTCCTGAATCCGTCTATAATCACACATTAAAACTTGTTTTGTGTGCACAAAAACAGTTTGTAACTACATTGAACTTAGCTTGGTCGTAATGATTGTATGTAAATGTTTGAGTTGTACTAAATTAAATGTTATCTGTACCCCCTTTTTTGTATATATATACTAACATGTTATATGTTTGTGACTGACGATAATATACAAAATTAATTCATCTCACAGTTTACGTCTTCTCATATTTTTATTTGAAAATATCAAGGAAACCCAATGCTTTAAAAAACTTTTTGTTTTAAAAATAACTGTGGGTCTAAAAAATAACAATTACAACAAAGGACAACAGTAAAATTTTTTTCATTTAAAAAAACATATAACAAACATTATTTTTATTTATTTAAACATTTTGTCAAAAAATTTGTTTAATCCCAAAAACGTTTGTTTTAATTAAATTTTAAATAAATTTTTTGTGGCTTATCAATCATTTTTTTGCTACTTTAAGTTTTTTATTGTTAAACTGTTTTTAATGCTATATAAAGCGGTAAACCTATAATTTAATTAAGTATTTTTTGTCTAATTGTTATAAGGTCATGTAGTAAAAAACCTACTCCTCAGCATGCTGTCATTATGTAAAATGTGATTCCATGAGTTAATCTTTAAAATATTTCTAAGACACCTGCAACTACTACTATTTTATTAATTTTGTATATTTGTTTCTACGTTTTGTTTTATATATTGCTGTAGGAATAATTATTAATACGTACAAAACACTTTTTTTAGGCAGATAGCATAACATAACCATATTGATTTGATTCTATAAAAAACTGACATTGATTTCCCAAGTTTGAATTTAACATTATTATTTTAATTAAAAATATTTTACATAAATGTAAAGTAATCAAGGGTATTAATACTTTTTCTTTTAATCAAAATTGCTGTGACATTGTGTCATAAGAGCTTAAATATGTAACAATGCTATATTGCATAATATAAAATATTTAAATGCTGGGCGACTATAAATATTGTTATTATTTTTAAAACGAAAACCTTAACAATTTCTATAATGAGTGCGAAATAACCTTATTCTCTGTTTAAGATATGTTGTTTTTTTAAAATAATTGTAAACCGTTTAATTAATGTGGTAAATGGACATTATTAAAAACAAAAAACAGGTTTTTAAATTACAAATAATTACCTTCCGTAACACTATTAAACAATATCAAGTATTTAAGCAATTACTTACGCTTAATTATATTAAATTTATAAAAAATGTTAACAGTATTAATTAACAGTGTTTAAAAAAAATTGGTTTGTTTTATAAAATAAAGTTTTTAATATTATAACTTTTGTAAAACAAAAACTTAACTTGTTGTGTTTACACAAAATGTAATTATACTGCTATGTTTAGAATTGATATAAAACTACGCCAAATATGTATTTTGTCACTCTTTTTAATTTTTTAATAATTGATTACATTATAACTTCCTTTATAAATATGTTTATAATATAAAACAAATGTAACAAATTTAGATTTTGCAAATGATAATGGTTTTTGTAAAAATTGAGAAATAATGCAAATTATAACAACAATTTATAGTAATACTAATTCTTCTATTGATTTACGGATTAATTGTTTAAAAACAAAAATATTGATTAGTAAGTTAGACAATTATTTACATATTAAAATTAAAAAACAAAATATTAATAATGTTAATTTTTTATATATCTGGAAAACCTTACTAGTAAAAACATAAATGCTAAAGCAAGATTTAGAAAATCAATATTAGTTTTTTGTAAACTCAAAGAAAATTGTGTTTTTTATCCGCCTATTAATAAAACTTTGTTTGTTCACATTAATAATTATTCATATAACAGTATGTAGGAATAAAAAAAAGCAAATTTACAAGATATTCAATGTTTTTATTAACAGTGTCTTAAAAATATTTTAAAGATTGTTTACCGCAATTACACTTGAACGTTCTACAATATATGTTTGATAACGCAAAAACGCTTGTTAAAACAAGCATAAGGCAATTGACTTATATTTAATCTAGTTATTTAAATGCTAACATAAAACAATAAGATAAAATCTCTACGGTGTATGTTATCTGCAAATGTATTTGTTTTATGCAAAAGAAAACAATTAGTTTTGGAGAAACCGTGAAAATAATAAAAAACCTACTAAAATCTACGTTTAACAATTAACAAAAAAAGTAATACATATAAATATAACAAAAATGCATTAAAAAAATTAAAATTATAAATATCTGGGTTTATTATTTAAATAATAATAATAATTGAAATTCAATTTTAGTGTAAAAAAATGTAAACAAAATTGTATAACAGGAGTTTTGCTTAAGGAAAAATCACAACATAGATTAAAAAAAACTTATTAAGACGTCAGGGGTATCAGCTTTAATTTACGGATTAAAAACGTAAAACATTAAAAAACCCAAAAGAGTGAACTTAACTCAGGTAAAATGAAAATGACTAATAATTGTTGGAAATGTCAAAATTGGATTTAATAACATAAAAAGTTGTTAAAAAAATTAAAAATTGTTAAAACTTATAAAAATGTAAAAAATAAAATTAAAACAGTAAGACTACATTTTATTTCAAAAAAAACTACGTATGAACGCATATAGCATTAAAAGTAAAAAAATAAAATAAGCCGTGCTTAACAAAAGAGAATATAGTTAAATTAAATGTTAGTAACTGCACACAATTTTAAATAAATATTATAATAATAATTACAAATATTTATCTACACGTTAAAACTGATACTAATCAATATAAACAATTACATTTGCCGTATTTACAAAACTGAATTAATTAAAGTTTTTATTTACGTTTTTTTAAAATTAAATATAAACTATATTTCCAGAATATACCGTAATTAATATAATTGTTTTTTTTTGAGCTAACTGAAGTAGTTAGTTTTGAATAATGTTAATAAAAATGGAAGTATATTTGTGATTAAGTTTATATTAAACTATTATTTTACAGACAACAAAATATTATATTGTTTAATTTTTTAATACCTTAAGCTTTATTGTTTTTAATACAAATTTATTTTATTGTTAATGTTTATTTCAAAACTAACTAAAAAGATAACTAAACAAGCAAATAATCAATGTTTTAAAGTTAAACAAAAGTAATTATTAATTAAATTAAATAGGTATATTTAAAAAAAAATTAATTTGCATTGTTTTTTATTGATAACATATCCATGTTCGTTTTTATAATTATTATGATGTCAGAATGCTGGCATAAAGAAAAGCAAATTTAGTTTAAATTTTGCCAATTGTTTATTGTTGTATGTTAACGTAATTAAACTTACAAACTGGTAATAAATTAATTATTATAAATATTGTGTAACGAAAATTAATAATCATGTTTATGCGTAATTAGTTTATAAAACATGTTTTTAGTGTTAAACCAAAAAAATAACTGTTTTTGAAAAAAATCTGAATATATTTTATTTATTAAATTAAATAAATTTAATAAACAGCAATGGTTTATATATATATATATATATTGTATTATTAATAAATAGTCACATCAGGTATTGTAGCAATATGTAAAATGTTGTTAAATTAATGCATTAAACTTTAGTGTAAAAATATTTTGTAAAAATATATATATGTTTTTTTGTACTGAGCAGTTAGAACAAATTCTTCAAGAAGTGAAAAAGTACAACTTAGATATTTTAGATATTAGCAAAATGCGATGAAAAGGCCAAGATCGTTTCAAATGTAGAGATACATCATTTTTATATTCTGGACATGAAAAATATTATATTAATGAAGTTGGTATTATGTTAAGTAAAAATGCTGCTAAAGCTATAATTGGATGGAAACCTGTGAGCGACGGTATCATTTCAGCTTAATTAAACACCAGATTTGCAAAAATAACAATTGTGCAAGTTTATGCCCCTACTGAAGCTACTAAGAAGAACCAAAAAGATATTTTTTATAATTAATTACAAAATTTGTTAGATGATGTGCCAAAAAAAACATAAAAATTTTGATCAGTGATTTTAATGCAAAATTAAACAAAGATAGATCTGGGTACTTCTCAAATGTTGGACTACATAACTATGCTGATAACATAAATGATAATGGTTATAGGTTGTTAACGCTAAACAGTTATTGTGGAATAAGTGTTGGCAACAGTTTTTTCGCTCACAAAAATATAAACAGGACAACGTGGGTTTTTCCAAATGAAAAAACAACAAACGAGCTTAAGTACATTTGCATTAGCACAAAATAGCAATCTTTATTGCAAGATGTACGTACATATCGCGGTGCAGATGTTGCTTCTAATCGCAATCTTCTTGTTAAAAAATTTTGTTTAAAATTAAAAACAGTAGAAACCACAAAAAATTACATCCATTTTGTGTGAGAAGCTTAAACAATCAAATATCTCAAATCAATTTTACAATTCCTTAAAAAATACATTTCAAAATCTGAAAAGGGTAAAAAGTTTAACGATCAATGGAAATTGTTTTATAAAACAATTACAAACTGTGCAACAAATGTGCTAGGTAGAAGATGTCACTCTAAATATAAAACTTTAAATAAACAAGTTAAAAAAACTGCCGGAAACATAAGAATAATTAGCTAAAAAAATGGATGCAAAGAAACAGATAAGCCAGCAGAAAAAAATAATTCCAAAACTTTTTATAAAATTGTAAAACAACTGTCGAGAGTTAGAAAGAACACCGATATTCCAATTAAAGGTAAAAATGGTCGTTTACTTCTAACAAATGACGAGCAATCATCTAGATAAGCACAACATTTTAAAAAGTACTTAATTAGCCTATGCCAAATATTCTCACAGAGTTTGATAATAATAATGATATAAATGTGACTCAAAATCCGGAAATATGCATTAATGACATTTCTGTAACTGAGGTGATTTATGCAATTCAAAGGTTGAAAAACAATAAGGCAGGAGGACTTGATGAGATAACTGCAGAAATGCTCAAATATAGAGGTAATGTTGTAACAAGTGAGCTTGCTCATTTATTTAATGTTATATGGCATAGTGAAAATGTTCTAAATGATTGGCGGCAAGGAGTAATTGTTACCCCTCCCAAAAAAGGAAGTTTGAATAATTGCAATAATTAGCGCAGAATAACATTATTGTCTGTTCCTGGTAAGATGTTTTGCAACGTAATTTTAAATTGTTTATGTAATGCAATAAATAAACGCCATTGAGAACAACAAGCAGGTTTTCGGAAAGAAAAAAGTTGTATTAAACAAATACTCACCCTTTGTAACATTATTAAGCAAAGTCAAAAATTTCCGCAATCACTAACAATCAATTTTATTAATTTTATGAAAGCTTTTAACAGTGTTCCTTAAAAATATTTGTAATAAATTGTTAAGTTTTACGGAATACCGTTAAAATATGTAAATATTATACGTTTGCTATACCGAAATTCAAGTTACTGTGTTTGAACAAAAAGTGGTCATACTGCTATGTTTGAAATTCTCACGGGAGTACGTCAAAGATGTATTTTGTCACCGTTTTTGTTTCTTTTGGTAATTAATTTTATTATGACTTAATCTATGAATAATTTGTTTTATGATATCAAATAGAACCAAGGCAGATTAACGGATTTGGATTTGCAGATGATATTGGTTTACTCAGTGAAACCCCAGAAATGACGCAAAATATGACAACACGACTCAATGATATCAGTTTTTGTATTGGCTTACGGATTAATTGTTTAAAAACAAATGTATTGTGCATAAAGTCAAACAATGATTTGCCCATCAAAATTAGTAGACAACATATTAATACTGTTGATTCTTTTACATATCTAGGGAGCATTATTAGTAAAGACAGAAAAACCGAAATTGATGTTAAAGCCAGACTTGGTTAGAAAATGTCAGTCTTCAAAAAACTTAAATCAATATGATCATGTTTTTGCATTTGGCTAAAAACAAAACTTTGTTTGCACGCATCAATAATTATTCCTACAGCAATATATGTAAGTAAAACGTGGAAACGTACGGACAGAATTAATAAGATGGTGGATGCTTTTTATCGCCGGTGTCTTAGAAGTATTTTAAAGATTACCTGGCGCGATCACATTTCAAATAATGAGATAATAAAAAAAACTGACTTTTGTTTACTCCATGACATCATTACAATTAAACAAAAAAAATTACTTGGTTAAATTTTACGTTTACCGCCCGAAAGACCAGCAAGAACGGTTTTGGAATAGACAATTGTAAATGGTAAAAAAAAGGTTGGCAGATTAAAAAAAACTTGGCAAAAAACTATTTGGAAAGATCTAATTAAAATGAATTTTTTGTGGGCATAAGCAAAACATTTGGCAAAATGTTCAAAATACATAGAAACATTTTTTTGTCTCATGTCCTCTTTGAATTACGAAACTTCAATGTTGATTTTTGCTGTAATTGTTATTTTATTGCCCCATGCTTATTTTTTTAAAACGAAAAGGTTTTGTAATAGATATATATATATATATACATACATTGTTATTTATAATTAAATATATTTTTGGTATTTAAAAATAACTTAATTAAATTTACATTTTATTTATATGCATGTACAGATATATATATATATACTACGTAAAAACTATGTATATCTACATACATTCAGATGGTATATTAAACATTCAGTTATACAAATAAATAAAATATTTTTAAAAAAATTTTATTTAAATAAAATGTTAATAAACGTATATATTTTGTTGGTTTGTACAGATTGTTCAAGTAACCATATACATACCATATATATATATATTATATATATATATATATATATATATATATATATATATATATATATATATATATATATATATATGTATATATATACATATAATGTTTTTATTTAAAATGTACTAACATTAAAAAAACATTAATTATTACAACGCACTTTTTTATTTGTTTATTTATATTTGTTTTAATATGTACCGCAGTTACAATTATACAATAGTAAATGCATATTACAATTAAATGTACTATTTAAAGTTATTTTATTAAATGACTAAACATATAATTAAATTTTGTTATAAAATTTAAATTTAAATTTTTCAAATATTTTACTGTAAATTAGTTTTTAATTTTTTTTGTGTTTTACATTTATTCGTGATTATATTTTATTGAGAAACAATAAAAGTTACGCCGTATTAAATGTTATAAACAGTTTAAATTAAAGTTGCTTTCAAGATAAATTTTCTTATGATAAATGTTCTAAATAGCCTAATAGCATTAATAGATAATACTTATATTTACTAGTAAAAACCTTTTTAAATATATAGTTATTACTAATTATTTTTGCATAAATTTATTTTAATAAAAAACGATACATTTAATTAAAAATGATTCGACAATTATATTGTTATAAAAACAAACATTAATAATAAATAATTTTATAAATAATACTTGAATAAAATAGTATAAGTTGTTTTTATGTGAACCTAATGTTATATATTATCGTTTGATATGTGAACATATATATATATATATATATATATATATATATATATATATATATATATCAACAACCAGTAATGTAATAATAAAAACAAAACAAAAAAATTATAACATTAAATATTGATTAGTTAAAAAACCATTACAAAATATTTAAAAAATTTGCCACATATTATATTTAAATATTTATATATATAATAATTAGCTACAAAATGGAATTAATTTTTTATTGTATAAAATGTTTTTCTTATTTTAAATGTGCACAGAATTTACACCTATTGGTAAACATAAAATAATTATTTGATTATAAATTGTTTAATACATATTAAAAACTTGTTTTTACTAAGCAATACGTATTTTTTTAAAACATTATAACTGTTTATTTTGCGATTAGAAAAATTGAGTAATGCATAGTAATACAAATGTGTTAATATTTGTTTACTATATAAATTATATAAATAAATAATATGTATAAAATGATTTATTACGTGTATAATAAATATAAAAAAATAACTTTTTTTTTTATTTAATAATATAATTTTTGCAATAATTAATAAGATTGTACAAGTACGTAAAAAAATTAATTACTTATTTTTTGAGTTTTAGTCGTTTAAATGTGTGTAGTTATATTTAATAGTTGTTAATAATAAAAAAAATTGTATTTGTAATTTACATGGCATAAATAATGATTATAACAACGTTTAATAGAAACAAGCAAATAATTTTTTTTACTAAAATATGTTTTATTTAGTCAACAAACGTACGTGATTTTGCTTAAATTATAGTACTTTATAATAAAAATACCAATAAATAAGTTTATATAATAATAATAAATTAAATGAATTAGTGTTATTATAGTTATTGATTTAGGTACGTTAAAAAAGTAGCTTTTAACACACAAACAATATGTATAATTGTAAAAATACAATACAATTAGCAGCATGTAGCTTTATCCGGAAAATAAAATAAGATTAAATTTTATACACTAAAAAAATTTAAATTAACGTACATTTTTATTATTTTTTAATATTTATTATTTTATGTTAATTACTTTAAATGTTTTACAAAAAACATTTTTCAGCTGTAAACATTTCAGTAAAATCAAACGTAGGCCCGCATTTTAATGCCGGTAATGGGATTCAAACCCATGCTCACTGAGGTCCAAATTCAAGCGTTGTACCGCTAGACCACCCTAGCACAAACGTTATGTGCACTATAATATGCTTAAACAAACATAGTATTATTATTATTTAACGGTATACTAATATAGGTGTATATATCAAATGTAAATAAATAACTTGTAAGCATGAGCAACAAAATAATACCCTCAATAATAAATAATAAACGATGAGACAAAAAAAGTTACAAAAAACAAAAATTAAACAAATCAAATTATTGTAATTTAGATAGGTTAATTTAATAAATGTTTTTAGTTTTATTTAAATCAGTTAATAACTTTTTTAAATATGGCAGACATAAAACTAAGTATATACGTGTTTTGTAATAAGCGTGAATATGTGATATTTTTTTCCTCCCGATGTAATTAATGTGTTATATTTATAATAAAGCAAATAATTTGTATTATTAAAAATATAATTGTTAAATTAAAAAAATTGTTTTGAGTGTTTATACATTATTTTATTAAAAATATTTTGTAAGAAAAGTACAGGAATCAGCAAATAATAGTAATACGTTTTTTAACCTAATAAATAAATTTTTAGTCTTATTAATATTACAGAAGACTAATATAATATTATATAATATTTAGATATAAAATATATGTTGATATTATGTAAACATAAACCAAAATTTTTAAACGGTTTAATGTAATGTTTTTATTAACTAATGCTTATTATAATTAAATTATATAAATAAAATTAGTAAAAATGTTAATCTTTACACTTGGAAAATTTAAAGTAATTCTGTTGTGTTGTACAAACTAAAATTAATTATATTATAATTTAAAAGATTAAATTTTAGTTATAATTTGTTGGCTAATTTACTAATTTAGCAAACAATTCTAGAGAATGCAAATTATTTTTGAATCAGGAAAGTAGAACAAAATTTTGTAATTTTTGAATAAAAAGTAATGTCTGCATCTTGTAGAAATTTTTATTTATTTTGAAATAAAGTGAATTGTTTACACCTAATTTGCACGCAACTTGATATAGATTATTATTTACTATAAATGTAGTTTTTACTTTATTTAAAATTAATATTTCAGTTAATCTCAGTAATAATAAGTACATAAAATTGGCTTAAAATGCTTTATTTTTTAGTTGTATTTTTCTTGGGATTAAAAAAATTTAAAAATATTTTTACAATTTTACATTTTTACTTCTGTTTATAAAAATAATTAAAGTTTTTAATATTAAATGTATTATGAGTATTTGTATACTTTGCTTAAGTAACCCTTACAAAATAGTAAATTTAGACTTTTTTGTTATAACTGTAAAATTATTTATGGGTATTAAAACAACAGGTTTATTTTTCTTGTTTACATTTTTAGTTATAATACAACCCTAATAAATATATATAATATTAATTTGGGTTTTGTAAACTGCATATATTTTTTTTTAAATAAATTGTAAAAAATGTTTAATTAATTGATTAAATTGGCGCAATAAAAATACAAAGGATATAATTTTTAAAAATTTCGGGGAACTAGTAATAACACAATATAACTTATAGTTAACTTTAGTATTGGTTAAACTCAAAAACACAAATTTATTTGTATATATATATATATTGTTAGAATGACTGGTAGAAAAAACTACATTATTGTCACAAACAGTTATTAAGTAATTTAAAATATTAAAAAAAAAACAATTAAAATGACTTATTAGTACTATCAACAATAATATCTTTGTAATAAAATAAAAATAGGCACTTACTATTTATTTCCAAGTTTTTAATATTAAATTGCAAAAATTCAAATACACTTAAGTTAGAACAGCATTTTTTATGTAAGTGACTATATCACTAACATGTATTATTACTGTACTGGTTTTGTCAAGACAAGGTGTTGTAAATACGTTATTTAATATCTAAATGCTATTAAACTATTTATTAAACCGTAATTTTTAATTAATAAAAAACTATTATTTATTTACCCATTTGGTTAAACGCAGTTATAAATAATTTATTATGACAAACCATCACTATTCTTTAAAAACTAGTAAAAAAACAACGTTATTTTTTTAATAAAAATGTTTTTAAAATTTGTTAATTGCCAGAGTAATAAAATTGCTTTTTGTTTGTTTTAATATTAATTTATTTATAGTGTATATTAATATTTTATTGTATATTTAATATTAGTGTTATAATTAAAATATTCTAAAAAAAACATTTTTAAAAATAACAGTAATTTTTATAAATTGAGAAAAAACAATAATGTATATTTTCATCAATTTTAAAATTAAAAAAAGTACTTGTAATAAATATAAAATATAATTGTACGTATATTTTATTTTTATAATTTTAAAAATATAAAAACCCTGCAAAAACAGTTATATTGTTTTTATTAAATACAATTATACTATTAAACTTTAGTGACCAATTTATTTTTGATGATACATATAAAAATTATAACTAAGATTGGTATATATATTTCTAGTAGAACTTGATAAAATAGGTTAGTTTTTATATTTCAATGTTAAAAACGTAATTATTTATAAATATACAATAATATATATATATATATACATATAAATTCACTGTAATTATATAAGATATACTAAATGCAAATAAACACATAACCATATTTTAAAATTAACATTTAATTACAAATGGTTGCAAACAGTATATATAAACATAAAATTAGTGTTACTAAGTAAAACACTTAATATTTACAAATA
The DNA here is from genome assembly GCA_025895645.1 of Cardicola forsteri. NCBI lineage: Eukaryota > Metazoa > Platyhelminthes > Trematoda > Strigeidida > Aporocotylidae > Cardicola > Cardicola forsteri. The sequence goes on along the minus strand of JAKXYG010001034.1, from coordinate 9,231 downwards.
TTTATATTATTATTTTACATGTATTTACATTGTTTATTTGCAGTTAAAGATAGATATAAATGTAAGTTTCTTAAATAAAAAATATGCATTTTTGTTATCAAATATTTTGAAATTGTTATATTAAACTAACATTTAAATTATACTTAAACAGGTTGGGGTACTAATTATAGATTTTATAATAAAAAACTACATTATGCATGCTATTATTTTAATTTATAAAATTATATATATATATATATATATATATATATATATATATAATTAGCAACTAGTAAGTATTAATTTTAATATTACACATTAGTTTATTATTTAAATGCATATATATTATTATTATTTATTTTTAGAATATGGTACAGATATTTAATAAACATTTAAAATTAAAAAATATTTATTAATTATAACTGTTAACCTCTATATATATATATATATATATATATATATATATATATATATATATAATTAAAATAGCAAATAGTAAATTTTAATAATAGAAATAATGTTTGCAATTTTTTTTTTGAATAAAATTCAAATATAATTTTATTATATTACAATTTATAATAATATAAACGTTAAAACATAATAAATTGTTAATAGCATATTTGGTAAGCCAGCTTAAATAAATACATATTTGTATCTAATATATATATATATATATATATATGTAACATTGTATTTATTATTTTAAAAAATGTTATTAATTATTATTTTGTTTTTATTTATTTATACAATTGCATGTACTAAAATAAACCTTTACAATTTTTATTTTAAATAATATTTTAAGATTATATGTGTACAACCAAAAATAAATGTATATTTTAATAACAATTTTTAATGTAAAGCATGAAGTAAGCAATGTTATGTACAAATAATCATTGGAAGAGTGGGCACCTTAATCAGTAAATGTTTAATAATTTTAAAAATAAAAAATTGTGAATACATACATAAAAATAATTTATAAATGCTGTGCCTCTAAGTGACAATAAAAAAAAATAAAATACTTGCCTAAAGTACATAAACTGTTGTGCAATGAGGTTTTTAAACAAGTGAGAAAAAAATGTAATTAAATTGAATAAGTTTAGTAAACCTAAAATGCAATGTAATTAAAAATTGTTGTTTTGTGCATTAATATTATTGGGGCATATCGACCCCAAGCTGTAAGAAAACTGGTTAAATATCAGAAAAATAAATGACAAAATTAGATAAACGTTTTTACAACAAGAAAAAAAAATAAGTAAGAGATTGTTGAATAATAAATAAAATCTATGACACACAATTTATGTTAATGTTAATAAAAATAAGTTTTATAATAATCTAAAATAAGGTAAAATAAATTTGGGTAATTAACACAGCGGTAGAACTGTTAAACACAAAACCGTGGAATAAAATGTATAAATACTCGGAATTAAAATAAAGTTTTAAACGACCTGACGCATGCTAAACAAATAAAAAATAAAACTGAAACAGTATTAACCAAAATGATTTAACCAAAACAAATAAAAAACACATTTTTAATTACTAATAAATAAAAAATTATCTATAGCAATAAAATTATTAATAGTAAAATCCGCAGAAAAATTAAAATAAAAGAAATTAATTTGTAATTATGTTTAAACGTTGTAAAAGCGATGCCACATTATTTATTTAAAACAAACTTAGCAAAACAAAAAGAAAAAAAACAGAATGGACTTTATGTAATTTTTATTAATTTGCAACAACATACAATCAGATTCTTAGAGTAAAAATGAAAAAGTAATTAAAAATAATAATTAATAGTAAAATATACGTACAGATTGAACATGTTATGTATAATGACACATAAACGTTGGCAAAAACAGTATGGGACCAACTAATAAGTTTTTACTAAAAATTGATTTACATATGGGTTTATTATAATTTCCGTATTTGATAGCTTGAATTATTAACCTGTTAACTAAAGAACATAAAAGTAAAATCTCTACAACGTATGTTATGTGTAGATTACATTGTTTGTAGTAGAAAACCATTGGACTTTAATAAATGATTAGATCAACAAAAAACAGTCTAGAAAAATAAAAGTGTAAGTATTAGCAACTAAATTACAACGTATACGAGTATTACAAAACGTAAGCAAATTAAAATAAAACAATATTATTTGTTAAAAACAAAAACATTTTAATAACTTGGTTTATTTCTAAAAAATAATAAATATTTATATTCAAAGATTACGCTCAAAATACAAGTAGTCAGAAAAAACCTACATTAGTTCTGTACAACAAAATAAATAACAACTATAAAACCTGCTTACAAAATATAAATAAACAAAATAATATTTAAATTTTACAATTTTATCTAAAATGTACAACAGTAACGTTTTGCATTATGTAGTTTTTAAAAATTGTAAAATATTGCTGTATAAAAATTGTATTTTTTATTTAAATATAAAAAATCTTTCTATTTTTTTTTAGAAAATTTGTCCATATAGCCATGAATTATTTAATTTGACATCTTCAAGTGATTGCTCAATGTTAATATTTTAAAATAAAAATAAACAAATTTTAAAATATTGTTACTTGTCTTATTATCGGTAATTATTATTAGTAATAAATGTTAAAAAAATTAAATTTTTATTTGAAGTAGAAACTAATATAAAAACACTGTTGTAAGGTTAAGTGAATTAATACCGTATGTTAATAAAATTTTAAAGTAGTAAAAATTGCAAATATTTAGACAAAACAAAAAACAAAATACATATTGTAAACACTTATTTTATAAACACAATTTTATTATAAGTAACAATAGCAATTTCATTAACAAAACTTTTACTATATGTACAAAAAACTGTATTGTTTATATTGTTTGTAAAACATTTTGTATATTAAATTAATTTTTTAAAAATAAAAAATAAAGTAGTACTACTATTATTAATAATTAATTTAACAAAAGTATATAAATTTTGTTAATGTTTAAGTTATTGTTAACATTAAAAATATAAAATGACAACTGCTGTATAAAAGTATTAGTAAAGATTATTATTATTATTATTATTATTATTATTAAGTTTTAATATTTTACTAGAGATACATTCATCATAAAATACATTTTTACTATCAATATAAAAAAGTAGTAGTACAAATAATGGGATTAAAATGAAATAGAATGTCATATGTTAATGAACATAAATATAGTCTATATAGTATGCATGTGATTTTTTTTAAATATTTAAAATTGCTGTATATAGAATAAGTCATTATAAGGCACAACTTGTACTGTGAGATGTCCAAATTAGTTTAAATAAATGCCTAGGTGGAACAATTCCTACTTTGATAGGTTTCTTAGTAGTTCAATTTTGTTTAATTCTGGATTGGTTAATACTCTGGATAAGTAGGGCAGACATGAATTTTTGTATTGATTAGTTTTGGCTTTTATGTGCAGGTAAGTTTTTTTGTTTATCCAGAAGCTTTAGAATTGTTAAAAGCTGCATTTAGCGGGTGATTGTTATTATTTTTAATCCTTAATGCAAATTGTATACAGAATTAAAAATGTTTATTAACAATATCATTCAATAAAATAGAATATTTAATTCCTGAAGATTTTGATACCAATAATATGCATTTTTTTAAAATAACGTAATCCTATTTTAATAAACTAGGAAAAACTATGGATGAGCAATATAATATTAAAGGATAAAAACATGATATAATAAACAATTTAGTAATAAAATTGTTAACATTTAGTTTTCTTAATCTTCTTATATAATAGCATACGAATTTGGTTTTTAAAAATATGTGTTTTACATAATCACACCAGGTAAGTATGCTATTTATGTGTACACCAAAATATTTAATTTTGTTACAGGTGCATATATTTGTTTAATTTAACTTGATTGTTTTGTTTAATTCTATTGTTTCTATTGAACGCTTTGTTGTAAATTTAATAAACTTGCATTTTGATGGATTTAAATTAAGATCAAAGTTAGTTAACCATTTTTCAATATTATTAATAGAATTTTCAAAATTGTTTAGATCATTGTTTAAAAACATTTTTGTGCACAATACCATATCATCTGCAAATTTAAACAAAAATGATGGCTTTGGCACTAGCAATGATTCTACGTACAATAAAAATAAAAACGGAGATAGTACTGTACCTTGTGGAACTCCATTATTATTTTCTGTTAACTCTAATTTATTACGACTAATTTGTGTATATTGTTTTTTTTGAGAAATAATTTTGTAGCCAGATTAAAATGTGGTTGGGCGTTTCAAGTAGCTTAAAACGTTTAAGTAATTTTTTTCTTGATATGCTATTAAAAAAAGATTTGAATTCTAGAAAAATGCAGTATATTAAACATTTTCCTTTGTCAATAATAAATAAATACCACTTATTTATTTATAATATACACAAACACGTGGAATTAAAAACATAAAATTTTAAAAACAAATAAAATATTTAGTAAAAAATAAAAAACTAAAATGCGTAACTTTTAAAGTAAAATTAAATAACAAAAATTTATTATTAATATAAATTTAAAAATGTTTTAATCGCTGGTAAATAATTGCAAAATGTAATATATAAAAAATACTTAATAATTTAATGAAAACTTTATTACGTAAAATTAAAATAATTGAAAGTTGTAAAAGCATAATTAATATGCAACATTCATTAAAAATGTTTTAAAAAATATGCTTATTTTAAAGAAAAATAGTAAAAAATGTAAACTTTGAGGTATATTTATTTTATTATATTTTTACTAACAAACATACATACTAGTTAACAATTTTACAACATACGTTTTATACGTTTTTTTTTCAATTTATAAAAAAACAAACGTTAAATTTTTTAAAATTATTTATATCATTATAATTATTACTTAGTTTCTTTAATAAAATTGCTACCACAAAACATAACTACAACAATAAAAAATAATAATATTATTAGTGTCTAACATTTGTCAAATATAAAAACAAAGAATACAAGTTACATAAAGTAAATAATTGTTTTAAATGTTTGCAGATATTTTAAATTTTGTGTATTATGGTATATATAAAAAGGCGTAATGTTATTACATGAAACATATATACAGTAATATGTAATCGACCGATTGTGGATAGCATTTAAAAAAATATATTTGTAAACCAACACAAAAGTTAAAATTACTACAACGTGTTGTTATATTTTTAATTATTTTCGTTTTACTAAATAAATCGGTATTATACGCAATATCCAAATTTGATAATTTGCCAAAAGTTTATATATTGTCACAAGACAAATTATCCGTGAATTATATTCTAATTTAGTCGACGAACTTTTGTAGCAATTTTAAACATGCAGTCCAAAATGTATGTCAGTTTACTTAAGTATTAATATATTGATGTGTTTTAAATAATAATTTTTTTACACATTATAAAGATTTTTTAATGCCCTAGTGGTTTTATAAATATATGACGTTGGTAAATACGCTGGTAATGTGATGCCTAAACTTTAACTTTTTTAATCACATTTTATTAAATATTAAAGTGTAATTTTTTTCAAAAATAATTATTAAAAAATATTTTTTAATTTAGAATTTTTGTATTTTTAAAAATAATACCTTTTAAAATAAAGTAACTGCTGACATATATAAATACACAAATTTACTCCGTATTTTTTTAATCGATAATTAATTTATTTTACAAATATTTTAATGCAAATAATTTCAAAACATTTTTTAAACATTACAATATTTTTTTGGATTTAAAGACTTATTATTTCCGCTCACTTAATACTTATGTCAGCATCCTTATTTGTTTTTCTATAATTATGAATTAGTTTATAGTTTTTATAAAAGAGAGCAAATGTTAAAACAAATGCTGAATGCATGTAAGTAGATGTTTTAATTATATACAATATGTTGAACAAAAGAATAATACTCAGATTACTCATAATTTAAAAAAACGTTGAATAACCAAACAAGATGATCATTTTATAATTTTAAACCTTAAAAATATTAAATAATTATTGTAAAACAAATAAAAATAAATATTTTAAAATTTTTTAATAATTAATTGCTAAAAAAATAAAATATTGAAGACTATAGTTTTGAAGCGATTATTAAAAAACTTCCATTCAGTCTTGACCGTAAATTACAACAAATAGATTTTTTGGAACTAAATACACTTTATATATAATTGTGCATTATTCTATAAAACATAGATTAAACATTTAAAGATTATATATTGTCGAAATTTTCTACTCAACCATGCTTGTACTTTAATAAAAGTTACACATCTCTTATGTGTAAATTAATATTTTGCAATTAATTACAACCGGTTTTCAAAATAGATGCGTAAAAATAAAAATTTATACAGCGCTACATTAGTGCAAATATTTAAACAATACAACCTGTCCAAAAATAACTAAACTAAATAGAAATAAAAATGCTTTGATGGTTGTTGACAGTGTCCAAATCAAACAAAATAGAAATTAAAGTTGTTTGAAAAAAATAAAAAAATAATTAAACTTTATAAAAAAAATTTAAAAAAATTAAAAATGATACGATTATATTTTGTAATAAATGACTTAATACGGAGGAACACCTATGCACATCCTCTATATTACGTTATCTACTACAAACCAAACATCAGATCAATTTAAAAAAAAATTTTTAAAATGCTAATTACTTTTCCAGCTTTGAATATATTAAAAATTGTCAAATCTGTTTATATTTACACATTGAAACCTGCTTGGTATGCACAAAAACAATTAGTTTAGTTGTAAAAAGTAAGTTTAAGTATTTAGATATATTTACGAGTTATTTAGGAGAAAAATCTTTTTTGTACCCGGTTCAAAATATCAAGTATCAACAAAAATAAATCTTAAAAATGTATGTATATAAATGTAAGAAAGAATATATATAGATATATAATATAAAATTTTAATGTATTTATAAAGAAAATAGTTATTATACGCCAAGTTAAAAAAATTAATACACGAAGTTAAAACAACATGGTTTGGTAAAAGATTTTACACAGATATATCCTTGAGAAATGATTTAGACGTAACCGGGATTTAAATTTTGGTTTGAATAACTTAATAGGATGCCCTCGTCGAGAACCTTTAGCGGGAACTAAAGGATGTTTAACATTATTTAACTTTGATAAAATATAAACTAAAATAAGATCGCTCGGAGCAAAACTTAAAAAACTTTACGAAATTTAAGTAGCTTACATTTTTAAGCTACGTTGTACTTTGTACTTTGTCTAAAATCTTAATGTCAGGCAGGAGAAAAAGAGACCCATAAATATCCTTAAGTTGAGGAAGAGAATTGGTAGTCCCTCGTTTATTTTTAATAAACTTAAATAAAAGGCTCTTGCCAATCTTTGTTTTGCTTAGAAAATTATAAATTTTACAATGCTTGAGGCTGTTAAGACTAAACGCACATTTCTTTTGTAATACAAGATACATGCAATAAAAACATGGGAAGCTAGTCAACTTTTACATATAAAACTCACGATTACAGAGTTTTATAAGTTAAATAAAATGCCGTCTAATTTTAGTCGTTGGTCGGGTATAAACATAGAAAGAAACAAAATAATTAACTCCTGACTTAATAATGTTTAAAAAATAATCCCATTTAATTTTCTTAAGTTAGTTTGTTTAAACCCTTAAAGTTATTATTACTAAAATTGGGAATAAGCGCAGAACTGAATTTGACAACGTGGAGATAAAATTGAATGGCCAAGACATAATAATTGCTTTTACACAGCGGAGGAAAAACGTTAATAATATCTATTATATAAAAAACATTAGTAAGTTCTAAATTTAGACAAAATAAAGAATAACCAACTCGATGCCCAGTAGTAAAGAACACGTGTTAAAAAAGTGCATTTTTAATGCAGAATTGAAGAAAGGTAAAATCGAAAATCTTACCCGAGCTAGATAGATTATTTCAACTAATAGAAGGGGCATTAAAATTGCCCATAAGTACTTAATATTAATAAGGGAAGGCAAACATTAAATAAAGTTTTTGCTATAAAACAGAGTTTAAGGCCTCAGAAAAGGAAAAAAATCTGTAAAGAATAAAAAAACTGGTATAATTTCTAGATGACTTGTAGCTACAAGGAGAGGTAGGAGGAAGTAGTTTAGGCTATTTTTGATAAAAAAGAGACAACCACTTTATTTAATTTGTTTAAAACCTAACCGGATAATATTATAGCCTTGGATTGGCAATTTTATTATTAAGTATATTGTCCGACAGCCAAGTTTCAGTAATGCCAATAATATGAGGTTTAGCATTGTGAACTGAAAACTTAACTTAGTATGCTTATTAAGGAGACTACAGGCTTGATATAAAACATTTTTAAAGGAAAAAAGCAGGAAAAGGAAGAAACGGTTTTGTTCGTTTTAGACGATAGAGAAATTGAACATGGCTCCAAGATACTAATGGAAAATTCTAAAAATCGGGGACGTGGGGCGGGCTGTTATCTACTCTAAGGGGGGTTAACTTGACTATTGGGATAACAGCTAATTTTGCACAAAATGTGTAAAATAACAACGGGGATTTAACAATTTTATCCGTTAAAACGTAATTCTTATGCAGACAAATTTCAGGGTATTGAGACTTAACGGCCGATCAATTGCTGATAATATTTAAAGTTATGTCTAAAGTTTTAAAGGAGGCTATTATTGGCGCGTAGCCTTAACACTAATTAGCTAAAAATAACAAATTTTAACTATTTTAAAAACAATATTTTTAAAATTAATAGCGATGTTAGGAATACCTCTAACTATTACATTGTTTTTCCCCCTTTTTGTGAGCAGCGTACTGTTTAGCAGCTGATAAGATTTAGTTTTAAAAAAATCTAATAACAGCATCAAAAATAAAAAAATATTTTTTCTAAATGTGAAAATAAAACTCCCAACTGAGTCTTTGAGCTGATAAATCTTGTCAAAAATGTTTATTACAACATATATGTAGAGCTGATTAAGATTTAACTAAATCCTTAACTGATTTGCTCGGATTAGAGTTATTAATTTTAATTTTGTTAACTAAATCTAAAATAAGGTCTAGTTTAGTATTATTCGAAAGATTAATCTTAGGGATAGCGTGGAGTAAAATGACAAGATAAAATTTTTTCCTGATTTAGTTTTAAAAGAATGTATATCATTGGTATAAAAATCTGCAATAATTATATATGTTATTTTACTAAATAATATTGTTAATAAACATTTTAAATCCTGTATATAATTAACATTAATAATTAAAGGTAAAAA
>JAKXYG010000560.1:0-10476 GCA_025895645.1 Cardicola forsteri | reverse complement strand
TAATAAATTTTAACTAGAAAAAGTTAAAGTTTAGGCATTGCATTACCAGCGTATGTATCAAGGTTATATATTTATAAAAAATGTAGCGCATCAATCAAATCTTTATAATGTGTAAAAAAAATTGATTTTAAAAATATTTATTAATTTGTTTTACCAAGAAAAATATTTAAAAAATTAATTGGAGTGACATACATTGTCTACAGAGGGTGAGTATTTGTTCAATACAGCTTGTTCCTTTCCAAAAACTTGCTTGTTGTTCTCGAAGGTGTTTATCTACCGCATTACGTAAATGGTTTAAAATTGCTTTATAAAACACCTTACTAGGAACGGACAAAAACGTTGTTCCGCGTCAATTATTACAATTGTTCCTTTTGGGATGAGTAACAATGACTCCTTGTCGCCAATCATTTGGAACTTGTTTGTTATGTCATATAACATTTAATAAATGAACAAGCTCGAATGTTACAAAGTCACCTCCATGTTTGAGAATTTCTGCGAAATGAGGCGCGCGTTACGCTACACGTCCATTGGAGCGTTATTAATCATTTTCTCTTTTCTTCTTTTTTTAAAATTATTGCATTGTAATAGGTACTTGTTTTATTTTCTTTGTATATTTATAATTTTTGCTCGTTTTCTATAATTGTTAACTTCTACTATCTACCTTGATTTTATCTTAATTTCAAATTCTTTTTCTGTGACTAATCTCCTTTTACCTCACCATCCATTTCATATTTCCCTCCAAATCTTACTGATCTTATCGATAAATAGAACCGAGGATCAAAAGGAGTTTTACTCATACTCAACTTGTGTATCAACCTGTAACCTACCACCTGTAACTCGTCAAGTCCTCCTGATTTATTGTTTTTTTAACTTTTAAATTGCATCGCATTTGGCATGAGATAATTAAGTACTTCTTTAAAATGTTCTACCCATCTCATCATTTGTTAGAAGTAAACGACCATTTTTTCCTTTGATTAGAATATTTGCGTTTTTTAACTCCCGACAGTTGTTTCACAATTTAAACGAAATTGTGCTTAGAACCACCATATGCACCGCGATGTGGACGTATGTTTTTTAAAATGATCACTATTTTGTGCTAATACAAATACTGGAGTGGTCTGGCGGTACAGTGCTCGAATTTGGACCTTGGTGGGCATCGGGGTTCGACTTCCACCACCGGCCCACTAAAATGCGGGCCCACGTTTGGCTTTGCTAAAATGTCTACTGTTAAAAGATACGTTTCTCGTAAAACATTTAAAGTAGCAAACAAAATAAAATAAAAATAAAAAAATGTAGATAATCTCATTTGCTGTTTTTCAGTCGGGAGAAAACCACGTTGGGTTGTGTAGATTTTGTAAGCAAAACATTTTCTTCTAAAAGTACATTTTTGTTTAATATTTTTTTAGTAAGTTAAAAAAGCTAACACAATATTTTAGTAAATTGTTATTAATATTTTATGTTTTAATTTTAAATGTTTATTTGTAGTACAACTTTGTAAAATATTTTGTACATTATTTTTTGATTTGTACTAAAATTATATTACTAAAAAATAAACACAATAAACGCTTGCATAACGTGCTGATCAAAAGTTGCTTGCTTTTACTGTTGCTAACTGTTACGCACTCGTTTTTTATGTTTTTTGTGTTACCTTTGTGTATTTTTCTCTGTAGTTTTGAATACGGTTTTCAAGTATTATTTTGTATTTTTGTGAGTTTTGCTTGTGCATCGTGCTTAACGCTAATTTTTTATTCTCCTTTAAAACATTATTAGTCTTTTCCAAGTAATAAATTTTGTTTAATCTTATTTTTAATTTTTACACAAAAAGTTTTATTTAGGAATGGTGTCTTCTAGTTTGTTTATTTGTGGCCTTCAACAAGCAAGAGGTCTGTCAAAGCTGTCATCTTCTGTGCTATCTACAAAAATTGGTTTCACGAAGCATGTTCTCGACTGTCTTTGGTACACTACTCGTAACTCGCAAATAGTTTTTGCGATTATAATTGCATAAATGTGAAATTAATTTACAGACATTAGCTCTCATTCCCGACCACAAGTTTGACAAAATTGTACATTTGGTTAATGATAGTCATTCCTTATCTTCTAGAGTCAATAAGTTTGACTCCAAGATAGATTTGGTTACAAACCTTTTATCCAGCTTAGTTGACAGGGTCTCCGATTCTTCCTATAAAGCCGAGTAAATTATTTCCTCGGTATCCAATCTTTCTAACTCGTTAGCACAAGAAATCATTTTCCTTAAAGCACAAATATTTAGCTCTAGTTCCTCTTCTGCGGTATCCAAAACCGTCCTCAAATTATCCCAAGAAAAAATCCTTAAAGGAACTGAGGACTCTGTTGAATACGTTAAACGTATTTTTAAAATTTATACAGGTTACAAATTACAGGTTAATACGAGAGTTGAATATTTCAGGATTTTCAGAATTTTTCACAAGTTGAGTAGGCTAAAACTCCTTTTAGTACTCGCTTCTCAAATTGTCTCTAGTTTTCAGGGGGAAATATGAAATGAATGGTGAGGTGAAAGGAGATTAGTCACAGAAAAGAATTTGAAATCAAGATAAAATCAAGATAGATAGTGGAAGTTAACAATTATAGAAAACGAGCAAGAATTATAAATATACAATATATATATATAAATATGTTATGTGTAATTTGGTATATTTGATTCTGGCCTAAACCTTATGTTGTGTTCTTGTTTTGTACCCTGGGACTAGTGGCTTAACAAGTCTGTGCGATACGCTTGCGTGATGTTACGGATCAAAAGTTGCTTGTTTATTGTTGCTATTTGTTACCCGCTCATTTGTGTCATTTTGGTTTTTGTTTTTTTGGTGTAAAAGTTGTGTGTATCTATTTTTGGTGTATACTGTGTTTTCGTACGTGTTGCTTGGCATTGTGCTTAAACACTAATATTTTTTATTTCCTTTAAAAGATTATCACTGGTCTTCTTCCAGCAATAGATTTTGTTATTTAATTATTTTTTCTCAGTTTGTTTTTGTAAAGCCGATTTTATTCAGGCATGGTGTCTACCAGTGCATCTATCTGTGGCCTCCAACGGTGCAAGAGGCAGTTTGCAAAAATTGGTTTCATGAGGCGTGTTCCGGACTGTCTTCGGCACATTACTCGCAATTAAGCAGATAGTCCTTTGGATTATATTTGCATGGATTGCAGATATGAAACCAAGTTGCAGGAAGCATCTTCCAGCAATGAGCACAGGAGTGATAAGTTAGATAAAATTTTACATTTAGTCAGTGACAATCCCTCTTTGTCTACTAAAATCGAAGAGCTTGACTCTAAAATCAACACGGTTACTAATCTTGTAACTATTTTGGTTAATACGGTCTCTAATTCTATTTCGAAAACTTAGCAAGCCATCTCTTCTTTTTCCAATCTATCTAACTCTTTAGCCAAAGATATCTCTTCTCTCAAGACGTTAACCTCAGATATCAGCTTCTCTTCTGCGGTGGCTAAATCCGTCCTTAAACTATCTCAAGAAGAGATTCTTGAGGGAGCTAAAAACTATGCTAATAGTGTCAAACGTGAACGTAACCTTATAGTTAGGGAGTTAGCTCTGATATAACCAATTATAAAGATTTAGTGTCAGATATAGTTAAAAAATGTCATCCTGAAGCAGATAATTTTTTAATAGGCAGATTATCATGTAAGAGGAAATATACATCTCTACCAATCCTTGTTTCTTGCTCTTCCTCTACTGATAAGAATATAGTTCTTAAAAATTGGATTAATGTCAAATTTCAATTCAAAGGTATAAAAGTCACGAAAGATCTTCCCTTAGCTGAACGTTTAGCTAAACAATCTAAACCCCTCATTCCTGCCCATCATGCCCTACCTATAGTAAAAATTACCCCAATTAGACAGGAGATTGATATTGATTGTCAGGATTTTCGACAAGCATTCCGGAGTCATCCCCGCCCCCCAATCCTTTATCGGCTAAGACAATGTTCCCCATTGCTGCCACACCCATATCTTTAAAATTTTACTTCACAAATAGCCTAAGCCTCTACAACAAATTAGATAAAATTCGGCAGGTACTCTCTTCTCCCTCTCCCCCTCGTCTCTTTGGTATTACGGAATCTTGACTCACAGTGAATGTTCTTGATTCAGAACTCTCTATGAATGGGTATTATGTTGTGCGACAGTATTCTAGGAAGGGTAAGCAAGGTGGTTGTCTATTCTACGTAAAAAGATGATTTAGTTTTTTCACTAATCTCAGTTTATCCAATTACCCATAAAGCTGACTACAATTTTCTTTATTTAGCAGTTGGGCCTTCCACTTCTAAGACTTTGTTCTCCCTGCTTTATCGCTTCCTTACGCTCACCCATCAATTTAATATTGAACTTATTGACAATATTAAACAAATTCTCACCTTACCATATAAGCACTTTGTAATAATGGGGATTTTAATAGCCCTTCTATAAATTGGGCCTCCCCATCTGCCTCCAGTAATTTTTTTGACTCACATCTTCTGGAGCTCAGTGCTTCACATGGATTAAAACAACATGTGCGCTTTCCCACGAGATATAGGACTGGTTATATTCCTTCCTGCCTAGATCTTATTTTCTTTAACGAACCTGCTAACATTAACATGTTACCATATCTACCTCCTTTTGGTAAGAGTGATCATATTATTCTGGCTTTTGAAGTACACTTTCCGTTCCATGTTCCTTCTATTTGTGATTCTAACCTTAAACCTATTCCAAATTTTAGAAAAGCTGATTTTTGCGGTCTTAGGGTCTTTTTATCCAATATAAACTGGGATTATTTATATTCTAATGATCTTGACAATGCCTACTTCTTTTTCATGAATGTCTTAGAGAAGGGGGTAAATTTGTTTGTTCTTTTTAGGATCCCAAAACACACCAATCCTAGACTTCCTAGGTATATCTGTAAACTAATTCAAAAGAGGAACAAAGCTTTTTATTTGTGGAAAACCTCTAAGCTTCCCTGCTTTCGGTACTCCTACATTGACATCCGTAATGAATGTAATAGGCTCATTAAAGGGCACAAAGGGAAATTACTTTATAAGCTTCTAAATAAAGCTATGCTTAATAAAAATCTATTATTTAAGTTTATTAAAAATAAGCGGAATTCCTCCAATTCTTAACCTAGCCTCAAAGATCAACATGGTTCTTTGCTGCCTGGACCTTCTACTTTGATCTTTTTAGAAAATATTTTAACTCTGTCTTTTAGTCTCCACAATCTATCAGGCACCACTACAACACAGGAATTCCGTCTATTTAGCCTCTGATCATTAAAACTTCTACGGTCTATACTGGTTTCTTAAATCTAAAGTCAACGTCTTGTGGAGCTGACAAGTTATATCCTAGAATGTTGAAAGAATGTGCCGATATTCTTGCCTATATTTTTAATCTCTCGATAACCATAGGTCAAATTCCCCCTATATGGAAGGTAGCCTTTATAAGACCTATTCACAAGTCTGGATGTAGATTCAAACCAGATAATTATAAACCCATTAGTATCCTTTCCTTTCCTAGCAAAATCATGGAAAGGTTTGTAAGATCCCATCTACTTGAGCACCTTATCAGATTTAACATAGTTAATCCTGTGCAACATGGCTTTATGCCTAAAAAGTCTTGTCTAACCAATTTAATTATTTACACGAATAGCATTACTGATCTACTTGATAATCATAGGTTTGTGGATGCTATCTATTTTGATTTTGCAAAAGCTTTTGATAAAGTTTCACATGAACTTCTTATTTCTAAGCTCATTCGTATAGGGATTGTGAACCCAATCTTAGCTTGGATAAAAGATTTTCTTTCAAATCGTACCTTTAAGGTTAAGGTCGGATCTGATTACTCCACATCTTGTACCATCTCCTCTGGGGTACCACAAGGGTCCGTTTTAGGTCCCCTATTATTTATTCTTTTTATTAATGATTTGCCATTATGTATACACTCCAATATACTGCTTTATGCCGATGATCTAAAGATCTGGGGTACTAATCCTGATTTAATTCAGGCTGACATTACCAGTATATTTAATTAGTCAGTATCTAACCACCTTCCACTTAATAAGACTAAGTGTATGCATATATCATTTGGTGAATCCTCAGGCAATGTTTACTCTTTAAATTCTCAGACAATTGATTCAGTAAAATTAATCAAGGATCTTGGGGTCATTCTTGATTCCTCTCCCTTATTCTCTGAACATCATTATAGAGCCACTCAAAAGTGCTACATACTTGTTAAGTTTTTCAAAAGAAATCTGGGGACCATTCCTCCAAAATACCTGCGTTTACTCTACATGCTATATTTAAGACCTCATCTAGAATATTGTGCCCAAGTCAAGCCCCAATCCTAAAATCTGATTGCTACAGACTTGAACAGGTTTAGAGGGCAGTCACCAGATTGCCTCGTGGCTTCAAATATCTATCCTACTCACATAGACTTAAATCCTTAAAACTGTTTCCCTTAAGTGATAGGCGTCTCCGGGGTGATATTATCTTGACCTATCAACTATTCAATTCTGGTTCTTATTCGCCTTTCTTTGCCTTAGCACAAAACTCACTTAGGGGTCATAATCTTAAGCTGACTAAGCCCAGGGCTGACTCCAGATTGAAGTGTCATCATTTTTCTTATAGAACAGTTACTCCATGGAATAGACTACCTACCAAGGTAATCTCCACGTCATCACTCCCAGCATTTAAAAAGGCATATGATAACTATAAGCTTTCTAATTTTACATAAACCGATTCTTTTTTTGTTTTTAGCTATTTAATTGTTTTCATTTATTGTTATTGTTTTTTTGATATAATTCCGATAAATAGAACCGAGGATTAAAAGGAGTTTTACTCCTACTTAACTCGTGTATTCAACCTGTAACCTGTAGCTCATTTGAATGCTAATCCGCCCAACACCCAGGCATAACAGTCATAACCTTAAACTGTCCAAGCCTAGAACCTTCTCGTAATTGAAAAACCACCATTTTCCCAACAAATTAAGCATTCCATTGAATAGCCTACCAGCCAGAGTAGTCTCTGCATCCACAATTCCAACTTTCTAAAAAGCTTACGACAACCACAAGCTTTCTAAATTTAACTAACCTGGCCCCTTTCCTTTACGCCTAATTAAGGTATTTATTTATTTATCTTATTTATTTTTATTCATCTTTCTAATAACATTGATAAATAGAACTGAGGATCAAAAAGAGTTTTACTCCTAATATATTTTGGATCAAGCGCGAGGTGTGACGTGCGTCAAGCTACACGTCTGTTGAAGCGTTATTCATCCTTTTCTCTTTTCTTCTTTTTTAAAGATTTTGCAGTGTTTTTGCATTGTAATACGTAATTCCTTTTATTGTTATTTTTGTATATTTATAATTTTAGCTCGTTTTCTATAATTGTTAATTTCCACTATCTACCTTGATTTTGTCTTAATTTCAAGATATTTTTTCTGTGACTAATCCCCTTTTACCTCACCATCCATTTCATATTTCCCCCTAAAAACTAGAGACAAATTGAGAACCGAGTACTACAAGGAGTTTTTGCCTACTCAACTTGTGAAAAATTTTGAAAATCCTGAAATATTCAATTCACGTAGTAACCTGTAATCTGTAACCTGTATAAATTTAAAAAAATATTCGAATATAAAAAATGCAAATTATTATTTTAATATATGCATAATAAAAATTTTATTTTTTTAAATATTTTCACAAATTTAATTTTAATTGTTATTATTCAATACTGTTCAATTTATCTTTATCTTATGAACAAACCTCACATTTAATTTTTTTTAGCGAACTGAAGGTAATCATAATCCAGCACATTTTCAAATATATATACACTAGAGGTGTTAGCATATTCTTGATTTTTATTATTTTTTAAAGGTATTTACGCTATGTTTAATGTACGTTTTTGGTTAAACGAGCAAAGTCCTTTTTAATTATGTGTGAATTTACATACAAACTTTAAATTATCGTTTTTTATGTTCTAGAATTATTAAAGTTAGAAATATTAATTTTATTATTTTAACATTAATTTGTACATTATTATTATATTATTTAATGAATATTCTTAATATTTAATATAAGGATTTGCAACAAAAAGCACAGTAATTGGAAATATAATAATAACTTGGTTTAATAAATGTCATGTCAAATATTTAGCAAACTGTAACATAAAGTATACAATATCTATGTTTTGTTTACATTTTATTTTGTATTTTTTTGGTGCTTATTGTGTTGATTTAAATGCTGAACATTATTGTTGAATAAACATATTTTTTTATTAATTTGACAGGGAATTTGCGATTTTTATAACCGTTAGCATTTTACTGATTACTATTTGCAATGGCTGGATTATTACAATCAACTTTTACCGGTAAATTTTATTATCGTTTAAGCAAAAATATTTTACTCTGAATAATAAAAAAAATGTAGTGTTTAATTTTATAAAGTATGTTTTTTAATTTGAAGTTATTTATGTTTTATAGTAATTAAGTGTTATTAATTTTTATTGAATAAAATTTTTTTTGAATGTTTTTTTATTAATTTAGAAGTTAACATTGGAAAAATGTAGTTAATCAATTTTTATTAATAGTTTTTAGTTTTTAACGTTTGAAATCTGTATATGATTTAGCTTACTATTTAAAATGTTTAAAATGTTTTACAATATTTAGTAAATAAATATTTTTTGTAACTAAATGTGGATTTTTTGTTTTAGAACGAGTAGTGAAATAAAATTTCTGAACGTGCTAAGTAATTAAATTTTAAATATTTGCTTTTTAAAAATTTAATTTTTATTATTTTTTTAAATAAACGGACATTTGGCCAAACTAATCAAGGGCTAGAATTTAGTACTGGTGGTGGAACCAAAATCCATGCCTATCTGGCTACAAGTTTAACTGTTTCTCTTACTTTGGTTATTTTTGCATTTGTAACTTTAGCAAAAGTTTGGAGTAATCTTCATAATTTTTTGTATTAAAAATTAATTATTTAGATATTAAATTCGTTTTTGTTTTTAACTATTTTTACTTGTACGTGAAAGTTCGCATCAAAATAATAAAATACACAAAACATTTTTATATTAATTTTAAATGTTTTTCAGTTGCAAATTGTTAAGTAGTTTTAATGGACTGCACTGTACGGTAAAATTGGTAATATTATTTGATGTTGTTAACAGTTATATTTATAGAATGATTCCATTGTATTTTTTAGCATATTCTAATAATTGTCGGAGTATTTTTAATTAAGTTTTTTGTTGTTGTTGGTTTTTATATAATAAAGAATAGTATTTGAACATGTATTACTGAACATTTTAATTAATATTCAATACAAGTGAACATTGTTTTAATTGTTAAATTATTTACTTATTAATAAAAGTTGATTTTGCTTGTGTTTTCAATCCAGTCTTAAAATTTAATGATTTATTTAATGTTTTTATAGTTATGTGGGGTTTTTATTTAGATGCGCTCAGTGTTTTTATTAGCGTAATTATTTACCCATAACGTGAATGCAAAATAAGTATTCTATTTTTTAGAAAATATAAAATAACATTTATTAAAAATAACTAATTTTGAGGATTTGAGAAACGTTTGTATTATTATATTTTTTTTAATAGTGATAATAGTCTCACATTAGCGGGTAGGTGCAAGCATACACTCAAGACACTTAAAAGGTATCTTAATATTTGCGTATACTATATCATCAATTTTTGCGAACGGTGGTGACGTCACAAGGATGTTGTCTACCAGATTTTTAGATTTTAGATTAAATATAAATAATCAGCTGTTGTTTGAAATGTTAAGTTAATTTTCAATTGGAAACTTTTTATTGATGATAAAAAATAAAAGAATTATGCAATATAAAAAACCTAGATAATGGACATTATTGATATGATGCTAGATACGCTAAATGAGAATAAATATTTTTGGTTTGAACTTTTACAAAAATCAATTAAAGGCCGTGGCCAACAGGGCAGATACTGATGACCAAATTTAAAAAGACACCATTCTCAGAGCTCAAACAAGGCAGAATGTGACTTGCGACGCTACTGCCTGCTCTGTAAATATTACTCGCGATAATGCACCGGTTATTAAATCTAGGATTTGCTCATTAAAATCAAAATGTCCGCTTGACGTTGGCTTATGGAACGTGCGCTTATTGTCGACACTGGCTGTGCAAGATTGTGTTGCTGCTGATTCTAACCAACATAATGTTAATATTCTTTTGGCCTTTTGGCCTTCTCAATGTGACGTTTCTGGGCCCGCCAAATATGGTGTTGCAATCATTACGTCCTCAAGTGCAACGGAAGCTCTCATTGATTGGTACCCTATTAATTCTAGAATTATGACCGCTTGCTTTCAGACTGGGAATTTAACTTTAGGTATAGTAAATATATACGCTCCCACATCAAGTCACAGAGTCAGAAATACAAACATTTTGTTAACTATTGGCGGCCACAACAACTAATTTAGAAAACAAAT
>JAKXYG010001024.1:0-110446 GCA_025895645.1 Cardicola forsteri | reverse complement strand
ATTGTGAAACAGCTGTTGGGAGTTAGAAAGAACATTTATATTCCAATGAAAGGGAAAGATGGTCGCTTACATCTAACAGATAATAGGCAACCATCTGGATGGGTAGAGAATTATAAATAAGAACTTAATCAGCCCATGCTAAATACCTTCATAGATTTTGATAATGATAATGATATAAATGTGACTCAAAATCCGGTAATATGCATTGATGACATTTCTGTAACCGAAGTGATCTATGCAATTCAAAGGTTGAAAAACAATAAAGCAGGAGGACTTGACGAGATAACTGCAGAGATGCTCAAACATGGAGGTGACGTTGTAACACGTGAGCTCGCTCATTTATTTAATGTTATATGACATAATAAACAAGTTTTAAATGATTGGTGGCAAGGAGAAATTGCTACTCTTTCCAAAAAAAGAAATCTGAACAATTGCAATAATTGGCGCGGAATAGCCTTATTGCCTGTTCCTGGTAAGATGTTTTGCGAAGTCATTTTAAATCGTTTTAGTAATACGGTGGATAAACATGTTCGGTTTTAGAATGGAAGATCATAAATGGTAAATTAAAGGTTGGTATACCACAGAAAACTTGGCTAAGAAGTATTCGGGAAGATCTAATTGAAATGATTTTTTTATTGGATCAAGCAAAACGTTTGGCAAAATGTTCGACTACGTGAAATCATTTTGTTGTCTCAAGTTCTTTTTAATTATGGGACTTTGTTGCTGTTTTTTGTTGTAATTGTTATCTTGTTGTCCCGTGTTTATTTTTTAAGCAAGAGGGTTTTGTAATCAACAGTAATAAATACCTCCTATATATTAAAAAATTAGTAAATGCTTATATATTTTGGTATAATACATAATATCAAGTAATAAATGTGATCGTCTTTTTTTGTGCTTTGGTGTGCTTTAGTTAGGTTGTTAATAAAGTTTTATGTAATCTAAATATTAATAAAAGTGGTTACTGCCGATATTCTTAAAATTTATATATGTTTATACTTTTTTGTTGAATTGTACAAAAACAGAATTAAAATAATAAATATTAAAACTATTACATAGAAATTTTTAAAAGCGTAACTAATTTTAATTTAGCCCACGTTATACTTAAATTATTTTTTTATGTAAACAAAATAAATTTAAATACAGTTAAATTTATTTATGCATGCATGTAACATGAAACATTGTTTTTAAAACAATTGTGATTGTGGCATAAAAAATTTCCATTATATCTCTGATGTCTCCTCAAATGCGGATAAATCTTTTGTGGGGAGGCACAAAACAATGAGTCTAGTCTCCTTTTTTCAAATCGCGTCCTTGGGACGTGGTAGTTTGCCGGGGTGGTCTAGCGGTACAGCGCTTGAATTCGGACCTCGGTGGACATGGGTTTGAATCCCATTGCCGGCATTAAAATGCGGGCCCACGTTCGGCTTTACTAATTGTCCACTGCTAAAAAATGTTTCTCATAAAACATTCAAAGTAGCAAACATAAAATAAATAGAAAATACTGCTTAAATTGATTATTATAGTTTGCTAAGTGATGGTTACTTTATACCTTTTTACAAAACCAATTTAATGTATTTATTACATAAAACGTTTTTTAAACCACAAAAAAAAACGTCATACATGACGTTGATTGTCTCAATAACTTATTTTGGTATGCAAAGTATTAATCTTTTAAACTCAGGGTTTTATTAACTATAAAACAATGTTCTAAAATGTTTCATTTTATTATCATAAACTATACTTTTAGCGTTTCCTTTTTGTTATAAAAAATTGACTAAACATTTTGTAATTAAAAAGTTAAAAAATTATTTTTGCTGCAAATAACTAAATGTGTATTAATTACATTTTATAACTAGTGTTTTTAAAATGCACAAAAACCTTTTTAATAAAAGAAATGGTTATTTCAAAAAATAGCCACAATATTTTTACAAATATTGATAAAATTATACAATTGTTTCAATAAGATATACTGCATTTTTCAATTTTTTACACTAATATTAATTTATAACTTAATTTTAAAAACAAATAAATATTTTTGACTATCAATCAAAGTAATTTTATTAATTTAATATTATATCGTGAAGTTGTTCTTGATACTAATTGATTATTTTTACGATAGCAATGCATTAAGACAACAAATATTTATTTACAAAATAAAATATTGAGAAATAATTAATATTTTTATAAAAATTAATTTTTGTAAATTTAAATTTTTATTATGACATTATAATTTAAAATTTTGTGTTGTAGAAATATAAACATAAAGTATATATATATATATATATATATTTAAATGTAACCACATTAATTAATAATTTATAAATTATTGTAACAAAATGCATAGCTGCATTTAATAATTGCGGTTATATAGGTGTTGTTATTAAAGCATAAATACCCATATTAAAAAAAATTTTAAACAAATATTTTTTATTACATATAAAGCCAAGTAAATAAATTATTTAATATCATTTTTATTTTAGTAAGCTTTCAATAAAAGCCATAATAGTAATAATTAATTTAACATTAGCAGCTTTTTATTTTTTCCCAGTAACTTCTTTGATGATTATATGTATATAATATAATTTTACAAAACAATAGTGATGTACTTAAGAAATGTTTTATTACTTTTTTACTTCATATTAATTAACTTAAAGTTCTCTTTTTTTAATTTTTATTTAAATGTGTTAATGACAGTAACATTTTATATTTAGATGACAAAAGCAATATGAAATACAACTTATAAATTAAAACGTTAATCACTTGACTCCAGCTTTTTCTAAAATTTTCATAAACAAAAATTAAAACAGCTTTACCTTTTAAGCATTTTGACAACTAGGATATATTTTTAGAAATGTTACATTAGTATTGTCAGATTCACTTGTATAATAAATTTACTAGTTTTTCAAATCAACCAGTAGCACTGTACAGCTGTTTCATCTTTATTTGGAATCATCAGCAGTGTATACATTTCAAGTTTTACACACACATGAACTTGAACTCACGCTCTATCTGGTGTCAGACCAGCGTCTTAAACCACTGAGCTACGAATGGATGGCCTTCGACCTGTAAAATTATTATTTATAGTGAATCTGATCAATTCTAATTGCCCAGTGTCCTCAAATGCTGCCACGTTACTACTGGTTAAGCAAGTGAGAGAACCCTTTCACTATGTGTTTATGTGTGTATAAAACTTGAAAGGTATACGCTACTGATAATTTCAAATAAGGATAAAACAGTTGTACAGTGCTCCTGGTTGACTTGAAAACCTAGTAAATTTATTATACAAGTGAATCTGACAATACTAATATAACATTTCTAAAAACATATAATCCCTTAAAAATCTATTGTTAAACTAGGATATATATTTAATTTATAAAAAGTAGAATGACAATTTCACATGGTCTGATTATTTACATAATTTTTTAAAAAAACTAGGATACTTTATTATTATATAAAATGATTAAAATGTCTTAATGCGTATAATAAAATTATTAGTTTATTTTTTATATCTACTTCTTTTCAAAATTGTCATATTGTTTTTAGTTACATTTTTCCTGTTTTAAAAAAAAACATATCGCCATTTTAAATAAATGCATCACCATGACCAGTTAGTAGTCATTCTGTATTTAGAAATTATTATTTAACACGTTAAAACTGATTGACTAATTAACTGATCTTTTTACCAATTAAGCATATTAGGTACATCTACATTTTACTAAAATACTCCTTAAACATCACTTTAGCAATACTAACAAAAATTATAAATTAATTTAGTTGCAAATAGCATTACTCAATTCTTACTTAGACAAAAAGTTACAGAATTCATCTATTTTGAGAATATAAAAAACCTACTTTATTATGTGTTTCAAATTATATATATATATATATATATATATATATATATATATATATATAATATATATATATATATATATATATATATATATATATATATATGTACAGGGGCTAAAATGGGACCTGTCAAAATTAACACATTGATATTGATTGACTATCCTTACATTACTTAAGCATATTAGGCACATCGACATTGTACTAAAATAACCATTAAACATCACATTAGCAATACCAATATTCAAAATACTAAAATATTTCTTTTTTACAAATAGCATTACCAAATTCCAGTTTAAACTAAAAACCCAGAAAATACACATTTCGACAACATAAAAATACTACTACATTTTTTGCTTAAAAATAAATTATATTATGAAATATGTACATATATACAAATCGGACATCACCAATTGTCCAAAGTTAATAGTTCAGAGTATAGCCATGGTTTTTACTCATTGTAAGTGTTCAAAATTGTGCTAAGGTCAAGTGTATAAATTAAAATGTTGGATAGGTTGATAAAGAAAAATTTAGTATTTAAAGAATTTCCGATCTAAACAATAAATAATACGATAATTTTAAAATTTTCACAATATACCTTACAACTCTCACAACAATTACTGCAAATAAGTGATTATTTAAATAAAGCCTCTCTAGCAATTACATAGCATACAAGAGAAACGTCACTTTAATTAAAAAATATACAATACTATATAATAATTGAAAAAAGAACTATAAATACATATACATATATATTGTAAGTAACAAAAATTATATAAAATATCAACTGGTGCACAATCGAAAATGGAGCAAAATAATTAACATGATTTATAACGTCAACTATTAATAAAAATAAAGATTACATGCAATTTTTATCAGTGAGCAACCTGATCTAGGCGTTTTGGAATGCTGTCGTTAAGAATGTTGATAGAATCTTGTTTTATCTCATATTAAACAACAGACTGAATGCATTCAGGCAAAGTTTTTATCTAATTTATTTATCTAATTAAAACTTTTAATGCCGATATAGTTTAAAATAAAATGTTAGTTTTATTATGTAACATGTAATACTATATTGTAAATAAAATGCAATGGTAATTTTATTAATATTCTTAGTAATACAAAAGTTTTTATTAGTTGTAAACTTAGTCATAATTAAAATTTCAGTAAAATTACATATTATAAACTCAAATATTACATAAAATACAAAAGATATGCAACTTTAAAAATACTAAATAGCATATTTTATTATACGTTAAAAAATAATTAATGAGTTGTTTTTTGTAACTACTTGCTTTATCTACTTTGGCATGTTTATGAATAGTTTCAAAACACAATCTTAAGTTATCTTATATTTAATAGAATGTATATTAAAACATATTTCTCAAATTTTTATCTACTAATACTAGTAATAATTATTATTGTTGTTTGAACGCTTTATAGGAAATATTTTTAAACAAGTAAAAATCTAGAAAAGTCAAACAATGGCTTGCATTTAGTGCCAGTAGTAGGACTCAAACCCATATATACTCCGTTTTTAATCTAACGCGCTGTTAATTTTTAAAACGACGTTATTTTATTAAGTAAATAAATTTAACTATTATAATTATATATTTGTAAATAATTTCAAATTTTGTAAATTTTTGAAATGCTTTTACATTATTACATGAAATGTTATCAGCAATTTTATTTAAAAAATAGATTGTTTTTAATTTGATGATAAAAATGTTACAAAATCATTTTATATTAATAGTGCAAAAACAAATCTTATTTTCTCACATTTTAATAAATATTAAATAATTAATTTTATTAGAATATATTCGAGTGCAATTTACATTTGAATAAATAAATCCTTAGGATATTAATATAATTTACATTATGTGAGTAAACTTTAAATGTTTAACAATGTATTACAAAATTTTAGTTAGATAAATTTATTTACAAAATAAATTAAAATTATTTTTAATTGGAAATCGACAATAATAATTATTATCTATATACAACATAACAGTAATTTTTATTATAAATAACTAAATCCATAAAAATAAATGTCTAACAAATAAAATAGTAATTATTGATATAAAGAGCATTTAAACAATATATATATATATATAATTAACAATAGGGTTTTAAAGAATTATATGTTTTTTTTTAGAAATGTTATATTAGTATTGTCAGATTCACTTGAATAATAAATTTACAAGGTTTTCAAGTCAACCAGGAGCACTGTACAGCTGTTTCATTCTAGTAAATTTATTATTCAAGTGAATCTGACAATACTAATATAACATTTTTAATATATATATATATAAATCAAAATTTATAATAAGTTCCAGTTAAGCATTTTTAATAAACAATAAAAGGAAAAATAAATAATAAAAAATATAGTTTTCTAAATTTAAATATATATACAGTTCCTAAAATAATTACTATTAAAAACTTAGTTGTTTAACTAAAACATTTATAGCAATTACATAACTTAATAAAAGAACTCAGTTTAGTCACGATATAAAATAAAATATATACAATACTATATAAAAAATAAAATATAAATACAATTATATATATATATATATATATATATATAACTATATATATATATATAACAGTTGAAAAGTAAAAAACAAGTAAAATTATTAATATAAAATATAACGTCAAATATAAACCAAAATACAGAATACGTGGAATTCTTTCCGTTAATAATAAAAAACAAAGTGTTAAATAATTAATGTGATCGCCTTTCTTTTTAACCACTTAATTCAGGCGGTTTGGAATGTTAAATATAAGTTTGTTGATATATTTTTGTTTCATTTCATAGTGAACAACAAAATCAATTGGATTATATAAATCCTCAATTTCAATATGCTTATTGATGCTACGCTTCGTATACTGAAAACATTTTTAATAGTATTTATGTCCGGACTGTTTAGAATTTTTACCTTGTAATATCTAAATGTAAATATAAAACAAATAAAGTAAACCTACATAAATATGACGTCACCTTTCTAGGCGTATGACATGGAGCATTGTCCTGATAGACACTAATAACCCCGGGTGAGTGTAATGCATTTTATTATAAAAAACTTCCTTCTAACTTCCTCCTTTTCTAGCTACCGGAAGTAAATGTTTTTAAAAAATAGGTTCACAAAATACCTTGTTTTTGTACCCAAATGGTTTGTCGCTAATCACTATTTCATTAACAAAGTATGTGTAAAATAATAAAACAATCGCCGTTTAATCCACTTGTTACATTTTTTCTGTTTCTTCCTAATACATAGTTTAAGTTTTGCTGATTCACGTGTTAAACCAAATTTTTAAAAACAGTTTTTTATCGTTAAATAACTAGATTCTTGTAAATTAACTTTTACAATATTATAAATAGGTTTGTTGTAATTTTTCTTCAATTTCATAAAATAATGTTGATCATCAGTCTCACTTGTCTTTCTTTTTCTTCCAACCTTATCATGTTTTTGAGGCTTTTGTCCATTCAAAACACAATAAATTATTGTGAGAATTATTATATAGAACTCTGCTAACTGTCTAAGCAAAAATTAATAATTTTTTAATGTTTTTATAACATAGTGTTCATTGTCATTAAAATGGTAATTTTTTTTACCGTTGGTATTCCTTTTACCTAACAAAAACAATTAAGCGCATTCTTAGTCAATTATAATTTAAAATTAAATTTTTTATTTTAAATTACTGAAAAAAGTTATTTAAAACAAATTAAGAAACTACTTTTTAAACACATTTTCAGTAATTAAATTTTAATTTTGATTAGCATTATAACGTTACAATTAGATCAAAGTTAAATGTATAAATTTTAACTATTAAACAGTGTTTATTTCTAATATAATTAAGTACACAAATGTATAAAAGATCAATTATAACAAAAATTATGTAACTTCAACTTATTATCCACGTTATGTGTGCTGTTTTTAAAATATGCTTTTTTTGGTCAACTCGGCATTTTAAATAAATATTTTTAAGCAAATATAAAGTAACTATTAAGTACTATACATTATTTTACGAAAAAACAATTAGAAATAACAAACTACTGTAGATTAATTTTTTTTAATCTTAGCACTAATTTCAAGGGGTATATATATAGATTTCAACTCAAAAATTAGTTAAATTTAATATACTCGTAAACAATTAAAAATGGAATAATTTGGATTATATTTTTAAACAAATTTGTAAAACGATTTTACAAATCGAGGTATAAAAGAGTGCATTTTAACTAAAATGCAAAACTTTTTTACAGTTAATGAGAATGTACCGGACAAAATTATTATTTTGTAACCTGGAGTCAGATAAATATTCGTATTGTCAATTGCCTAAAAGAACACCTAATTTGTAACTATTAAAATTAACTATTATATGTAAAATTGTAAAACATAATTCACAAACATTTATTTATTTATTTTAGTAAAATTCAGAGCAAAATACGTCTTCTATATTTTTTATTACCAAAAGTGAAGCGGTTTATTGTTATAAAATAGAATATCTAGAGTTATACTTTATACGTGTGTGCCGGGGTGATCTAGCTGTACAGCGCTCGAATTCGGACCTCGGTAAGCATATGTTCGAATTTCATCACCGGCACTAAAATGCGGGCCCATGTTCGGTTTCGCTAAAATGTCTACTGCTGAAAGATGTTTCTTGTAAAACATTCGAAGTAGAAAACATAATTTAAAAAAATAATAAAAATAAATAAATAAAACTAATCAATTCTTAAATTATGTCAAGCAGAACATCAATTAAAAAAAATTTAACGCATTGAATACCAATATAAAATCTTGTGTAAAGCAAACATTCTATAAATATTATTTTAAACAATTAAAGAAAAGCTTATTTATATTTTTCAAATGTTAAATTTATAGGTATAAAACATACAATAGCTACTACATAGTAAATTATATTATTCAAATTTAGCAGTGCCATTTTTATGCCAATGTATCTAAATATTTTTTAAACTATATATACGACAGTCACCATGTTTTTAAAAAAAGTAAATCCGATTTAAACAAAAGTAACTTTAACTTTATTTAAATGTACTTCGTTTACTTAGAAATTTACATTTAAACATTAAATAGGCTTAAATAAAAATAACTATTTTACTAAAAATTGCCACTCCGTACTACTTTAAGTATTTATTAGTATACTAAAACTAAAACATTTATGAACATACCAAAATTGTGAAATTATTTGTGTAAACCCATTTTTTTTAATTAAAAAAAAATTAAATAGCAGCTCACACTACATCAACAACTTAAACTTCTTCTTCTTCTTTTTTTCTTTACAGCTTTTCCCTCTTATAAGGGGTCGCTGTTTCTGTTCTGCATTCTCGTTTGGTTCTGTCCGTATCGTCAATTTTTGTTAGTCCCTTTTCCTTCATATCGGCTTCCACACAATCCAACCATTTTCTCTTTGGTTGGCCACAAATTCTTTTACCTTCCACTTACAATGTATTATTCTCCTTGTAACGTAGTTTCCTCCTCTACGTAGAATATGGCCGTACCACCTTAACCTTTTTCTTGAATTTTCTTATGAGCTTCGATGACTTTCAGTTTTCCTCTAACCACTTTATTTTCTATTCTGTCTAATTTGGATACTCCCAATGACCATCGAAACATTTTTATTTCTTTTGAATTCAGGTTTCTTTTTTGGGCTTTCTTAATACTCCGCGTTTCCTATCCGTACATTAGGGCCGGTTTCACTGCGGTCTTAAAAATTTTACTTTTTGTCCTTGCTGTTATCTTTCTGTCGCACAGAACTCTTGTAAGTTTTCTCCAGTTATACCATCCTGCTTTTATTCTTTGCGCAATCTCTGCATTCAAATCTCCATTCTTTTCTAGCGATAAACCAAGGTATTTAAACTTTTTCACTTTCAGCAGTTCTTGGTCTTGCATTTTAATTTTCCTACCATTTTCTTTTGTTGTTTCATGTATACCGTTTTTTTCTTGTTAATTCTTAATTCTCGATCCTCCAGTGCTTTTCTCCATTGCTATAACCGTCTTTCCAAATCCTTTTGTTTTCTATCGCATAAGATAATGTTATCTGCAAATAGCATACACCATGGGGATTCCATCTTAAGATTTAATGTTAACACGTCAATAATTAGATCCAACAAATACGGGCTTAGTGTTGAACCCTGATGTAGACTAACTTTTAGTAAAAACTCACCACACCGGTTTTCACTAACGTTTTTGCGTCATCGTACATATCTTGAACAATCTTCACATACTTTTCAGAAACACCTTTTTCTCTCATACTCCTTCACACTTCCTGTCTCGGAATCCGATCGTATGCTTTTTCTAAGTTGATAAATACTATATAAAGCCCTTCTGTTTCTCTTTATGTCTTTCCATTGTTGTTTTTAGAAAGAACACTTGTACTACGTTCAGGAATAAATCCAAATTGTTCTTTTCCAATGTCTGTGTTTTTGCGGATTCTTCGATCAATAATTTTTTCCCATAGTTTTAAAATATGTGACATAAGCTTTATACCCCATAGTTACCACAGTATTGAACATCTCGCTTTCCCTTGTTAATTGGTGTGATAACACTTTTTTCCACCCATCAGGCATTTTTCCTTCGTTCCAAATTAAAGTTAACTGTTTAGATAATCTGTCAATTCCATAGTTTCCCAAACAGTTCCAAACTTTGATAGGTATTCCGTCTGGTCCTGGAGCTATTCCATTCTTTATCTTACTCCTTCAATTACTTCTTTGTGGGATTTTTCTTGTGTTATGTCTAGATTAGGTGTCCCATTTTCAATCACTGCTCTAGAATTTTCTTCATTTAACAGTGTTTTAAAATATGCTTTCCACTTTTTCTTTATTGAACTTTCTTCTATTAATACTATTCCAATTTTATCTTTCATTTGCTTAATGGGTATAAGGTCTGTTAACGCTTTATTTCTGCCTTTAACAGCACTAAACAACCTCTTCTCTTCTTCAGGTGTCTCCAGGTGTTTACACATTTCATCTCACGCTTTTGCTTTTGCTACTGCTACCGCTCTTTTAGCTACCCTCTTTGCTTGTTAATATTCCAGCTTGTCGGTTTCCAATCCATTTAAGTCCCGTTTCTTTCTTTTCATCTTCTTACCTTTAACCGCTTGTTAAATTTCCACATTCTACCACCAAGATTCTTTGTCTGCAGATATTTTCATCCCAGATGTTAACCCTAGTACCTTTCCAGCTGCTCTGGTAATCACTCGCTTGTTTAATATCTATCATTCCTACACTCCCTCCAAGGACATTCAGTTCTGTATGACCTCGTTTTCAATTTGTTTAATCAGGTTGGTTTGCTTTAATTTCCACCATTTTATTTTTTCTCCCAAATCTCCGTTACCTTCTTTTGTTTGTTTCTAAAACGCATTTTCATTAGCATCAACCTGTGTTGCGTGGCAACTTCTTCATTTATCACTTTGCCGTCTCTTACTCACTTTATATCTGTTCTCCTTGTTGCTAGAATATCTATCTGGCTTTGTCTTCCACCAATGTAATATGTAACCATTTGGTTTTTCTTTTTCTTGAATCAGGGTCATGTCATGTGAGACCATACACTCTAAAATTCTTTCGCCATCCGCCGTGGCATCTTTTAACACATTCTCTAGACAGTTCTACATGTCCGTTTAAATCAGCCCCAAGTATTATTTTTTCTGTCAGACAAACGTTGCGAAGTATTTTCTCAAGGTGTTCCCAAAATTTATGTTTCATTTTTTCTTCAAGTCTAGCTTGGGGTGCGTATGCGCTAATAATATTAATGCACGAACCATCTATATTCAGTTTCATCATCATTTCTCGTTCGCTAAAACTTTTTACTTCTACTAGGTTTTTTCTTGTCTTGTTTAATAAGATGATAACTACTCCATTCCTTTCTGAGTCTCCACTGTACAGCAGTTTGTATCCTCTGGCCAGTTCTTTTGTTTTCTTACCCTTCCATCTCATCTCTTGGAGGCATAGTATGTCCAGCTTTTTTTTATCTATTAATTCAGCAATTTCTCTTCCTTTACCTGTTAACAATACAATGTTTAATGTACCCACTGTCAACTTCTCTTCTATACATCTCCTATGGACCAACTTCTTTAATTTGGCTCTTCCGTTTCCAGGTTGCCTTCGCTGATTTATCACATAACCCAGGCAATGGTCATGCGCGTCGCTTAGGGAGACACCCTATCGTTTATCGAACCATTATGAGACATTTTGTAGTGTTTTGGCATAGGTTTTACTTCCGGATGCTCTTTCTGACGCAAACCCTTCTCCTTTATCCAGGCTTGGGACTGGCTAGATCGGTTCATTTCTGATCCTCACAACCTAACCAACAGCATATAAAGCACCTAAGCTATATAATTACAAAAAAATGTAATTACATTTATTAATGTTTTGTATTGTATCATTTAAAAAATTATTTAATAACTAAAAACTTCCATATGCTTTGTATTTTCTTTAATATTTGACATTATATTTCAGGCTATGTTATCCCAGCTAAAATAATTTAATATGTGGGCATAGCATAAAGCTACTATTTGTACTTATGACAGATAATAAATCAATGCATCAAAATTTTTACTTTGTTTATGAGTATAAAGCATTTTTATAAAAACGAAAAAATAAACTTTTGCGTTTTTAGTTTACCAAACTATTGTAAAATAGTTAACAAGATTATAAATGTAGATTACCTGGTTAGAAACTACTTAAAAAGATCTAATTGAAGTAAATGTTACGCAAAATTAACCTTGTTACTCGATGTTAATCAAAACAAAAAATATAAAGTTAATTATTTAAAATCTTTAAACAAAACGGTTTTTATTATCAATTTTTTTATTGCATATCAAAGTGTTAATTTTTTATTATTAAATTAACCGTTTAATTAACAAACATTGATTGCACTAGTAACACTCAAAAATGTATTGTGCTATAACTATTTTTATTTACAATTTAATTTAGATTTAATTGCTTGAGAGTTTTACGGCAAGGGGACATTTAGCATCTAAGTACTTGCTATGTAATTACAATTACTTATAACAATTTCACCTCCTAATTATTCCTATTAAATACATTAATTACTTATGTTATTGTTTGGACAAGTGGTATGTAATGTTGTTTTCACATCACATATTTTAAAAAAATCAATATTTCAGTTAACTTGAAAAATCTGCTTAATTATAACTATTATTTAAAAAAGTAAAAAAGTAAATTAAAAATAGCGATTTTGTTAGCTTATATTTGTAAACTTACATATGGAAACATCCTCAAAATACAGGCACTTACTAAAGCTTTTTTATGGCTGTTTATATAAACTCTTATAGATACACCCAAATTGTGCACATTTCCTACAATCTGCAATACGTTTAGATACAATTTATTAATCGCATAAATTAATAAACAAAATTTTAGTTATTCACACTTCAATTTTATCAAAATTATGAATTATTTTAAATTGACATAAAATCTTTAACAAACTTAATAGGCCAATATCAATAAAAAAATTATTTAATTAATGCTTATTAATAACTCCGCCTAGTTTGGACCGGAAATGGTTTAATCTAGCCAGTCCCAAGCCTGGATAGAGGAGGTGGGTTTAAGCGCAAGGTTAACAACCTGGTCTCTGTAAAAATTTGTACTGCTACGGAAACAGTAAGAGGACATCATTCCGGTAAACAATGCAAAAAAAGTAGTTGCACGTACCCGGATGACAGGGTTGAGTGAAAACCGAAAGAAAGCTCAATCTTCGATTTGCAAAATCTTTAATGCCAAAAAAATTAACAAGTGTTGGAACATGGAATGTGCGCACACTTTTTTGTACTGGACAGTTAGAACAAGTCCTTCGAGAAATGAAAAAGTACAACTTAGATATTTTGGGTATTAGCGAAATGCGATGGAAAGGCCAAGGTCATTTCAAGAGTGGAGATACATCAATTTTATATTCTGGACATGAAGAACATCATATTTATGGAGTTGGTATTATGTTGAGTAAAAATGTTGCTAAAGCTATGACTGGATGGAAGCCAGTAAACAACCGTATCATTTCAGCCAGATTCAACACCAGATTTGCAAAAGTAACAATTGTACAAATCTATGCCCCTACTGAGGTTATTGAGGAGAATCAAAAAGATATCTCCTATAATTAATTACAAAGTTTGTTGAATGATGTTTCAAAAAAGGCATTAAAATATTGATCGGTGATTTCAATGCGAAGACAGATCTGGGTACTTCTCAAATGTTGGACCACATATAATAATGGTTAAAGGTTGTTGACGTTGAACAGTCATTGTGGAATTAGTGTTGACCCACAAAAATATACACAAGGCAATGTGGGTTTCTCTCAACTGAAAAACAGTAAAAGAGATTGACTACATTTGTATTAGCGCAAAATGGCCATTTTTTTGCAAGATATACGTGCATATCGCGGTGTAGATGTTGGTTCTGATCACAATCCCAATGTTGAAAAATTTCGTTTAAAATTAAAACGAATAGAAACCACAAAAGATTACTTCTATTTTCGTGTGAGAAATTTAAGCAGTCAAAGAATACATTTCAAAATCTGAACAGGGTAGAAAAGTCTGATAATTATTGGAAATTGTTTTAAAAAACAATTACAGACTGTGCAGCAAATGTGCTGGGTAGAAGATGTCGCTCTACTAAGGAACAATGGATTTCATCAGTCTCCTGTATTCTAATTGATTTTAGGCAATATATGAGAGTGAAGCGTGAAATCGAACAGACAAAATTGATAAGATTGTAAATGTTTTTCATTGCCGGTGTTTTAGAAGTTTTTTAAAGATTACCTGGGACAATCACATTTCAAAAAATGAGAGATTAAGAAGATTTGACTCTCATTTACATCATTACAATTAGACGGCGAAGTTTACTTGGTCAAATTCTACGTTTGCCGCCTGAACGACCAGCAAAAACGGTTTTACAATGGAAGATCGAAAATGGTAAAAGAAAGGTTGATAGACCGCAATAAACGTGGCTAAGAACTATTTGGGAAGATCTAATTAAAATGAATCTTTTATTGGATCAAGCAAAACGTTTGGCAAAATGTTCGAATACGTGGAATCATTTTGTTGTTTTTTGTTGTAATTGTTATCTTGTTGTCCCGTGTTTATTTTTAAATCAAAAATATTTTGTATTAATAATTATTATTTTATTTATAAGTTAATTAAAAATTTGTATATATTTAACTTTTACTATTGCAAAAATTTAAACTGTAAAAACATTAAGATAGGAAATATAAAACACTGGAACGCGAGTGTATGTATTACCAAAACATTCGCATTATTGAATAAAATAATTAAGTAAACACTTTTTATACATTATAATCAATAAAAAATGCAATATTGTAATAGCATGCTGGTTTTTCACAAGAACCTATTTCCGTATTCAATATGTTAAATTTTTTAAAATTGACGTTTTGCTTGTCATAATCTAAGAATTGATTAATTTAATTTGCATAAAGCATAACTCTAGATATTTTTCTTTATAACAAAATTAATTGCTTTATTTTAATCATTAAAGAATTAGAAGACGCTTCCGTCTTTTGATTTTTACTAAAAAAATTTAATTTTTTCTTAATTATAATTTACAAGTTTACATAAAATCTTAATTTTTATTAAAATTTTGACATTGTTTGATCCTAATATGTACTTAAATTCATATTTACAAGATATTCAAACTTATAATGACTAATATATTTTATTTATATAAATGGTAATTTTTTAAACGATACAAATACAAAAAGGCGATTATTTACATAATTACAAACACAATGCATAACACTTATGTTGCATTAATTGTAGCACTTTATTTTATTTAAACTAGTTGGCAATAATTTTAAATGGTCAATTTTGATAACAATATAAAATTTTTATCCAAATTTAATAGAAAACAATTGTTTTGATATGCTTCTGTTCTTACTTGCTGATTAAAATTTTTAGTAATTGATAACTGATAAAACTATTGATAAATTTATAAAACATAAATAAAACTTTTAAGTAAAGTTATTTTACAAATTGCAAATATATATTCAGTTAAAAATTTTAAACAAATAAAAGCATCAATGCTTTTAGTATAAGGCATTTAAAAATATTTATCTTTTAATATATTTCTTTTTAATATATAAACTAATTATTAAATTTTTAATTATTGATAACAGTAAAAATAATTTATTGATAAAAATAATATTTTAAGCACTCTATATACATATTTTATTTGGTATAATAACAATAATAATAATATATTATTATTATTATTATTATTATTATTATTATTATTATTAATTTTGTATTTTGGCAACAATATTTGTCACAAAGCAGTGCAATCGAACGTTGCAATGTTAATAATCCTAAACATTTAAGTAATGCTTCTTAAGCATTGATTTCCAATAATGATAATAATCCTATTTTTGTATTTACACCCAATCTAACATGTATCTGAGACCAAACACGCAGCGTTATAACTGGACTTGCGCTTTACAGTAGACAATGTATGTCATTCCATTTTTTTTATATATTTGTTTTTAAAATAAATTGTTGTACATTTTTAAAATAACAATTTTTTTACACATAAAATTTTGATTAATATACTGCATTAAAAAATGTATGACCTTAATACATAATTTATTTTCCTTTTCAAAATTTGTAATTTTGATAAAAAGGCTCCTTATTTCCGTGCACCTAGTACTTACGGTTAAAACAGCTCAGCTTCGTTATTTCTCATCCCATGATTATGAATTAGTTCAAAGTTTTTATAAAAGGGAAATAAAAGTTAAGATAATTACCGAATGCATGAAACTAAATGTTTCAACTGAACACAACATTTTAAATAATAGAAGAAGCTCCAGATTACCCACAGTTGGAAGAAAACGTTCAACAAACTGTTAAACACTTACAAAGATGCCTTTTATTGGATAAAAATCTTTATTTATTTTACACGTTTAAACGTGTGTACAAAGTTATCTTTCTACAACCCTCACAACAATTACTGCAAAAAGTAATTATTAAACTAAAACCTCTCTAGCAACTACATAGCATACAAGAGAAACGTCACTTCAATTATAAAATATACAATACTATATAATAATTAAAAAAAACTATAATTAAATATACATATATATTGTAAGTAAAAAAAATTATATAAAATATCAACGAGTGCAAAATCCAAAATGGAGTAAAATGATTAACATGAATTATAACGTCAACTATTAATAAAAATACAGATTGCACGCAATTTTTTCAGTTACCAAATGATTAAGGACATTACAAAGTTCAAAAAATTCAATAATCTATGTGATCGCCTTTCTTTTGAACAACCTGATCCAGGCGTTTTGGAATGCTGTCAATGAGAGTGTTGATATATTCTTGTTTCATCTCATATTGAACAACAAACCGAATGCGTTCACATAAATCCTCAATTTCGGTATGCTTATTGATATTGCACTTTAGCATACTAAAAAAATTTTCAATAACATTGATATTCGGGCTGTTAGGTGACAATTGAGTAAAAGATAGCTTTCCTGATTTTAGCCCCTCTACTGTCTAAATGTAAATATAAAACAAATATAGTGAACTTAGATGAATATGACGTTACCTTTTTGGACGTATGACATGGAGCATTGTCCTGAAAAACAGTAGTAACCCCGTGTAAGTTTACTGCATTTTATAATGAAAAACATCCTTTATAACTGAAATAAATTTTTTACTATTTAAGGTACCAGATATAATTCTGCATTTGATAGGTTGATTATACTTAATACCAAACCAACACATTACTTGTCGAGGGTGGGCTTTTTTCTAACAACCGGGAGTGAATATTTTTGAAAATTCGTCCCACACAACACTTTGTTTTTAAAGCCAAATGGTTTGTCCCGAACTATTGTTTCATCAGCAAAGTATACGGAACGCCAATAACATAAATGTCGTTCACTCCATAGTTTACAAAAGGTTAATCTGTCATTCTTTTGTTTTTTGGTAATAAATGGCTTAATCTTTGGTGATTGTAGAGTTAAACCGGATTCAATTGCTCTGTTTCTTATAGTGGAATATGTAAAATTGTTTAAGCTATTTCTTTTGGTTTCTGAAATAGGTTTATTATTTTTTTTAACTCTATAATAATTTTTTGGTCATCTGTACTTGTTGTTACACGTTTTCTTCCAACATTATCATAATTTCGTGGTTTTTGACCGTTGATAATCCGATACATTTTTGAAAGGTTAACTCCATATAAATCTGCTAATCTTTTCGATGAAAATCCTTTATTTTTTAATTCTTTAATAACACGGTATTCATTTTCGG
Source organism: Cardicola forsteri (assembly GCA_025895645.1). Classification (NCBI taxonomy): domain Eukaryota; kingdom Metazoa; phylum Platyhelminthes; class Trematoda; order Strigeidida; family Aporocotylidae; genus Cardicola; species Cardicola forsteri. Next base: position 92,296 of record JAKXYG010001024.1, on the reverse strand, counting down.
TAAGATGAAAACATTTTTTATCACTATTCTCTATTTCAAAAATAATGCAATCAGAAAGCAGAATTAGCGGCTGAGCGGAATCTCAAGGTTAAACGTAAATAATAAATTATTAGATTTATTTTAAAATTTTTATTTAAAATTAAGGAAAAAAATTACTATTTTTTTATTTATATAGATTAGAATAATTAAATGTTTATTTTGATAATTATTATGACATCACAATCAGAGCAGATTTGAATGTGCGTTTAACATCAATTTTAAGAATTAGTTATTCTTCATTTTTAATGAAATTAAGCACACAAAATAATAATGGACTAATTATTATAAAAATTGTGTAATTTTAACTTATTATCCACGTTAATATAGAAGTAGCTTTTAAAATATGCTATTTTGGCCGACTCAGCCTTCTTAGATAAATATTTCTAAGTATATATAAAGGATCTATTAAGCACTAGACATTATTTTTAATTCCCGATATTTGTTTTTACGAAAAAACAGTTGGACATAACAAATTAATTTAGATTTAATACCTTTGTAATTTTTTGCGTTAATTGTTGAATTGGGTGTATATAAAATTTTAGACGTAATTGAGATGCTCTGTAAACACAAAAATAATAAAAAGGTGATCATATTGACAACTTAATAATAAAAATTATTTTTACTGCTAAACTTTTCTACCATATTTATACATATTTATTACAATATTAATACTGGTAAGATAATATGTTCGTAGATAATACAAAAATTTTAAACTTTATCATTTTTTAAAATAATTTAGAGTGTATGTAGCATTAATTTATTCTGTTAATGCCACAAATTAACTTAATTTTAAAATGTTATTTTTAAACAATGCATTTACAAAATGACAAAAAGGTTTAACACATTATAAATAATTAGCTTGTACAAACCTTTTTTTAAAATTTGTGACTTTTAAATGTAACTTTTTTAATGTTAAAAGATTTAATTCACTACTAAAAATATTTTTATTTTATTAAATCTTTATATTTTTAAATAAATAATAATTACTCTATTTTAAAAATAATTTAATTTAAAAGAATTTAAACAATCGTTTTTACAAAATCACATAAAAACATTAAATAACTTAAACACAAGGTCTGTTTATTTTTAGTTTAGACGTATTGCATTTTGCTACACGAACCTTCTTTCTTGCTTACTTTACACGTTTGTTTAGTAAAAGGCAATCACTGTTATTTCAACTCTGTTTCATACAAAAAATTCAAATTTTTTATATAATTGTGCTGAAAGCTACTTCTACTGAAGTATCTAAGCCAATAACCATAAATAATAAAAATAATAATAATAATTGGTGCCAAGGTCTATAAAAATGTAAAAAAATGTATTGTGTAGAAAAATTCGTAAATGAAACATTTCCCAAATTATGTAAACGTGGACTGCATCGATCTATAAGCAAAAAGTATAATTATTTTATTTTTGCCGAATTAAGCACAACTTAAAAAATTAATTTAAAGTCAGTTAACAAAAATTGTAAAAAATTTGTTATATTGGATTTTTGGGAAATGCATAAATTTGCTAAATTGGATTTTAAAGTTTACCGTAATACATGTTCCATTTAGCCATCAACAAAGATTGAGACTAATAGAATTTTGTAAACAAGTATCAAAGTTGGAAAAAGACAAAAAGATGCGTGTTGTTTTATACACATTTTACATTTAACACTTTAGATTTATGTATAATATGAATTTTGCTACAAATTATAAATATTTTGCAAAATAGGTTGGAAATTGACTTGTCTACATTGTGATTTTACTAATAAGTTTCTGATGTTACAAAATTAGATTCATATCAACAATGTGAACAGTGAATAATTTATAGAAATTTTTAACAAATTATTTTAGCTGTTACTTTAACAAGATGTTTTAGAACAAAGAAAAGATACTCAAATTAATGTTTGAGGATACACTTTAGAATTGGTGTAATGTACTTTTTCTTATAACTTACCATTTAGTATAAGTTTGGCTCATTTAAAAAAAACCCTGTTAATTAAAGACGGATTTTGTAGAAGTAATTTTTTACGGCCCGGATTTAAACATTATGTCTTGAAAACTAACGTATTACTCATAATAATCCTTATTTACGTTATAAAAAATTACATTTTACAGTATTTTGTTTTTACGCTGATGACTCATATTCAATGCAGCTGGCAGAAGTTTTAAAAAATGATGAATGTTATTTAAATTGTTAAAATTATAAAATTTGTAACCCTTATTTTATACATTTATATATTTTAGTTAATAAACTTTTTTTTTGAAGAAACTGTTTGTTTTTAAGTTTTAACTGGTGGTATTATGTTTTTTTGATAAAATGAATGTTATTCTATATTATAATCATAAATTATTTTTGCAAATAATGTTACTTGGTATGTATTTTTAAGCATTATTTAAGGTATGTAGTAGTAAAAGTTACTTATTTCTAAAATTAGTAACAAGTAAAGTGCTTTAATTTTAGATTCGGTCTTGTTAAATATACTTTGTGTTAAAATTTCAATTTATCAGCATATTTAAGTAAAACATTGTTATTCTTACAATACAATCCTTACAATTTGTAACGATTGACGTGAGAAAATGGAAGCACTGTAATACTTTGTAGCATCCTGCTCTAGTTAATTATCTTAGACATATTTAACTTTTACTAATACATACCTAAGATAATACTTTAACAATACACATCAAGTAACATTATTTGCAAAAATAATTTCTAATAATATACAACAACATCTATTCTTGCAATAAAGCATAATAGCACCATTAACTAAAACTTAAATAAAAAGCACTTAAGTCGTTAAATAAATAATTTTATTAACTAAAATACATGAATATGTAAAGAAAAAGTTACAAACTGTATAATATCAACAATTTAGGGAATATTCACTGTATTTTATAACTTCTGCTAGCCATTTCCAATCTCAGTCCATCAATCTACCAATAAAATCCTTTAAAACTCAATTTTTCATAACACATACAATATTCTCTATAAGTAATACGTCATTTTACAACTCTTTAAAAAAACCAAATATAAAATTAATAACACTTAATTCCGGAATATTGAAGATCAAATGTACAATAGTCCGTTTGTTGTTTAACAAGGTTTTTGCAGTCTAAATAGGTCAAACAGATAGTAAACTGTAAATTATAGTGAAAAACAAATTACCATTTTGTTAACGTACACCGGAGCATTATTTTGAACATGTTTTAAATCCTTTGAGTCATCTTGCTAAAATTATGACTACAATAATTACGATGAAAAAATTTATTAATTTCTTACTGTTTTAGATTTGGTTTATACGAAACCCTTTTTGTAACTTCAAACACTTAATAGCACATTATCTATGTAGATAACACACGAAAGCAACGTATTTTGCAAAAAAATTGAAACCTTTAGCAAAATAGACACTACACTTGATTTTGGAATGTTGAGTGCGAAATCCGTGAATAACAGCACACAGATTTTAAATTCCATTTTCCTCTAAAATCATTTAAAATAAATTTCATACTATTTGGTAAACTCCATTAATCCGAATCTTTGTATACAGTTAAATAGAACATAAAATATCCTAAATAAAATATTTTTTTTTGCAATTTTATGCAGTTTTTGAAAATCTAGTATAAAAATTTTTCAAAATTTCCTTTGTTTATTTGCTTTAATTTTATTATTCAATTTCTATTTAATTTTAGAATAATAAAATGAACATACTTTTCGTTTGTAGATCCATTTAGTCCATTTATGTATAATTAGTTAGATGTTTTATTCACAAAAATATTCTACACAATAAACACGTTTATTTTACGAATTTTCAAGATTTGGTAAACATCACTCCGTTTTTAACATAAAATTTGACCTAATTTAATTTCATTGGCTAAGAAAAATTCAGCGTAATCCTATGTAAATTAACAGAATAAACCAGACAAAATTACCACCAAATTTACCAAAATTTTCAAACTGGCCACATTGACCTTATTCATTAAATTAGATATTTTTTTATTGTACCATTTATTATCAAACAAAGGATTTTTAAACTTATTTATTTTAAATTATTATTAAATTGTTTTCATTTGACCAATCAAATGTTTGGTGCAAAATTCTTTGTTTATATGAGGCATGTATTTTTCGAAAAAATAATATTTATTTTCAAAGAAATAATAATCTAAAAATTATAGATTATTTTATTTATTAATTTAATAAATATATTGAAAATTAAAACAATTTAAATTTTCTATTGTGAAATAATTTCAGTTTGAATATTGCAATCAGTCATTGTTATTATTATAGTAAATTTAAAAAATAACTTTTATTTACTAAACATGTTTTATAAAATGCAAAATTTTTTATTTATTTTTAAAATGCTAAATAATGTATTCTAAAGACAAAAATAAAACTTTTTATATGAATATGCAGATGGATCGCTCCCTATTGTATAACAAACACAGCAAAAAAGTAATTATTTAACTAAAACATCTCTAGAAACTACATAACATACCAAAAACGTCACTTTAATTTTAAAGTATACAATACTATATATATATATATATATATATATAATAAGTAATAAAATATCAAGTGGTGCAAAATCGAAAATGGGGTAAATTTGTTGACATGAAATACAACGTCAAATATTAATAAAAATACGGATGACATGCCTTTCTTTTAGTTACCAAATAATTAACTGCATTATGAAGTACAAAATATTTAATAATCAATGTGATCGTCTTTCTTCTTGATCACCTGATCCGGGCCGTTTGGAATTATGTCGATGTAAGTGCTAATATATTCTTGTTTCATCTCATATCGAACAACAAACAGAATGCTATCACACAAATTCTCAATTTCAGTATGCTTATTGATGTAACGCTCTAGTATACTAAAATATTTTAAATATTATTCATGTCCAAACTGTTATGTAGTAATTGAATGATCGAAAGTTTTTTTATTATTTTAGTCCATCTAATGTTTCGATGTAAATGTAAAACAAATAAAGTGAACCTAGATAAATATGACATTACCTTTTTAAACGTGTGACATGGAGTATCATCCTGGAAAACAGTAGTGACTTCTGTATGAGTATGCGCTGCATTTCATAATAAAAAAATCCTGTAAAACTGTAACAAAGTTTTTATTATTTTGGGGTACCAAATATAATTTTCTATTTAATTGGTTATACTTAATGCCAAACCACTATATCATTTATCTGAAGTGAGCTTTTATTTTAACAACCGGAAGTAATTTTTTAAAATTTGATTTACATAACACTTTGTCTTTGCAAGCAAATGATTTGTTTTCAATTATTGTTTTATTAGCAAAGTATACGTAACATCAATAACATAAATGTTATTCACTCCATTGTTCGTAAAAGCTAAATATATTATATATTTCTTTTTCAATAATTGAAGTGGTAAACCAAATTTTGTTGCCCTGTTTCCAATTGTTGAACAAGCAAAATATTTTAATTTTTTTCTTTTAATTTCTGAAATAGGTTTATTATATTTTTTTAAATTTTATAACAATTTTTTGTTCATCTGTACTAATAGTTACACGGTTTCATTCAACATTATTATGGTTACAAGGTTTGTGACCATTTATAATACAATAAATTGTTTAAAATTTAACTTGATTTTTTAGTGAAAATGTTTAATATTTTAATTTTTTTAATAACACGATATTTATTGTCATGAAGATAATAAGCTTTTCTATCACTATTGTTCATTTTATAAACTACACAAACGAGCGGATAAACAAAGTCTTAAGGTTAAACGAAAATTATTATTAATTTGATTAACAAGAACAGTTCAAAAATTAAAATCTTTTTAAAATTATCATTTTATTTTTATTTATATGAAATAATATACTTACATGTTGATTTGGATAAGCATTATAACGTTACAATTAAGTCACAGTTGAATGTGCATCTAATATAAATTTTAACCATTAGTCATTGCTTATTTTTATTAAAACTAAGCAAAGCACACGAATTAATAATTGACCAATTATAATAAAAATTATGTAAGTTTAACTTATTATTGACGTTTACATAAAAGTAGTTTTTTGAAATATTCTTTTTACACTGACTCGACATTTTAAAATAAATATTTCTAAGTAAAGGCATAGCAACTATTAAGTGTTTTGCATTGGTTTTAACACTTAATATTTATTTTTACAAAAAAAAACAATCGGATGTAACAAATTAATTTAGATTTAATACCCCTACAAATTTTTGCAGTATTTTTTTGTAACACCTGTATGTTTGCAAACCCATTGATAACATAATAACATTATTAATAATTCTTTATATATCGTAATACAATATTGATTTTTTTCTTGTTAAATTACATAGTTTTAAGTACTTTGTGTTTTGTCAATCAAAATAACATTACAGCATTACTGTACTAAATTTTATTGCAAAACAAGTTTGTAATTTTTTATTGCTTTTGTATAGCACTAAAAATAAACAAAATATAGTTATTTTGCAATACAAAATATATAAAACCGTTGTGTTAAATTAAATTATTAAAAACTATACAAATACATAATGGATTAAATTTATTTTATTTTATTTAAAATTTTATTAAATAAATTATATTCTGTCAAAACAATTTTAATAATAATTTAGGTTATTTATTTTATAAATAAAATTTAGCTTATTATGACAGAATTTGAATCAACTTAACAACTTATGACCTATAAAATTATGTATTAATTTTAAATTAGGTTTAAGTTTATATTCTAAATTTAATAATTTTTAAAAGTAAATATATATATTTAAATACGGAGTTTGATTAATTAATGTTACTAACACAAATTTATTTATAATATCCAACCATGCATGTAAAATATTAAATTATAATTAATTTTTATTTTCGAGGCTATTTTAATTAAAAAATGGTAATTAATAATATGCAATATTCTGTATATTAATCCATAATTATCAAGTAATATTTTATTTAAAATAAAAACGATTATAATATAATATATTTTAGTCAATACCTTAGAACGATTATTAAGTGTATGTTCTACTGTGTTTATCATAACTAGTCTAATACTATTTCATATGCTTATAATCGTTTTAAATAGCGTTGTTTAACTACTAAAATTTCTATTTATTGAATATAACATTAACCACATTACCACTAATGTGATTAATTAAAACCAAAATTTAACAATTTATAAAAACATTTTATGCTTATATTAAAAGTTGTTTTAAATAAGAATTTTTAAAAACAGTTAATTTGTAAAATAATTTGTTTTACTTTAATTTGGTACAATTACAGCAACGTTTAGTAAACAGAGTTTTGGTAAAAAATAATACACACGAAATCTAAAAACATTTTTTGATTTAAAAATAAACAAGTGAGTATCTGAGTTAGCAAAAAGTAAACTTTAATGTAAACCAATGAATAGTAAAAACTAAAATAATAAAATAAACTAAAATAAATGGCTAAAGGATTTGATCAATTCAGCCGAGAAAGAAATGAGTACGTATCATCTTAAGGATACCTTTGAGTTTATTGAACATAAGGACAAATTTAACATATGCAACAAAACAATAGCCTCAATTAACGAGTCATTTTTCACAAACGTACCGCTAGAAAAAACAATGGATTACTCAGGTGATTACATAATGTCAAATCAAATCAGCATCAAAATTCCGGTTGAATATTTAAAAGAAATAGTTCTGCTCTGAACCCAAAATATCAGATTTAATTTTTACAGCAATATAATTCAGACAGACGGTGTAGCCACGGGCATTCTATTAGGACCCGTACTGGCAAATATCTTTCTATCAGATTTTTAAATTAGTAGAAAATATGACCGTATACAAACGTTACGTAGGTGATATATTTATTGTGGCTTACAATGGACAAGATATCGATGAACTGCTGCAAAATTTTAATAAAATTCATCCAAATATAAAAACAAAACATGAATTTTAGAAAAATGATCGCTCAGTTAATCGGGCTAAAAAACACATTTCTAACTGGATCCATAGGTCAAACGGAACCAAAGACTTATGCACTTTCTCCATATTACGTCATTTACTACAAACCAAACATCAAATGTTTACTGAAAGTCACTCACAACTAAAAAAAAGTTGGAAACAAAAAGAAGCCGGTTTTTATAAAACTGCTTTTCAAAGGAGATGATGTAATAAACCTCCTAAAAATTAGGCTTAAAAGTGTGTTGAAAAGGACATACTCATTGACCCAATTGAGAATATTATGTACCACAACAGGTCTTCCTTTGCCCAACGTAAAAACAGCTGAAGCAATGTTCTCCATCTCCCATTGTATCTACCAGTTCACTTGCAGTTGCAGTGACAAATATATTGGTCGGACAACTCGTCGCTTACCTGAACGGGTCAAAGAACACATTCCCAATTGGATCGAAAAAGAGTCCAACTCAAATGAACGTATGTGCACTTTATCAATATTATGTCATTTGGTTCAAACAAAACACCGAGTTAACTTTAATAATTATTTTAAAGTGTTGAAAATTGCTTAAACTGGTAATATGTTAAAAACACTTGAATCTGTTTACATTCACACATTAAAACCCATTTTGTGTGCACAAAATCAATTTATAACTTTATTAAATTTAACGTTGACTTAACATAGGCATGTTGCGTATGTGTATGTATTACATATACATATATTTATATGTTTGTGACTGAAGATAGTAAACGAAATGAATTCATCTTACAGTTTACGTCTTCTATTATTTTTGTTTGAAATTATAAAGGGAACCCAATGCTTTAAACATCAAATCGATTTAAAAAATTGTTTTAAAGTGTTGATTACTTCTCAAGCTCCGAATATGTTGAAAATCCCCAAATCTGTTTACATTGACATATTGAAACCTACTTTGCGTGCACAAACACACTTTGTCACTACATTAAACTTAGATTGGTCGTAATGTTTGTGTTTGTGTATGCTTGGGAGTTGTACTAACTGAAATGTCATCTGTACCCCCTTTATATATATATATTTATATATATATATATATATATATATATATCACACTAAAATTTTGTGTTTGTGACTGATGAGGATGTACGAAATAATTTCATCTTACAGTTTACGTCTTTTTATATTTTTATTTAGTATTATAAAGAGAACCCAGTGCTTTAAAAACCTGAATTTTATTTTTAAAAAAACATAAATTTTGTTCTGGTTTATTGGAAACATTATTATTATTATTATTATTATTATTATTATTATTATTATTATTATTATTATTATTATTTATTATTATTATTATATTAAATCATACTGTTTCTTTTATAGAACAAAGTAAGAAGACAAACTGGAAGATATTTCATTTCGTATATTCTCGTCAGTCACAAATATATAAACAAAAAAGGGTTACAGTTGACATTTAAGTTCAAGTTAATACAAATCTTTAATATGCACAAACACACATTAAAATGGTGACTGTCGTATTAGTGAATTGCATATAGTTTAAAAAATATTTAGATACATTGGCATAAAAATGGCACTGCTAAATTTGAATAATATAATTCACTATGTAGTAGCTATTGTATGTTTTATACCTATAAATTTAACATTTGAAAAATATAAATAAGCTTTTCTTTAATTGTTTAAATCAAACCAATACAATATTATTGATCTATGTCTTTCTTTATTAACTTAGAACAAATTTTATAAATAATTACAGTTAATATACAGTTACTTTTCCACATACCTTAGTATTTTAATGTTGGTTTTAATTTTTATAATGAGGAGACTACAAAGTTTATGTCGTATTTATTAAATATGAATTTTAGTTACTAAACAATATTCTATACAAATAAATGCGAACTGGTTTAAGTTAAAATTAATTCAGTATAATTGATTCACATTTATAATGCTAATTCTCTCGACTTAGACCCGGGTTTGAATCCTACCACTAACACTAAAATGTGGGCTCACGTTCGGCTTTGCTAAAATATCTACTGCTGAACGATGTTTCCCATAAAACATTCACAGTAGTAAACATAAATAAAGTAATAAATGAATGAAATCCACATTTTACTAAAACATTCTTCAATCATTGATTTTTTTAATTGATACTAATTAAAAAATTAATATAAACTACAATTTTATGCCAATAATAATATAAAATTTTAATTTAAATTAAAAACGTTTAATAAACGTTTCGCAAAAATCTAAAATGATCGAATTACTTGCTTAAAATATTATATATATATATATATATTTATATATATATATAAGCTCTACAATTCTAATAATTTACTATTTGTTTATAAGCGTTTCTCTATTAAGGGTTTCTCAATTTTTAACCTAATGTTGTAAAATTTTATTTTGCACTGTATAATTAATTTTCTTAATTAAAACTTTTATTTCTTAAGCCATAAAATTTTAAAATAATTAAAATTTAAACTTGTGTGGTCTGTAGACAATTGTATAATACTGGTATTATTATTCTTTAAAAAATTACAAGTTTAAAATAGTTTTTGCTGCAATAATATCAAAAAAGTACTAGTTAATGTGGTTGAATCTCAACTAATGAATTTATATTTAATACTTTTAAACTCGTACGATTTTATTAATTATATTTCAAACCCTATTTTATAGTACTTATTTATTTTGTAAAATATGATTATTACTATTACTATTATTATTATTATTATTATTATTATTATTATTATTTTATCAGTATTTTATTTTTTAAATTTTATGATTTTTGTTTTTATTGTTATTATTACAACTATTAAAGAAAATAGTATAGAAAACGTAGCTATTAAATTGAAACATTTTTAGCAACAACAACATGATAAAAGAACTTAGTTTAATCGAACTATATACAATACTTTATTGTAAGCAAAATAAAATTGTAATTTCATTCATACAAATTGTTAATAAGTAAAAAATAAAATAAAATCATAAATGGTTTATAATAAAAGGTTAAATAAAATCATGAACATAAAATATATTGTCAAATATTACATTAAATACCAAGTATATCTAATCTTTTTGGTTAAAATTTTTTTTTGTTTAATACACTACAAAATAATAAATGAAACCATTTTGTAAATACTTAGATTAGCTGCTTTGATATACTATTGGTTAGGTTGTTAATAAAGTCATATGTAATTTAAATATTAACAAAAAATTGGTTAAGGCCTACATTTAGAAAAAATTAGATATGTCTTTTTGTTATCATTATTATTATTATTATTATAGTTATTAGTTAGATACTCCAGTAAACGTAGCTTTCAGGTCGCACACAATATGTACAAGTATAAAAATACGATACAATTAGCAGTATGTAACATCAAGCAAAAAATTAAATAAGATTAAATTACCTAGACTAGAAAACTTAAAATTAACGTATATTCAAAAGTCATGTGTATTATGATATGCGTGAAGTGGCATGATATTACTTAGGAAACGTAATATGGTTTATATAACAGTATACAATAAATGTGAATGACTTATGTATAAGCATGCGTAATAAAACAATACCTTGGATGAAGGATAAAAAATGGTCACAAAGTAGAATAGGCAGATTACGGACAACAGTAATTGGACAGACAATAAAAAATTCATGATTTAGATAGGTTTATGTAAAGGTCACTTTGAACTTTATTGGGATTGGATAGTAATTTTGCTAAATACGGTAGACATGAATTTAAATACACACTTGTTCTGCACCTTGTTTATTATACATTAAACAAAATAAATTCAATCAATATTTAAACTATTAAATGGTAATCTAAAAAAATAACTATTTTAATATTAACCTGCGTTTTGTTTAAATTATTTTTATGTAAACAAAATGAATTTAAATTTATTTATTTACAGTTATAATGAATTTTGCAAACATGTAACATGTAACATTGTAATTTAAACATAAAAAATTGGGTTTTGGTTTAAAAGATACCATTATATTTTAAAATATTACTGCTTAAACGAATTAATATATTTTGCTATTTAATGGTTATTTAAAACTTTTTACAAAAAGTTTATCAGATAACCAATTTTTTTAAACTGCTAAAAATTAAGTTTTGTACAAAGGTGATTATACACAATAGGCTATTTTAGTATGCCAAATATTAATTATTTCAAGTCAGTGTTATAAGCTATCAAATAAAGTGCCAAAAAATAAAAAATGTTTAAATGTACTATTACAAAATATATATTTTCTTTTTGTAATAAAAAATCGATCAACCTTTTGTAACTAAAAAATTAATACATAATATTTCCAAAACTTTTTCTAGCAAATAACTAAATTTGAGTTAATTATTAAACGCTATATTATTATTTTTAAATTACACAATATCTTTTAACAAACAAAAAAGAAGTTTTTAATTTTTTGCTAGAAAGTACCTACAATATTTTTAAAAATATCAATATGATTTTTAAATCGTTTCAACAAGATATATTACATTTTCGTTTCAATTTTTTATGCAAATGCTGATTTTTAACTTAATTTTAAAAACAAGTTAATATTTCTTATTAAAAACCAAAGTATTTTTTAAATGTAATATTATATTGTAAAGTCGTCTTTGTATGGAGTAATTATTTCTACGGTAACGACGCATTAAAACAAAAATATTAAAAAATATTTTTATGTAAAAAATTAAATGTTAAAAAAATATTCTAAGTTAACAACAACGTTATATTTTGTATTGTAGAAATAGAAACTTAAAGTATTAAAATATATTTTAAAAAATATTTAAAGAATATTAACTAATAATTTATTAATTATTACAAAAAATATTTAAAATACATTAACTATTTCCGTTTATATAGATGTTATTATTATAGTATAAACTCCCCATAGTTTTGTATATTTTTTTAATGTTTAAAGAAATATTTTTATTGCATATAAAATCGAGTAATTATATATATATTTTAGTAACTTTTTAAAAACATTAATCAATAATAATAATTGATTTAGCATTAATATTTTTTTATTTTTTCCCACTATTTTCCTTAATGATTGTATTATTATTGTTATTATTATTATTATTATTATTATTATTATTATTATTATTATTATTATTATTATTATTATCATATAGCTTTAATACCTCCCTAGAAATACTTCCATGTATAAGCATAATAATGATCGATTTGGTCATTAGACAACACTATCACATTATCAGAATCATTGTATAAAACATGTGTACTGTGTGATAAAAATGACTACACAAAAAATTGAATATGTGGTTGATGTAATCAAAACACTAACAAACCAATTATCGTGATAGACTGATAAAATTTTAATAACAACTATTAACTGATTTGTACGAATTATTAAAAAAAATATTTTAATTAATTTTTATAACTACAAACTAATTTTTAATAAAATTTTGAAACAGCTTTTAAACAATATTTATTTATTTATTGTAACATTAATTGTTTTACCTTATAAAATTTTTTTTATTCATGCCGGGGTGATCTAGACATAGGTTTAAATCCCACCACTGGCACTAAAATGCGGACCCACGTTCGACTTCGCCAAAATGTCCATTGTTGAAAGATGTTTTCTGTAAAACATTTAAAGTAGTATAAAATAGATAAAATAAATTAGTATAATAATATTGTTTTTTTAAGTAAATAATGTTATTTCTGTGTATAACTATGCAATTCTCTTAAGCTTTATTCTAAACTAAATTTCTAAGCATTCTTTAATGTCATTAAGTACATAAAATTGAAATATATATTATATGTACTTACAAAAAATGCAATTGACATTTATTTAAAAATAATTCATGATGCTTAAAACATGTAACTAAATTTGTATGTAGTAAATAATGTTTAGATTAAAAAATATACAGTATTCTTTAAAACAGTTATCACTTTATCTCAATTTTTGCATTTGAGATATAACACTAAACAAAAAATGTAAATTTAAAAAAATAATTGTACAAAAATTATATAATTGTTTCTTTTATTCTAATTTTAAATTTCTATTTGACAATTATATTTAAAAAATAAAGCTTGTTGTTAATTTTAAATTATACATGAAGTATGCTTGTATTTACATAAATGCATTAAAAATGTTTTTTAGTATATTAACTTATGCTAAACAAATTATTTAAATAAAATTATTAATATATACCTTTATCTTTAAATTTATTAAAATATGCGCAATTTTATTATATTCTACCCATTCAACGTTTTATTTTCATAAGTTTGTGCACATTTATAATTACAGTACGCAAATAAGCTCATGTCAAAACCAATACATTAAAATTGTGCAGCTTCTGTAGTATCATTTAATTGTGTTAAACACATTTAAGTTTTACGGAAATATTTTGGCAACATTACTTTAGAAGCATAAATAAAAACAGATTTTTAGTTATATTATTATAAAATTCTAATTTAGATGAAAAACGGTAATTTATGCATTTTGAAAAATTAAAGTGCAAGCAGATTATTTGCTTAAAAATAGATTTTATCATTATATATATATATATATATATATATATGTAATAGATTATAAAAGCGATATTTCCTTTATATTTTAAGGAATATTCCATAATATTTCCATAATAGCATTTAAACGTTTAAATTGGAGGAATTTAATTTTGCATTACATATTTATTAGTTTTTTAAAAAGGTTTTATTTCTTAAGTTATTTACATTATATTTGAAGATATTTAAAGAAAACAAATATATTAAGATTTTTGTTGTCTATAGAAAATTGTACAAATGTGACCTTTATTCCAGTCAAAGAGTTTGCACTTTATGTTAAGTTAATTTTAAAACTATAATAAAAATTGTTATTCTTATAAAATATATACTGGAGCATTGTTTTATTAGTTATTAAATACAATAAGCAACACTTTGTAACTCAAGAATAAATAATTTTAGCTTTTAAACATTTAACGCTATCAAAACAATTTCTAGTTACATAATATTTTTATAAACTTCTGCACTTGATTTTATAATTTCTTTAAGGAAAATAGGCTTAAAATACTTTTAACGAAACAGTAGTAACTTTAAAAATATTTACATTGCAAATAATTTTAAACTACACCATTCAACATTTATACACTGAACAGCATACATTTTTAAATCAACCTTATTTTCCACAACGTGTTAGACAATTTTTATACATAACAAGAAATGTTTAAAAAATTGTGTTATTCAAACCTATTTAGACTGTTTTACCAATTTAAAATTAACTGATTTTATGCGTTTACCAATTACATTAAATATTTTTAAATATATTTTTAAAATATTAATAAAACATTAAACAATTATTAAAATTTTATTTATGTAATATTAAAACCATTATTTAGTTTACTAGTTGAAATCTACATAAAGCCACAATAGTTGTAAGCTAATTTTACTTTTACGAATGCGTATTTAGTGCAACTGTTTATTTCAATAAACTATGCAATATTAAAAATTTATTAGCTTAAATTTATTATATTACTGTTTGTTTTGTTGCTTTTAATAATTGGAATTACAATAATACAACTGTACATTTTAGTTAATTAAGTGTAAATATATTCAAAAATGAGTTGATCGTTGGATAAGCAATAAAAAGGATAATGGATTAATAAAACTAACTATAAATTTAAGGTCTAAATATTTTGTTCAAAATTATATTTTTATAATTCTTCTTCTTAGTTTATTTATTTTTTACATAAATTTTAATTTTGATTTTTTTGTTTAAATACTACAACTCTCACAAAAATTACTGCAAAAAAGTGATTATTTAACTAAAACCTCTCTAGCAACTACATAGCTTACAAAAGAAACGTCACTTTGATTAATAAATATACAATACTATATAATAATTGATAAAAACTATAATTATATATACATATTTATTGGAACTAAAAAAATTGTACAAGATATCAACTGGTGCAAAATCGAAAATGGAGTAAAATGATTAACATGATTTATAACAAGAACAATTAACAAACAGACCGATAACATGTAATCTTTTCAGTTACCAAATGATTAAAGACAGTAGAAAGTTGAAAAAATTTAATAATCTATGTAATTGCCCTTCTTTTGAACAACGTGATCCGGGCGTTTTAGAATGCTGTCGACGAAAGGGTTGATATATTCTTGTTTTATCTCATATTGAACAACAAACCGAAAGCGTTCACATAAATCCTCAATTTCAGTATGCTTATTGATGCTGCGCTTTAGCATACTGAAAACATTTTTAATAGCATTGATATCCGGACTGTTAGGTGGTAATTGAGTGAAAGATAGTTTTTTCGATTATAGCCCCTCTACTGTCTAAATGTAAACATAAAACAAATAAAGTGAATCTAGATAAATATGACTTTACATTTATGGACCTATGAAATGGATCATTATCCTAAAAATCAGTAGTAACCCCCGTATAAGTGTGCCGCATTTCACAATAAAAAATATTCTTCATAACTGAAACATAATTTTTACTATTTAAGGTTCCAGATATAATTCTCCATTTGATAGGTTGATTGTACTTAATACCAAGCCAACACATTACTTGTCGGTGGGCTTTCTTTCTAACAACCGGGAGTGAATATTTTTGAAAACTCGTCCCACACAGCACTTTGTTTTTAAAGCCAAATGGTTCGTCCCGAATCATTTTTTCATCAGCAAAAGTATACGGAATTTACGCCAATAACATAAGTGTCGTTCTCCATAGTTTACAAAAGGTTAATCTGTCATTCTTTTGTTTTTTGGTAATAAATGGCTTAATTTTCGGTGATTGTAGAGCTAAACCGGATTCAATTGCTCTGTTTCTTATAGTGGAATGTGTAAAATTGTTTAAATTATTTTTTTTAGTTTTTGAAATAAGTTTATTATAATTTTTTAACTTTATAATAATTTTTTGATCATTTGTACTTGTTGTTGCACGTTTTCTTCTAACATTATCATAATTTCGCCGTTGATATTCCGATAAATTGTTGATAATTTAACTTTATATAAATCTGCTAATTTTTTTGGTAAAAATTTTTTATTTTTTAATTCTTTAATAACACGGTATTCATTTTCGGTAAGATGAAAACATGTTTTATCACTATTCTCTATTTCAAAAACAATACTATCAGAAAGCAAAATTAGCGGATGAGCGGAATCTCAAGGTTAAACGTAAATAATAATTTGTTAGATTTATTTTTAAATTTTTATTTAAAATAAAAAATATATTTTTTAAAGTATTTTTATTTATATAGATTACAATCATTAAATGTTTATTTTGATAATTATTATGACATCACAATTAGAACAGATTTGAATGTGTGTTTAACATCAATTTTAAGAAATTTTAATGAAATTAAGCATACAAAATAATAATAATTTGATTATTATAAAAATTGTGTAATTTTAATTTATTATCCACGTTAATATAAAAGTAACTTTTAAAATATGCTATTTTGGCCGACTCAGCCTTTTTAAATAAATGTTACTAAGTATATATAAAGGATCTATAAAGCACTAGACATTATTTTTAATTCCCAATATTTGTTTTTACGAAAAAACAATTGGAATAACAAATTAATTTAGATTTAATACCTTTGTAATTTTTGCGTTAATTGTTAAAATGGGTATATATATATATATATATATATATTATTATTATTAAGCTTTAATATCTCACTAAAATATATTTTCGTTAATATAAAAAATAGTAGTACAAACAATACGAGTACAATAAATAGATATTTAATGAATATAAATATAATTTATATGGTAAACACGTAAATTTTTAAAATTTAAAACTACTATACTTTCAATGAGGCAGAGTTGTTACATTAAGCTGTAGGATGTCCAGTGGTTCAAATCGTGCGTGGGTGGAATGATTCCTAGTTTATTCAGAAGTTCAATTTTGTTTGAATCTGGATTGGTTAATATTCTGGATAAGTATTAGCAGATATGACTTTTTGTATTGATTAGTTTTGGCTTTCACGTGCATGAACGTGCTTCTTTCCAAAACCTTTAGATTTGTTGTTAGCTGTATGTGGTGGGTGAGTGCTATTGCCTTCAATCATTGATGCTAATTGTATACAGGATTTAAAATGCTTATTAACAATATCATTCAATGAGATAGAATATTTGATTACTGCACAATTTGATACCAAAGATATGCATCTTTTTAACACAACATGATCTTGTTTTAATAAACCAGGAAAAATTACAGATGAGCATTATAATATTAAAGGATAAAAACAAAATGTAACGAAAAATTTAGTCATATAGTTATCAACATTTAGTTTACTTAATCTTCTTACGTAGTAGCATGAAGATTTGGTTTTTATAAATATATGTTCTACATGATCACACCAGGTGAGTTGGCTATTTATGTTTACCCCAAGATACTTAATTTCATTACAGGTACATATGTTTGTCTGATTTAATTTGAATGTTTTGTTTAATTCCATTGTTTCTTTTGGACGCCTCGTTGTCAATTTAACCAGCTTGCATTTCGATGAATTTAAATTGAGATCAAATTTAGTAGACCACTGTTCAATTTTATTGATGGAATTTTTAAATCCGTTTAGATCCTTATTTGAAAACATTTTTGTGTACAAGATCATATTATCGGCAAATTTAAACAAATGTGATAGCTGTGGAACTTGTAATGCATCTACGTACAGTGAAAATAAAAACGGAGACAGTACCAAACACAGTTATTAAATTTAAACTTTTGCAATAACCACTTAATTTAGTATAAAAACTCCATTTTTGTATCATTAAAGTTATATTGTAAATAAAATGTAATAATCCTTTTCTTTATACATGCCATTAAATGTCAACTGTTTCCTAATTAAACGTTAAGTGGAATGATCAATAAAAACATGACATTAAATATTTAAGTAAATTAAAGACATGACATTTCTGAAATTACCATATGGTTCTTTATGTTATATTTGTAAAACACTTATAATAAGTAACGATTGACGTGCGTAAATGGAAGTACTGTAATACTTTGTATCATTGTGCTCTAGTTACTTATCTTAGATATATAACTGTTACTAATACATACCTTAGACAATACTTTAGCATTACACATCAAGTAACATTATAATATATAACAACATCCATTCTTGCAATAATACTATCATTTGTTAATACTTAAATCAAAAACACATAATTCGTTAAAAAAATTAATATTATTAACTAAAATACATTAATATATAAAATAAATGTTACAGACTTATTAGTTCAGTATTTCAAACTTAAGCCTTGGTGTTTAATAACTTCTTGTAGCCTTTTTGGATATGAGTCGACCAGGGTATTAATATAATCCTTTGTAATACGATTGTGTATAACAAAATCAATTTTTTCCACCAAAGACATGTTATTATCCAAGCGATTAACCTCGCGTTTAAAAACACTAAACAATTTTTTAATAACATTAAAATCTGGAATGTAGGGAGGCAACTGAATGAAAGTCAGTTTTTTACTTGTTATGCCTTTTGTAGTCTAAATACACAAATAATATAGTAAATTAAAAATTATGCTGAAAAAACACATTACCTCTTTTAAAGTGTGAATTGGCGCATTATTCTGAATATTTTTTAAATGCCCTGAGGCATTTTGTCGCAATTCGTTATTCAAAATTTTTTTAAAACTTTTAATATATTTTTTGCTTTTAAAGCTATTACTTGAACAAATCCATTTTGTTATTTGATCGTACTTTAAAGCAAAATATCCTTTAACGCAGGATGGATGTGCTACTTTACAAGCAATGCAGGTGTCATCAATGGGGAAATTTTTACCATAAATCTTTCTTAAATTTTTTGTTTATGGTTTGTAAGTAATAGCACACGTGTCTGTAAAATACAACAATCTCTAAAGACACAATGGTTTACCATTGTACTTCTTAGTAAAATCCACTTGTTTTGATATATGTATACAACTCAAAGAAGGTTTCTTAATTGCTTTTTTCAACAATAATTTTGCTAATTTCATGCGTTTTCTTATAATAAAATAAGAATTTTTTTTTAAATATTATCTATTTTGTTTTTCTTATGTTTATTGTTCTGTCTTTTCAGTTGAGTAATAATACAATAATTATCTTGCTTACTTGTCGATGGTTTTTTTCCACCTGTATGCGTTTTGGGACAGGGTTTACTGCTTATCACTTTGTAGACAGTAGATAAATGTATTCCAAATGTTTTAGCAATTACTTTAGGTTTTACATTATTTTGATATAAACTTTGAATGTTTTTTGTATTGATCAGCCCTTAAAAATAAACATTGATCTGTTTTATTCATTATAAAACTAAGTTATAATTGATAACGAATGATAAGAGAATTTAATTTTGAAAAAACCGCCAGGTGGCAGACTATTAACTTTTACCTGTAATTGTACATTTATTAGAAAATAATCATGCAGAAAAAATTGTTTTAAAATTATTTACACTAAAATTTTAATAAAATGGAGTAATAATTGGCCAATCAAATGTTTGGTGCACATTTCTTTGTTTACATGTAGGTACGTATTTTTAAAATAATCATATATTTTTGTAAAAAAACATGTATTTAATAAAATTTATTTTTTTATTAATTAATTTTATAAATTTATTTAAAATCAAAATAATTAAAATTTTTCACTTCGAAGTAATTTATGTTTGAGTATTGCAGGCAATTATTGTTTTTATTATAGTAAATTAAGAAAACATTTTTACAAAACAACTTTTTTAAATGTAAAATTATTTTATTTTTTTGAAAATGCTAAATAATGTATTTTAAAAACAAAAATAACATTTATTTTATGAATTCTTGACCTATTGTAATAATTAATTACTTAGATGAAGCAGTTTACTATATTGTTGTTTATCTTGTTATTGTAGTCTAATATTTAACAAAAAACCTAATATACGTAAAAAACTACTTAATATCCATATCCTATCAGTGTTGTAATTTATTATTCTAAAAAATATTCTTAATAATATTCTTTATTATTAAATTTATTTTTTTACTGTTTAAGATATAAGTTGTAATTTGATATCAGATGACTTTAATTACACTTAATATGTAATCCATACAAAAATTGTTCTTAATAAACTTTTTTAACAGCTGGAAGTACAATTTATAAAATAAATTTTACACAACACTTTACTAATACACCTAAATGACTAAACTCGTATTTTTGTTTTGTTTTTAAAAGCTACAAAACCTCTAAAAACGCCGTAATCGTTTAATCCATTTTGTACAAAAAGCTAAACTTGATATTTTTCCAGTTTATGAATGTTTCAATCTTTGATCATTGTCAAAAAATATTTGCAGTACTTTTTACTAAAAAATAACCAAACATTTTCAAAACATTTTATAATTTTAAAAAGTGTTTTTAACTACTAAAATAAAGAATAATTTAAAAAAAATTATTATGCTTATTGGCTTAGATACTTCAGTAGAAGTAGCTTTTAGTACATTAATTTTGTTTCTTTACTAAAATTACTACTATATTGTCTATTTTACATTTTAAATACGTTGTTGAATAATGTTCCAAAAATTGTTTTACCAACCATTCTTATTAATATTTATTTACAGTAGTTAACAAAACCAAATTAAAAATTAACGCATTAAGATAGCTTGGGACATTTAACACTTACTTATTTTAGGCGTGTCTTAACCAATACTGTAACAAAATTAATAAAATGTATTATTGGTAAAAATAATTTCTAATTGCAAAACACAATAACATTTACTCTATCAATAAAGCATAATACTAGTATTTATCAAAAATTAAAACTATATACACAATTTGTTATAATAATTTATTTTTAAAAATACATATAAAAAAACAATTTTTTCAATTCTAACAATGTTTACTTATATAAGTTTACCCGGGATACCCACTAGACTATTAATAAATAAATATGACTGTTAATCAGCTAAAATATTTTTTAAATTTTATTTTTATTTTTAAAATAATAAATTAAAATTTTATAAAATTTATTTTCTGAATTTGTTAAAATTAAATTTATTATAATTAAAAACAATAACTGTTTACGATATTCAAACTTTAAATATTTGAATGTAACATTTTTAACATTTTTAATATATTTGTAAAAAAATATTTAATAAAAAATTAACATTATATAATTTTAATTAAAAAAATCATTTTTTCTAATATTAAGTGCTTACATATAATTACATCATTTTGCATTATACATTGACCAATAGGTCAATAATTAATCTATTTTAAAAACCGTTAAGTAAATAATTTAAACACAAAGTCAATGTAACTAGTTTGAAGTTTCGATACATTAAGTGGTAATGTTGCTTATCTTTTACTATCAATTAACAAACGTTTACGTTAATTTTTGGATAGCTAATTAATGCAAAGTAGATCAAATGTTAAGTAAAAACGACGTTAATAGTAGTAAATTTTTAGGAAATTGTAAAATAAACTTGTGTAAAAGGGTTTTCTTAATAAAAAAATCTTTCAACTTATCTGCAAGTGGACTAAATAGATCTATAGGCAAAAAGAATGTTTGTTTTATTGTTACAAAGATAAAAAAGCAAACAATAAATTTAAAAGAAGTAAATTTTTAAAAAAATTATAAAACTTCTAGTATTAAATTTTTAGAAAATACATAAAAGTGCTAAATTATGTTTTAATATCTACTTTAAAATAAGTTCTATCTAGTTTTACACCAAGATTCAGATTACTAGAGTTTACAAAATAGTATTATAGTTATCTTTTATGATTTTAAAAAAGATAAATTTGAAAATGAGTGTATCGTTATTTATTTACAAAAATAGATCCCTACTAACATTGTGTTAACAGCAAATGGTTAATCAATTTTTTAAATTATTACTGTGGTTATAATTTAATTAAGATGTCTTAGAGCATTAAAACATGTTTTAAAAATAATGCTTTTGTGTACACCTTGGAATTGTAGTGTTTTCAGTATAACTAATTTAGACTACAAAACCTTTGTTAAACAAAAACGTACTTTTCACCGGATTTAAATGTTATTAATTTTGTTTTGTTTTTTATACGGTAGGTTAACAACTTGTAAAATAACGTATTACTTATAAAGAACGTTATTTATGCTATAAAAACTTGAGTTTAAAAAAATTATATTAGTACGTGAAAAAACTTATTAAAATTAGCTGCAGAAGTTATAAAAAACGGTAAATATTATTTGCAATTTTTATTTTATATATTTGTGTATTTCAGTTAATAAAATTAGTTTTTTAAAGAAATTGTATGTGATTTTAAATTTTAATAAATAGTCATATTAGGTTATTTTATTTTTTTATGATTGTTACTTTAAATGTTTTACGGGAAATATCTTTCAGGAGTAGAAATTTTAGCCAAGCCGAAGGTAGGCCTGTATTTTATTGTAGGTGGTGAGATTCAATCTCATGCCCACTCAGGTATATATATCACAATTAAAAATTATCTTTGCAAACGATGTTTTTGGTGTGTATTATATATTATTATATTATACAAAACCCTATTGCTTTAAAATTAGCAAGGGGCAATAAGACAACAATTGCAGCAAAACAACAATAACAAAGTCTCGTTGGTATTGAAGATTCTGCAAATCAAAGATTGAGCTTCCTCTTGGCTTTCATTCTACCCTGATATCTGTGGAACTTTGTCATCTAAATACGTGCGATTACTTCTTTGCCGTTGTTTGCCGGAATGGCGTCCTCTTGATTGTTTCCGTAGCAGTATAAATTTTTTTACAGAGATTGCTAACCTTGCGCTCGAACTCTCCTTCTTTATCCAGGCTTGGGACTGGCTAGATTGAATCATTTTTGATCCAAACTATGCGGACTGTATTGCAAATCATTATGTAAGGTATGCATTAGTAAATGTTAAATAGGCGTAAGATAAGCATCACGTGCTACACGCTATTACAGGAGGCAAGGGATTTCATTCCAGTTAACTTTTTTTTAATATTTTTGTTTGTAAAATAAATTAATGTATATTTTTAAAATAACAAATTTTTTTAAAACATTATAAAGATTTGATTGATATGATACATTTTTTAATAAATATATAACCTTAATACATACGCTGGTAATGCGATGCCTAAACTTTAACTATTTCTAGTTAAAATTTATTACATATAAAAATATGTGATTTATTTACAAGAATAATTATTAAAAAATATATTTAAATTTTACATTCTTTTTTATTTAAAAAAATAATATTTTTTTAAATAAAATCACTAACTCATACATATATTTACAAATTTGCACTGTATTTTTAAATGGTCGATAAACAATTTATTTTAAAAAGTATTTTTTAATATAAAGAATTTTAAAACAAATTTTTTTTCAAAAAAATTATTAAATTATTTTTAATAATTTAAGCACAAGGTCGATTTTTATTTCCCGTTTCAAAATTTGAAATTTTGATAAAAAAGGCTTCTTATTTCCGCACTTAATACTTATGGTTAAAACAGCTCAGCGTCGTTATTTGTCTATTCATGATTATGAATTAGTTCAAAGTTTTTATAAAAAGGGGCACAAAAGTTAAAACAATTGCCAAATGCATAAAAATAGATGTTTCAATTGTGTGCAACATTTTGAACAGTAAAACAAACCCCAGATCACCCACAGTTGGTAGAAACGTTCAATAATCAAAAAAAGATTATCAGTTTTATAATTATGCAGCTTTATTAGTTCCAAGTTCTCAAAGCATCACGAATAATTCCCCTCCATTGTTCACGGTTTTTCGGAGGCGAGCACAGATATGTCAGTCCAGCGACTTGCCATTGTTTCCAAGATAAAGTCCCGGCCAAAATAAGGTGAAGATCGTCCCGAACAACGTCCATCCAAGTACGTTTCTGACCACCTTTCCTTTTCTTCCAATCGGTATTTGGACAAGTCAAAGTTACTGAACGTGAGATTGCATCAGGATTTTTACGAAGAACGTGACCAAACCAGCGTAATCTACGTTGTCGCGATACCAAGAAAGGAAGTTCATGGAATTGGAGGTCATCTCGAATTTGGTGGATACCGATCTTTTTTGTCCAGGCTCTTGATATGGATGATGCAAAATGAGTGTTGTGCCAAATGCATCTGAAACATCTTGCCTCAAATTTGTTAAGCTTCATGATCTCAGACCCTGTAAGAATCCAGGTTTCAGCTGCGTACAGAAGCACTGTGCAAACCAATGAAGAGAAAATGTTCATCTTTGTATTTGGATTAATGTTTTTTCGTCTCCATAATGGATTAGCAAGTTTCCCAAACGCAGCAGCAGCCAAACAAATTCATCGATTTACTTCGTTAGATGAACCTCCGTTAGAAGTAATCAAAGAGCCCAGATACGTAAATTGCTTTACATTAGGAAGCACAACATCATTCAATATAATCCTCGCATCAGGAGCCTGTGACGTCATGATGACTGAATTTTTGGGATTGATCTTTAGGCCATATTCACCGGAAACAATCACAAGAAAATCCAATGCTCTCTGTAGTTAATCTTCATTTTCAGCTAGCAGAATAGCATCGCCGGCGTATTCTAAGTCGGTGATGGGCTTTGTACCAACATACACGCCTTCCATTTGTCCAAAAACCTTGGCAAATATAACATCAATTACATAGTTGAACAAAAGTGGAGCAGCCACGCAGCCTTGACGGACACCACTGCAAAGTTCGAATGGCTTTGTAGTAGATCTGTTGCAATTGCGGATTACAGCAGTTGAGTTCTTGTACAAAGCACGTAAGAGATTTACAAGTTTCAGTGGAGTTCCATCACGTAACATAGCTATCTAGAGTCGTTTTCTGTTCAGCGAGTCAAAAACTGAAGAGTAGTCAATAAACGCTACATACGTAGAACGCTGAAACTTTGCCCGAAATTCAAAAATGCGTCGAAGCGTATGAATTTAATTGATGCATCCCATACCAGAACGAAAACCCGTTTGATTAGGACGAATGGTTTTCTCCCTCTCCGGGCGGATCCGTTCAACTATTGCTGAGGTGGCAATTTTGGCTGCTATGCAAAGTAAGCTGATGCCTCTGTAGTTAGCAGGTATTTGCCGATCTCCTTTCTTGTGAACAGGAACAATAGTAGACGGTGCCAGTCTTCAGGGCACTGCTCAGTTGTCCAGAAATCCGTTATGATGCCATACAAATCTTCAACAAGTCTCAAGAGACCATATTTGAAGACATATGGAGGAATTCCGTCAAATCCGGTGGCTTTTCTAGCTTTGAGTTTACTGCATATGTGCATAATATTATCGACAGTTGCGGGGTTCTACGGAGATTGGATAAATTACCGGAGGAACTGTGTCAAGATTGGATTCATCTTGCAATCAGCCTGTTGTGATTTCAGGATGGTTTAAAGTTTGGTTAAAGTGAAGTAACCAGTCTTCGTTTGAACTTCCAGATAATCCAACTTTAACTTTTTTACCACGGCAGAGTTGTTCCAATTTTTTATATACTTTTCCACTGTCATTATGACTAGCAGAAACCTCTAGCTCATCTGCTACAGAATTCCTCATAACTTTTTCGAAATTCCGCACATAATGAACTAGCTTCGTTTTTTCTCGTAGATAACTTTGCTTGTGTATAGAGATATCAAGAATTGGCGGACAACCAGTTTGGTCCTTTGAAGTTGGTTAAACGGGGGAGCACCAAACTAGCTAAATTGATCTTTTGTTTCAAAATGTTTCATGGTCGATTCATTCTCATACTGCAACTTGGAACAGCTGGAGCTAATAAGTAGGCTTTGGAGAACTTGTCAGCATAGTCACTGTGTGTTAGTAGAGAACAATCCGGAGCATGAATTTCAGGGCTAGCCTTTGTCACTCTGAGACGTAGACGAAGTGAACATGAAACAAGCAAATGATTGGTGCATTCTCGCTTCCTGTTCGGCAACCTCTGTATGCGCGGGAATTCTTAATTGCACTGAACCAGCGTTTGTTAACCAGAACGTAATCAATTTGGGAAGTGTATCTACCACAGCTTGAACGAAATGTTGTCAAATGTTTCGCGGGGTGTTGGAAAAATGTATTTGTGAGAACCGTGTTGCACCTAGTAGCGAATTCACTTAATCTTCTTCCGTTCTCGCATTGTTCGTGCGATTTTGTCCAGGGACGGTTGTCATCGTCCCTGCAAACTCTGCCATTGAAATCTCCAATAACGATAATTTGGGATGAGATTTTGAGCCGGGAGTATAAATCTTCTAGTTGCTCGTAAAACCCATCTATTTGTTTTTCGCTATAACTATTGGTTGGAGCATAGGTATTGATGACGGCTATTGAGTATTTGGGTACTTTAAAGCGCGCGAACGCTAATCGTGTAGATATGCCCTTCCAGTCAATTAACCCACCGGAAGCTGTTGGGGATAGACAAAATGCAACCCCGTGGTGTGTTGGGTTTGATGCACAAGATGATGGGAGAAATAATGCAACAGACTGGGAAGCTGTAGGAAGACGAAACGGATCCGAACAATTCAGCCTTGTTTCCTGAAGACAAGCAATGTCAATCTTATAACGACTTAGCTCTGCGGCAGTAAATGCTTGAGTTGAGACAGATGACAGTGATCGTACGTTCCATGTTCCTATGTGGAGTGTATTTCGGATGCTAATTGAATTTGGGGGGGTAAATAAAAGGCTTCTCGGCTAAAAGATTGCTTCCTTGCGACGGCGCCAGTGTTCACAGGAGTTGACAAGGCAATCTTCTTCGGAAGACGGGAGGAATGACGCCGGTTGACAGATTTATGGGAGCCATCAGAGGCTGACCGTTCACACCTTGGTGACTTTAAGTCAAGCTCGTCATTATTAGTTAACATTATTATTACAAAACCCTTTTGCTTTAAAAAAAGCATGGGGCAATAAGATAACAATTACAGCAAAAATTAACATCAAAGTCTCGTAATTCAAAGAGAACATGAGAAATCGAAGATTGAGCTTCCTTTCAGCTTTCACTCATCGAGATACGCGCGATCACTTTTGCTGTTGTTTGCCGGAATGGCGTCCTCTTATTGTTTCCGTAGCAATGAATTTTTTTACAGAGGCCAGGTTGCCAACCTTGCGCTCAAACCCTCCTCCTTTATCCAGGCTTGGGACTGGCTAGATTGAATCATTTCTGATCCAAACTAGGCGGAGTTAGTTAACAAGGGTAAAATTTTGTTAATTTTCCTATGCAAACCCATCAACTTCGGTCCTTCCCCAGAGGCGTTAGGGAGATCAGATGCCCTGGGGTCTCGGCTGCTGATTCCATCACATATTTTCTGATTGAACGAAGTTTCATGATTGTTTGCACAGGATAAGGATCTGAGGCCTGATTTTCTGTCAGGGTGAACCCCCTTAGCCTTGCCGGCTACATATGGTAAACGAATACCTTAAGATACTTTTTTTGCATCTAAGGTGTATGCTAACAACCCTTCACTGAGCAGGAGTCCAGTGAGAACAGATATACCGCTGTGGACTCGGTCCCTGCTGTTATTGGTCTAAAATGCCTACAGGCCTATAGGCACCTAGTCCAGGATGCATCACGTGGAGGAATAACAGTCAGGAGTATCACCATCATTGGAGTTTGAGACTTTATAAGCATTACTCAAATCTTCAGGATCATTTAACATCCAATGAATGCAAAACAAATAAAAAATCAATGCTTAGAAAATTTTCATATTCAATTGTAAGAAGGAGGATGAAATCTGAAAGCTTCATTCTTAAAGCAGTTGTTAAGATACCTCCACTTAGTCGTGCCCATAGATTACAATGAGTGGAGTTTGCTAAAAAAGTACAAAACATTATTCATCGTCATTTTGGAGATCAATATACTTCACAGATGAGTGTGCTATATCCTATGAGTCATGGACTGAACATTCAAAGGTTATTTATAGTCCAAATTTCCCACTCAACCACACTTGTACTGCTATAAAAGTTGCACATCCTTTATGTGTCAAAGGATATTTTGCAATTATTGTACAAATATTTAGAGATTTATTTCATAGTGAGCTGTTTAGAAATGCTACAGGACAATTAACAATTATTCAAAACGATGCTCCTGTGCATACTTGAAAAGTGGTAATGTGTATTTTAACATAACTTACAATTTACTATATGCTTTCCTTATTTAGACCACAAAAAAGCTTTGAAAAGTTAAAAGCTTACTTTTATTCAACTTCCTCCATACAGTCCAGACCTCAATGTAATTGAAAACGTTTTTAGTATTTTAAAACGTGAGGTGAACCACATGGACACTGACATATCATTGGAGGCGAAAATTAATAATGTTGTAAAAAAATTGCATTTCGAAGGACTATATTGGTACGTTGATAGATTCCTACCCCAAGCGGCTGGCAGAGGTTGAACAAAAGCCTGTATATCACTTAAATTACTGATATTATTAAATTTGTTATCTTTATTTTGTATATTTATGTATTTTAGTTGATAAAACCGATTTTAAAGCCAATTATCTGTGTTTGTTTTTAAGCTTTCATAATGGTGGTATTGTGCTTTATTGCTAGAACGAATGTTATTGGTATTAAGAATGTTTTTGCGAATAATATTAAATGTATATATATTAGTAAAGTATTATCTAAGGTATTTATCAATAAGCGTTAGATATGTCTAAGATAAGTAATAAGTGCTACATATACTTCAATATCATAGTAGGTCAACATTGGATTCACTTATGTCACTATCTGTACTGTGCGTTTTTTTTCCCATGTCAATTATTAAATATTGTGATTTGATAAAATACATTTTTCACAACGTAAATAATTTTATTTACAAAATGAGCGTTTTATAAAATCAAATAAAAGTTGTTGATATTTAAATCTGAGTTACAAGAAGACATGATGAAAGTCAGGTTTTTGTTAATTAAAGTTTCTTCAGTATAAATAACTCAAACCTATAGTACATTGTAAGTTTTACAAAAACATGATACCGCAAACGCACTTTTAAGTCCATTTTCTAAAATTATGGAAGGTAATTATTTCAATTTTTAGTAAACTTCAGCAATTTCAATCTTTGTGTACTGCTAAATATTTTAAAACCAAGTCCTACATTTTTATGAATTCTAATATTAAAACTTTTTGAAATAACCTTACACAACGATAAATATAAACAAAATACAAAATGTAATTATTTTTTAAAATTAAAATATGAATGTGAACATAAAAAAGAAACGTTACCAAATGACATTAATTTCTAGGAAAATAATTTATTTTTGAAATTTTATTATATATAAAATTTTATATAATTTATATAAAAACAATCATTGACAATTTTTACTTTGAAATTAATAGCTTGTTTTCTTAATCTAATACCCTTTTTGTTAACTTAATGTTGAAATTATTTTTGAATGTTTTTACAGGGGTTAAGATGGGACCTGTCAAAATTAACACATTGAAATTGATTGACTATCCTTACATCACTTAAGCATATTAGGCACATCGACATTGTACTAAAATAACCATTAAACATCACATTAGCAATACCAATATTCAAAACACTAAAAATATTTCTTTTTTTACAAATAGCATTACCAAATTCCAGCTTAGACTAAAAACCCACAATTTACACATTTTGACAACATAAAAATACTACTACATTATTTGCTTAAAAATAAATGGTATTATGAAATATGTACATATATACAAAACAGACATCACCAATTGTTCAAAGTTAATAGTTTAGAGGATAGCCATGGTTTTTTATAACTTCTTTTAACCGCTTTGGATAAGAATCGACCAAATTATTGATAAAATCTTGTGGAATTTAATTGTTCAACGCAACTAATTTTTTCCTTGAGTGTGCCTCGATTTTCCGTCCGATTCACCTCTCGTTTAAGATAACTGAAAAATTTTCAATTACATTGAGATCTGGGCTGTATGGAGGCAATTGAACAAAGCTCCGTTTTTTGCTATCTAAAGAATCTTTGGTCTAAACAATAAAAAAGCGTTAATTTTTAAATTATAATAAAAACCAAGTTACCTTTTTCGATGTATGTACCAGAGCATTATCTTGAACAACCACCAAATGCCCTGAAGCATTTTGTCGTAGTTAACACTTGAAAAATTCATTAAAAATAGCTACAAATTCTGAGCTGTTAAGATGACTGCTTGTTTGGCTCTATTTTGGTAGTTGCCAGTAATTAATTCCAAAATATCCATGAAAACATGATGGATGTTTAACCTTTTTAACAATACAATTGTTGTCTTGAGGAAAATGGGGACCACAGATGATCGTGGACTGCACTGCCCATGGTTTATATTTTAAAGCACACTCGTCTGTAAAAAAACCGATCTCCAAAAACATAATGGACGGTTTTCATATATTTTTGCAAATTCCACGCGTATTCTTCTATGTTCTGCAGTTAAGGGAACCTTTTTTAGCGTTTTCCTTAACTGTATATTGACCGATTTCACTTGATAAGTGAATATGAAAAATTTGGCAATTCCTCTTTTTGTATTTGTTGGATGGGCTTCATTCTGCTTTTTTTCAGTTTGGTGATAATAAAAGTATCATCTCATTTACTCGTTGATAGTGCAGGTCCTGTTCCTGCTGTTCTTGGAAGTGTATAATCCTTTAAAACTCGGTATACAGTCCTTGTACTTATCTCAAATAAATCCGCAATTTGTTCAACAGTCAAACCAAAATTATAACTTTTTTTATTTGTTCTTATTTTTTAGCACTTAAGAAATAGCTTCCACTATTTAAACTCATTGTAATCACGTGCGATAGGTGTTCAAAATTGTGCCAAGGTCAAGTGTTTAAATTAAAATGTTGGATAGGTTGATAAAACAAAAATGAGAGGTCAAGTATTTAAAAATATTCTTTGATCTTTTCACACAATAATTAATGTTAACTTTTATATACATACAAAATTTGGGAACTGATCAATTTATTTTATATAAAGTGTGCTGGGTTATGTAAGCACTTATAAAATTATGTAAAGAAAAAATAATTTTCTTTGACATTTTTGTTCCGTAATCGTTTTATATCATTAACTTAATATGTATATAATTTTTAAGTGTAACTATTAACATTTACTCATTTGAATGCCAATTATTTATAATTATAAAAAAGTTAAACAACAATTCACTTCAAGTATTGATAGTCTATATTATTTTAGCATAATTACTTCGTTGAAAAAAATACATCTCTTAAGTGAAAACTAAGAGTTCACTGACAAATACCATTTTGGACTCTGTACAATTACCGCGTTATCGTATTTCATTTATTATTAAAAATAACAAAACAAATAAAAATGTAATAAATTTAACTAAATTATTTGTTTTAGAGCATATGTTTTTAAAATAAACACTTAAATTAAATATGTATTTTTAAGAGTAAAATAAGTTTAAAACAATTACGACTCTATCTCTGCAAAGTTAACAGTGACCTTTACAACAACCTCTCTAAATTATTATTTTGGTTTTGTCTGTTGTCCGTATACTATCTATTTTGTGACCATTCATTATCCTTTAACCAGGTTATTGTTTTAATAGTTACACTCACAGATAAGTCATTCACTTACAGATATATATAGTTATATTAATATACTATTAACTGTAGTACGTTTCGAAAATATTATCATGTATATCATAATGCACATGTACTTTGGAATATTGTTAATTTTTCAGTGTATTAGTAATTTTTAATTTAATTTATTTTGCTTTTTTTGACCAGTGTTACAAACTGCCAATTACGCAGCATTTTATAATTGTACATATTTTGTGTGCTGAAAACGACTTCTACTGAAGAATCTAAGCTAATAACCATAATGGTAATACTAATACTAATAGTAATACTAATACTACTAATACTACTAATACTACTACTACTACTACTACTAATAATAATAATAATAATAATAATGATAATAATAATAATAATATCGATTACCAACTGGTAAATGAAATAATGGTTTTATTATTACAAAAATAAAATTTTAATGATTGTTGAATGCAGTATTTATATTTTAAAAATTATTTTAAAATTTTTAATTTGTAGAATTAGAAAATGAAGAAAATCAGTCTATTTGAAGTTGGTAACAGTGTTTATAAAGGTTTAACATAGAAGTTGACTAAAATATAATATTATACTGTTTTTTACTATGCAAAACTATGTAATTATAAATGATTACACAGTAACCTATAGAGCATTTTTTATTATTAATTAATATTTACCAATTTTAAGAAATAATTTATTTAAAGTTAAAGATATATATATATATATATATATACTATTTAATACAACTTTTAATAATCCACTTATTAAAATGTACTTGGTTTAATCCAACCAATAACTTAATTAGATTTTTTAACTAATTTGATTGGTTTATTTTAAAGATTGTGTTTTTCTTTTCTAGAATAAATTCACAAAATACTACTTTACAAATAACCTTGTACTCATTCTTTACAAAGACCTACATTATCTCATTTTAAAATGCAAATACTAAATATTTGTTTTTTTTGCTAATTATAAAGAAAAATGAAAGTTTTATCAAATAACACTACCGACATTGACATTGAATTAGTTAGTCCAATTATGACTATTATTGTGTCCATTGTATATCCCTTAATTATTATTCTTAGCACGGTAGGCAACGGTATTGTTATTCTCACAGTTGTTCGAAGTTCGGCTATGCGATCTATTACAAACATTTTCATTTGCAATTTGGCTGCATCCGACCTGTTGATGAGCTTTGTAGCAACTCCATTCACTCCAATTGTGTTCCATATGAAACATTGGAATTTGCCCTATGCTCTCTGCCAATTGCTGCCCATTACCATGGGTTCTAGTGTGTACGTGTCTACATTGACTTCTACAGCTTTGGCTGCCGACCGATACATGGTGATTGTACATCCTTTTCGAACGCGTATGTCCATTTTTATCTGTACCACAATAATCACTTGCGTCTGGCTTGTGTCTATTATTGTTTCGTTACCTATGGGCATATTTATGGAAATCAAAGTTGATACAGTATCAAACGAAACGTCTTGTATGGAAATTTGGCCAGTTCCAGCATTTAGACCAGTACGTTTAGTTTACTTCATATAAAATTTTAATAATTTTAAAAATTAATTTATAGTATATAGAATTTAAATATTGCTTTAATAGTATGAACAATTCATAAATAGCACAATTAAATTTAATTTTGTATTTTTAATTAAATCGTAATAACTAATATTAATGTATTAATGTTAATAACAAAATTAGTAGTTAATAAATCATTTTTTAAATATTTTTTAATGATTTTAAATGCATATTTTATTAATTTTTACTAATACAATAAATAATTAAACATTTGACTTTTTATTAATTTTACTATTAGTTTAACAGTTTCAATTAAAAAAATTATTTTGTTTAAAATATTTACTTTTAAACTATTTTTCTTTAAGTATTTTAGTAAAAAAAATATTTTAAACATACATAATTTTGTACGTTTTGAGTTTAACTTATATGTCACTAAACACTAAACACTTTAATTTAAATTAAAATTGTTTAAACTTATTCTAATTTATTTTTAAAATTTTAATAATTTTTTTTCACGATTACACTAATTCCAAAAACTACAGTTACATCAATCATTCCTAACAGTATTGTTCAATAGTTTGTAATTTTAAAAGAGTCCATATACGTAGTGCTGAATGAGCCTAAACCAATACTAAACATTAGCAATAATTTATACCAATCTGCATACAAAACATATTTTACCATAAATTATTAATTTTTATAACCTTTTTCTCTGAAAAGTGTGGAACATTAAAATTGTTTAATGTAATTGTAGATTAAAATTTTAGAATCAAAGATTATACATATTAAAGATAACGTTTTTATTCGGATTTTACTAAACTGTAATCGTAATCATATTTTTCATTCCTTGTTATAGTTTTTTAAAATGGTATCCTCTTGCTGATTTCTTAGCCAGTTTAGTTTAGTAAATTACTAAAATTACAAATCATTTTGAAAAACAAATTAATTCATCGTTTTAAACAATTACAAACACTCCACTATTTTATAGACTGGTTGTAAAACTATTTTTCTAAAAAGAAACAGTTTACATTAATTATTCTTAGCAAATTCAAGTTAACAAAAAATAATAATGGAGTTCCACAAGATGCAGTATTATCCCTGTTTCTATGTTTTCTGCCTTTATAATTGTTGTTCTAAATTAGTGATAATATGCTTAAATGCATTAGGATTTCATTAAACAATAATTTTAATTAATTTAAAAATTCTTGCAATAAAATTGAACAGTAGTCGACAAATTTTGATCTCAAAACCAACAAAATGCAAACTGATTAAAGTTAATATCAGGCTTTTAACAATATTAAAGGAGTCAAATAAAATATTTAAATTAAAGCAAACAAATGTAAATATCCACAATAAAACTAAAAGCTTTAGGATACACAAATAACAAACTTACTTGTTGAGTGCACGTTCAAAATTAGTAGCTATAGGGCTAAATTTTATGCTAAAAAATTATGGATTTTATTCCCTGTACCAACACTAAATGTAGATCGTCACTTGATTTTGCTGAATGTCATTTTGTTAAAAAGTATTTACCGTTAAAGCAATAAAAATAAATAAATACGTTTACAAAAACAAAAACGTTGTGTTATTACATAATAACAATTAGAAAACTGCATTATTTAATTGTTTTTTAGATTTAGATTTTTATTGTTATACTGCTCATTTGTAATGTTTTCAAGTTTATTAAAACATAAATGTTATTCTAAAAAAATGTATACCTCACATATCAAAATAGACAAAAATTAAATATGCTGTTTTATTAGATAAAATTATAAACCAACAGTTTTATGCAGTTTGCTTAAAGGATTAAATAAAGTAACATTTACTGCTTACACACTGCTTTTAATAAAGCCAAAGATTTAGGAAAATTTTGAAAAATGTTTCTGTACACTAAAGTCAACACTAACATTTATGTACGCTATACTTATTCAAAATATTAACTAATTTGGAATTCAATAAAATTAAGTTTTTAACGCAGTCATCAAAGTAACAAAGAGTTGCATTTTTTAACCCAAGTGTTTTATTTTATTTAAGCTAATATACTACCATATACCACATAATATATTACCATTTCATAATAATTTATTTAATTTAGAAATGTTTTTTTAAACCACAGTACATACATTTATTTATTATATTCTTAAACACAGACTATTGTAAATGATTGTCTATAATTTGTGTTGTATTTTTTATAACAATAAATAAAAATGTGTTTATGTGCTAAATGTATCTCTAGTAAAGTAGTAACTCTCAGTGCAACAAATATTAATAATATTAATATTAATAATAATAATAATAATAATAATAATAATAATAATAATAATAATAATAATAATAATAATAATAATAATAATATATTTACATTTATTCAACAAAAACATAGCAATAATTAAATAAATAAATATAATTAATTAATCAAAACTTTAAGAAATTAATGTTAATTATTTTAGTAAATATATATGTACACAAATAAATATAATTTTTAACATTATATTATAATAGCAATATTAAATAAATTGCATTAAAACATAATTACTATTTATTACTTTATATATCGTTTTTAAAATATTAAATGTAAATTGTATTGATAACTTAAAATTTTTTAACATTAATAAATGAATATAAAAAATATTAATGTTTTTTTTAATCAAAAATAAAATTAATTTTATTTATTTATTTAATGCATTTATTTTATTAACAAGACAGATTAGGTTTTCCAATATCAATCTAAACATTTTACTTATGCAGTATTTATTTAAAGCACTGTTTGTTATACCTAAGTACTATTTGTTAACATTTTTAGAAATTTACTAAATTTAAAAAACACTTTCAATTAAAAAGTAATATAATTTTGAATTATTTTTAAAATTAAATATTAAACAGCGTTTTAAAAGTAAATTATTGGTTATCAAAATATACTTTTTACAATTTACATTAACTTATTGTCTGCATTATTTAGTTTATTTATTAAATCATGTGGTATTTAAGCGAAAGTTTAAAAAATATTACAAAATATAAAAAGTAAAATGTTAATCACATTTTGTACAAAAAATTAAATATTTTAATTGACGTGTCATTTAGTAAAACTTCGCTGATATTTTGTAATAAATATCTTATTTTTAATTTTACTTAATAAAATCAATATACAACCCTCACAACAATTGCTGCAAAAAAGTGATTATTTAACTAAAACCTCTCTAGCATCTACATAGCATACAAGAGAAACGTCACTTCAATTATAAAATATACAATACTATATAATAATTGAAAAAAAACTATAATTATATATATATATATTGTAAGTAAAAAAAATTATATAAAATATCAACGAGTGCAAAATCGGAAATGGAGTAAAATGATTAACATGATTTATAACGTCAACTATTAATAAAAATACAAATTGCACGCAATTTTTTCAGTTACCAAATGATTAAGGACATTACAACGTTCAAAAAATTCAATAATCTATGTGATCGCCTTTCTTTTGAACAACCTGATCCAGGCGTTTTGGAATGCTGTCAATGAGAGTGTTGATATATTCTTGTTTCATCTCATATTGAACAACAAACCGAATGCGTTCACATAAATCCTCAATTTCGGTATGCTTATTGATATTGCGCTTTAGCATACTGAAAAAATTTTCAATAACATTGATATCCGGGCTGTTAGGTGGCAATTGAGCGAAAGATAGCTTTTTTGATATTAGCCCCTCTACTGTCTAAATGTAAATATAAAGCAAATATAGTGAAGTTAGATGAATATGACGTTACCTTTTTGGACGTATGACATGGAGCATTGTCCTGAAAAACAGTAGTAACCCCCGTGTAAGTGTGTTGCATTTCATAATGAAAAACATCCTTCATAACTGAAACAAATTTTTCACTATTTAAGGTACCAGATATAATTCTCCATTTGATAGGTTGATTATACTTAATACCAAACCAACACATTACTTGTCGAGGGTGAGCTTTCTTTCTAACAACCGGGAGTGAATGTTTTTGAAAACTTGTCCCACACAACACTTTGTTTTTAAAGCCAAATGGTTCATTCCGAATCATTGTTTCATCAGCAAAGTATACGGAACGCCAATAACATAAGTGTCGTTCACTCCATAGTTTACAAAAGGCTAATCGGTCATCCTTTTGTTTTTTGGTAATAAATGGCTTGATCTTTGGTGATTGTAGAGTTAAACCAGATTCGATTGCTCTGTTTCTTATAGTGGAATAAGTAAAACTGTTTAAACTATTTCTTTTAGTTTCTGAAATAGGTTTATTATAATTTTTTTTTAACTCTATAATAATTTTTTGATCATCTGTACTTGTTGTTGCACGTTTTCTTCCAACATTATCATAATTTCGGGGTTTTTGACCGTTGATAATCCGATAAATTGTTAAAAGGTTAACTCTATATAAATCTGCTAATCTTTTTGGTGAAAATCCTTTATTTTTTAATTCTTTAATAACACGGTGTTCATTTTCAGTAAGATGAAAGCATTTTTTTATCACTATTCTCCATTTCAAAAACAATGCAATCAGAAAGCAGAATTAGCGGCTGAGCGGAATCTCAAGGTTAAACGTAAATAATAAATTATTAGATTTATTTTAAAATTTTTATTTAAAATTAAGAAAAAAATTTTCTATTATTTTTATTTATATAGATCAGAATAATTAAATGTTTATTTTGATAATTATTATAACATCACAATCAGAGCAGATTTGAATGTGTCTTTAACATCAATTTTAAGAATTAGTTATTGTTCATTTTTAATGAAATTAAGCATACAAAATAATAATAATTTAATTATTATAAAAATTGTGTAATTTTAACTTATTATCCACGTTAATATAGAAGTAGCTTTTAAAATATGCTATTTTGGCCGACTCAGCCTTCTTAAATAAATATTTCTAAGTATATATAAAAGATCTATTAAGCACTAGACATTATTTTTAATTCCCGATAGTTGTTTTTACGAAAAAACAATTGGACATGACAAATTAATTTAGATTTAATACCTTTGTAATTTTTTGCGGTAATTGTTAAAATGGGTGTATTTTTTGTCAATTTTGAAAAGTTAAATTTAATAAAATTCTGTTTTTTACTAAATATTAAGTTAATAAAATAAAATTTTAAATTGTATATACTATTTTATTAGCAAATGTTTAAGAAATATTAGTTTAATTTTACTGTAAGTATATGTATATATATATATATATATATATAAATCTTAATATTGATATCTGAATAAAAACAAATAAATAATATAAAATCGTTATTAGTATGTAAATAAAAAATAATGACAAAATATTTTCTTTCAATTATATATTACCCCCTAATTAATTTTGTTGTTAAAATAAACATTAAAAGATGTTTAAAGTAAAGCGTATAAATTATACATAGAAAGTAATTTAAAAACTGGAATGTGTTTTAATATTAATTTAGTAATTAATTAAGCGCCTGGTTGTTTAAGTTGTCTAAGTTGTTAAATATATTAATTGTAAACTCGTGTTTGTTTAATGTTTAGTCGTTAAAACTAAACATTTAAGCACTAAAATTTAAAAACTTATTTTACTTTTGTTATTTATTTTTAAATTAGTTTTATTTTATCTATTATAATGTTTGAAATAAAATAAATTGCATCGAACTTTGGATGCAACTTAATGACGTACAATAGAAACACACTGTTCATATTATTATTATTATTATTCCAAATAAAAATAACACAAAACGATTTTATCTAAAATTACAAAGGGAACCCAATGTATTATTGTTATTATTATTATTATTACCATTATTATTAACGTAGATACTTTAATAAAGAAGTAAGTACATTAAGCACGATCGGACACTATTAACTTAACCAAAATAATTATTTATACAATAATAACAATATTACAAATAAGACATGTAACTTAATATGCACTTTCTTGACATAATTATATAGAAATCACGGGGTGTTCTAGCGGTACAGCGCTCGAATTCACACTTCGGTAGGCATGGGTTTGAATCCCACCACCGGCACTAAAATGTAGGCCTACGTTCGGCTTCGCTAAAATGCCCACTGCTGAAAGATGTTTCTTGTAAAACATTCAAAGTAGCAAACATAAAATTAAAAATAAATAAAAATAAAAATAATAATGACCTATCTGACAAGATAAATAAATAAAAATTTTTAATCACTAGTTAAGTTAAAAAATAGCAAAATAATATATAGAATATAGCAAAACAATTTTTATTATAAATTTAGAAAACTTATATGTATTTTTTACACTTTCTAAATATGGGGTGCACATACGTTTAATAATAATTATTTTAGAATACGTACTTTTTGCACAACTAATGTGTATTTTTTTTAATAACATTTTTATTGTTTAAAAGAGAAGAGAAAATAGATAAAAATTAATTCATGGATATAAAAAACAAATATTTTTACTATGACATAAAGCATTTCAGTTTTTAAAATAACAATAGAGGTTTTTAACTTTTTTGTAAAAACTGTAAAAACTGTACCGGGGTGGTCTAGCGGTACAGCGCTCGATTTGGGCTTGTGTCGGCATGGTTTGAATCCCACCACTGGTTTCGCTAAAAGGTCCACTGCTGAAAGCTGTTTTTCGTAAAACATTCAAAGTAGCAAACATAAAATAAAATAAAACAATTAATATAAATGGTGTTACTACATTAGTTTATTATTAAAAACACAGTAAGATGTTTATAAATATTGGTAGAGATTAAGCTACAAACATCACAACAAATAACGCAAAAATCTATAATTATATTAATTTGAATTAAATTATATCCGATTGTTATTTTTGTAAAAATAAATATATAGAACTAAAAGTAATGTAAAGTACTTAATAATTGCTTTATTTCTAAATGAATAAACTTACAAATATTTACTTTAAAATGTTGAGTCAGTATAAAAAGTATATTTTTAAGCTACTTCTATTAAAATTGGGTTACTAAACGCAATTTACTCTTTTTTATAATTAATATTAAATTATTAATTTATATGCTTAAAATCGTTAATTAAAAATATTTTTTAATTTTCTAAGTTCATGTTTCTACAACACAAAATTTAACGCTGTTGTTATCTTATAATAAAAATACTGATTTTTATTTAAAACATTAAGTATTTAATTTTTTAGTAATAATTTTAAAAATATATTTGTAATTTTAAAAGGTTTTATTAGTGGTATATATTTTCTAATTGAAAATGCGATTTTACCTTGTAACCAGGTTTCAAAATGTTACTTCGGTTTTTGTTTTAAAATATTGATTTTTTAAGAAATTTAAGTTAAAAATTAATATTTGTATATAAATTTAAATTAAAAATGCAGTATAACTTGTTAAAAACAATTTAAAACTTACATTAATGTTTTCAATAATATTTTGGGTATTTTTTTTTAAATATTAAAAACTTATTTTTTGTTAAAAAAATATTGTGTAACTTAAACACAATAAAATACAGTTTTTAAGTTATAAATCATAATTAATACAAATTTATTTATTTGCTAGCTAGGAACAAAAATCTATGTTTAAACTTTTTAATCACAGAAGGTTTAGTTAATTTTTTATTACAAAAAGAAAGCACCAGAAGTATAATTTATAATAACAAAATAAAACAATTATTTAATATTAATTAACTCTAATTATAAACAATCAAACACTAACATAAAAGGATTAATATATTACAAATTAAAATAAGTTATTATGTTTAAAATATTTTGTTTGAATTTGAAATTTTAAGCTTAAAAATAAATATTTAGGCGACAGATATTATATTGGTTTTATAAAAAGTATTAAATAACTCTTATTTAGAAAATTATATTAACCAATTTAAGCAGTAATATTTTTATAGTAAAATATAACAATATTTTTTTATTTAAAATGTAATTTACTTATGCCATAGTCACAATTGTTAATAAAAATAATAATCTGTTATAATTATACAAAATTAATTTTAATTATATTTAAATTTATTTTATTTACATAAAAATGTTAATTTAAATACAATACGGACTAAAATAAAAATAATTATGTTCCTAAAAATCGTTATTTAATATTTCTAATATTAAAAATATTTATTTTGCTATTTTGTACAATAAAACTTAATAAGTACAAGCATATTTAAATAAAAAGATTATTTGTCCAAATCAAAACAATTACGCCAAGTAGTTATAAACACAAACCATCACATTTATTATTTAATATTTTGTAGTAAATTTTGAATGAAACAATTTAGTAACTCTAAAAATTAGATACGTTTTCCATTTTTTTTAATTTTGACGTTATATTTTATGTTGATAATTTTACTCCATCTTAGATTATGAGCCAGTTAATATTTTATGTAATTTTTTTATTAGTTACATACCTTGTGTTTTAATTATTGTATAATCTAGTATATTTTTTAATTAAAGTGACGGTTTTTGGTATATTATGTAATAGCTGGAGATGTTTTAGTTAAATAATCACTTTTTTGTGGTATCTGTTGTGATGGTTGTAGCATTAACAATTTAAAATTTGTGTTTTATAGTGAGTATCGACATTTTTATTTTTAAATACAATTCAGACGTTTAATAACTAAAATCACCTTTTTGTTTAAACATTTTAATCATTTTAATTTAAATTTTATTAAAATAAATAGTTTTATACGTTTCCAATTTTAAACATTTTGTAACCTTGTATATACTAAAACAACTTTGTAGTTTTATTAATTATAAAAAATCGAAAATCTTGATATGTATTTATTATATCTATTTAATTATTTTTACTACTTCAAATGATTTACAGTAAAACATCTTTCAGCAGTAAACATTTTACCAAAACCAAACGTGAGCCCGCATGTAGTGCCGGTGGTGGGATTCAAACCCATGCCTAGCTATGCCCAAGTAAAGCACTGTACCGCTAGATTACCCCGGCAATATATATATATATATTATTACAAAACCCTTTTGCTTTAAAAATAGATATGGGGCATTAAGATAACAATTACATTTTAAAAAAAATGAAGTCCCATAATTCAAAAAAAGCATGAAACAACAAAATTATTACAAGTATTTGAACATTCTGCCAAGCGGCTATAATATTTTTATCTAATTTGTAATTTTTTTAAAACGTTTTACACATATAACTCAAATATTATTAATATTAATAATAATTCTGTATAATGCAACTTCATAGAAAATTCTCACATCACTATTCATGCAGCTAATTCAATGTTTTGAACAAACATTGAAAATTAGAGTAAGTAATAAAGTAGTTTATATTTAATTCTATTTTTCTTAATATTTTTAATTACATTAAGAAAGTTAAATTTTAAATGCAATTTACAAAATTTCAATAATTATTAATTTATTAATGTGTTTTTAATTTTCTTAGTATTATTTAATATCTTGAATTTATGTTCATTAAACACAGAATCTAAAAATTATACGTACTAAATAAAATTAGTTATTTTTCCAGAAATTGCTATTTTACAAGACTAAGACTAATTACATTAATTTTGTTTTTAGTTTAATAAAACAAAACGTTCATAAACACATCTGAATTATGGAATTATATGTCTAAACCCAATATTTTGTAAAAAAAATAAAATTACATAAAACAACATTGACAACCTAACTAGTTTAACCAAAACAATTGCAAATAAAGTTAGTAAATTTATTATTAAATATTTTGAAGTGTATAATACAAAAATATTTTATATTAATAATTGTACCCAGTTTTTAATAATAAATAAGTTGACATTTACTATTTTTTTATTTATGTTATTAATATTATTTTTACTTAAAGTACATTCAACATCATAAGATACAAAAAATTGCACTTTGACATAAACAAAGAAAGTCAGAAACCAATAAAAATTAAGGTTATACAATAATCGTAACAATAAAAAAGGTTTTATAAATGACTCAAACTATCGTTATGTTAAAATTATTGCAAATAGTCATAGCAGCAAAATAATCTCATTTTTATATTAAAAACAGGAAGAAAATAATTGGATTACGTAAAGTTTGGTAATCCCTAGGGTGAAAACACTAAAAAACCAAAAATATTAATTAGTATTTGAAAGACAGAAAAACAGTTTATTTTTTATGTTTTGGATTCATTAAATATTTTAC
Organism: Cardicola forsteri; assembly: GCA_025895645.1. Classification (NCBI taxonomy): domain Eukaryota; kingdom Metazoa; phylum Platyhelminthes; class Trematoda; order Strigeidida; family Aporocotylidae; genus Cardicola; species Cardicola forsteri. The sequence goes on along the minus strand of JAKXYG010001024.1, from coordinate 48,247 downwards.
CGAATATGGAATGTACGAATTGTAGTAGATGTTTGTTGTTGATTAAACATAGATAAACGTTTTCCTTTGTTTGCCTAATGCGATTTCTAGGTGTGTATATAAATCAATAAAATTATATTTGTATTTCATCTATAATATAGTATTATATATTGTATAATAAAACGGAGTGTTTACTTAAAATTGTGTAATTACTAAAAAGTAGTAAGCATATCTTTATGGAGTATATACAACAGACATTATTTAATGTATATTGTTATATTTATGAATAAAAGGTTTTTCATTTTCTGAATAATAATTGAAATGGTTTATAATTACAAGCGCTAAAATGGTCCCTGTCAAAATTAGCACATTGAAATTGATTGACTTTCCTCACATTACTTAGGCATATTGAAGGTATTAACATTTTACTCAAATAATTCTTAAACATCACTTTAGCAATACAAATATTTAAAACAATAAAAATATTTCTATTTTACAGATAGCATTACCTAATTATCGCTTAAGCTATAAACCCAGAATTTACATATTTTAACAAAATAAAAATACTACAACATTATTTGCTTAAAAATAAATTATATTATTAAATATGTACATATGTACAAAACAGACATCATCAAGTTTACAAATTTAGTATTCCAACAAATAACTACGGTTTTTATAACATCTTTCAAGCGCTTCTGATAGGAATTAACCATATGATTGATATAATCATGTGGAATTTGATTTTTTAAAACATAATTGATTTTTTCTCTAAACGTCCTTTGATTTTTCATTCAATTCATCTCTCGTTTAAAATATCTGAATAAAGGTTTCAATTACATTGAGGTCCGGGCTGTAAGGAGGCAACTGAATAAAGCTCATTTTCTGACTATTTAAAAAATCTTTAGTCTAAACAATACAAAAACTGCGTTAAAACCAAGTTTTTTTTTTTGACGTTTGCACCGGAGCATTATCTTGAACAACCACTAAATGCCCTTAAACGTGTATAATCCTTTAAAACTCTGTATACAGTCCTTGTACTTACCTCAAATAAATCAGCTATTTGTTCAATAGTTAAACCAAGATTGCAACTTTCATTTATTTGTTCGTAATTTTTATCAGTTAAGAAATAGCTTCTTCTATTTAAACTCATTGTATTCACGTGCGGTAGGTGTTAAAAATTGTGCCAAGGTTAAGGGTTCAAATTAAAATGTTTGATAGATCGATAAAATAAAAATGAGAGTTCATGTTCTTAAAATTTTTCTTTGATCTTTTTACAATATAATTAATTTTAAGTTTTTCTATAGATACAAAATTTTAAAACTAATTAATTTTCTAACAATAGGTTTTTAATTGATTATTTGTTTTTTTAGAAATTTTATATTAGTATTGTCTATTTCACTTGCATAATAAATTTACTAGGTTTTTAATTTTCTTTAAATAAAATATATGCAGTAATGTTTTCGGAGTTATGTAAACACTTATAAAATTATGTAAAAAAATTTTAATGTTTTTTGAAATTATCGTTGCGTAATCGTTTAATATTATTAACTTAGTATGTATGTAACTTTTCAGTGTAACTATTACCATTTACTCATTTGAATGCTTTTTATCCAAAAATTCCAAGACACTTAAATATTTATAATTATAAAAAAGTTAAAAAACAATTAACTTCAAGTATTGATAGTCTATATTATTTTAGTATAATTACTTTGTTAAAAAAATATATCTCTCAAATTAAAACAAGAAAATTAAAAGATAAGAATTCATTGACAAGTACCATTTTAGACACTGTAACAATAACAACAAGTATAGCAGTATGTAATATTATAAAATTTTATCTTTAATCGATGTAAAGCATTTTATGTTAAAAATATTGCCATTTAAAGTATACTAATGTGTTTAAGTAAATTTTAATTATTTTTATTTTTATTATGTTGAAATAAAGTTTGTTATTGTTTTTTGTAGTAGTTGTTGTTTCAAAAAAACATATTTCTATTCGCATTCAGACTTTGAACTGGTTAAAGTATAATAAGTGCCAGGGTGGTCTAGCGGTATAGCGCTCGAATTTGGACCTCGGTGGGCATGGGTTCGAAGCCGAACGTGAGCCCGCATTTTAGTGCCAGTGCTGAAAGATGTTTCTAGTAAAACATTGAAAGTAGCAAACATAAAAATTTTAAAAAAATATTACCCATATTTTTAACATAAATTTACAATAAAACAATTTTGTTTTTATTAGGTGTATAATTAGGTTTTAAAATTAATATAGAATTATTGATTAACATTACTAAATTATATAAGCATATCTACGTTTTACTAAAACATTTCATAAGGATTATTTTAGCGGTATTAAAAACATTAAATAAAAGCTAACCAAAATTATTATAAAAATCTAATTTGGACCGGAAACAAGAATATAGATGTCTTAAAAGTAAAAATGAGCAAATTACTTGCTTCAAATAAAGTATTATAAAATATATTTACATATATACAAATATATATCGTAAGCTATACTTGTTTAATATTTTAAATAATATAAAATTGTTTCAATAATTTTATTATCGTTACCATTATTATAACATTAAGCTTTAACATCTCAATATACATTACCATCAATAAAAATAAATAAATAACTAACAATTATATTTTAAAAAAGTAGTGGTACAAATATTTGGAACAAAATGAAATAGAATGTCATGTGATAATGAATATAAAATTAAGGTTTTCTAAGATTTTAAAACTAATGTTGCATTAGATAATTACAACTTTTAAAACAATTACTAATAAAAACGTAGTTATTAAACTGAAGCATATCTAGCAATTACAAAACTCGAAAAATAAAGTTAGTTTAATTATGAGATATACAATACTTTATAATAAATAAAATGCAACTTTAGTTTTATTAATATTGTTAATATAAACGTTTTTAAATAAAATGTCAACTAGTTCACAATTAAAAAATGATTAAAATTATCAATATAAAGTATAACGCTAAATATGAAAAAAAAGATTATATAGAATTTTTCAGTTACCAAATAATTGATTGCTTATAAAGGACAAAATGTTTAATAACCAATGCGATCGCCTTTTTTAACCACTTGATCCATCTATTATTTAAATGTAAATATAGGTTAAATAAAGTGAACCTAGATAGAAATGGCGTTACCTATTTGGACGTATGACGGAAGCATTGTCCTGAAAAACAGTAGTAACCCACATGTGAGTGTGCCACATTTTATTCTGAAAAACTTCCTTTATTATCAAAATATGTTTTTCATTATTTAAAGTACCTGGTATAATTTTCCACTTAATGCCAAAGCAACGCATCACTCATCAAGGATAGGGTTTTATTCTACCAACCAGAAGTAAATGCTTTTGAAACGTAGTTCCTTATAATACCTTTTTGTAAACTAATGGTTTATCACAAATTATTATTTTAGCTGCAGGATATACAGAGCCTCAATAATACAATTTTCCTTTAATTTACTTGTTACAAAACATAAATCTACCTTATTTCTGTTTAAAGTTTAGCACTTCATAAACTAAATTCTTTTCCACGGTTTTTACCCGTTAAATAACTATATTGTAACTTGTCTTTTACAGTATTAAAAATAGGTTTGTTGTATTTTTTTATTTAATTTTAACAACTTTTTGATCATCGACTTTAGTAGTTATTCTTTTTCTTTCAACATTTATAGTTTTTTGGTTTTTGTCTAATAAAAACACGATAAATTGTTGAAAGACTTACTCTACATAATTCTGCCAGTTGCTTAAATAAAAATCCATAATTAAAATTTTTTATAATATAGTGTCATTAACATTTTAAGACCAAATTGATTTTAATAAATTTTATAAGTTATTTTTTAAACACATTTTCAAGTAATTAAATTTCAGTTTTGATTACTATTATGACGTAGCAATTAGGTCAAATTTGAATGGACATATAAGTATAAATTTTTACTAAATATTGTTTATACTTAATAAAAGTAAGCACGCAAATCAATAGAAAACAAATTCTAACAAAAATTACGTAATTTCAACTTATTATCCACGTTTATGTGTGTCGTTTTTAAAATATACTTATTTCATTAACTCGATATTTAAAAAAAATTATATCTAAATAAATATGCAGCAACTATTAAGTACGTTGTATTATTTTTAATTGTTAATATTTACTTTTACAAAAAAACAATCGGAGAAATAAATAAATTTATTTTTGAATATTTACACCAAATTTTTTAAAGGTTATAATTTTTCATAATTAAGACATTTTATATATTAGTATTATATTTTATGATAATTAAAAATATATATATTAAGATTTGTATTGTCTAGAAACAATTGAACAAATGTGACTTATCAAAAATTTTGTGCTTTATATTTACAATTCTTAAAGTGATGACTGTTAACAAGGTAATTAAACGAAAACATCCGTAGTAATTAGATAACTCAAAAAAGAACTCTCTTTAATCATGTTATATATATATATATATATATATATATATATATATATATATATATATATATATATATAATATAACTGGTTCAAAAACAAGAATGGAGTGAAACAATTAACATGTAATATAACGTTAAAATTAATAAATACCAAATAATTAACTGCATTATAAAGTACAAAATACTTAATAAACAATATCATTGCCTTTTTGAACTACATGATCCAGACGGATTGGAATTCTGTCGATGAAAGTGTTTCGTTCATATTGAACAAACGAATACAATCCCACAAATCAATGTTACACTTTAACATACTGAAAAAATGTCATTAACGTTTATATCCTGGCTTTTAGGTTGTAATTGAATAAAAGAAATTTTTTTTGACTCCAGCCCAGCTAATGTCTAAATATTAATATGAAACAAATAAAATGTATCAAAATGAATTAACGTTAAATTTTTGGACGGGCTTTATTTTAACTACCGGAAGTAAATATTTTTAGAAATTAGGCCTGCATAACACCTTGTTTTTGTAGCCAAATAATTAATCGCAAATCAATGTTTCATCAGCAAATTATACAGAGTGCCACTTGTTACAAAAGATGGATCTATATTCTTTTGGTCTCTTATTGATAAATGGTTTAACTTTTGTAATTTACGTGTTAAACTAAATTGTTTAGTTAAAAATAAATTATATTATAAAATATCTATCTATCTAACTATCCATATATATATATATATAAAGATACAAAGATATACTTTTTTATATTTTAGGTAATATTAGTTTAAGGTTTACTAAAATATTTCGGCACCATTACTTTAGAAGCATTAATAAAAACAGATTTTTAGTTATATTATTATGAAATTTTAATTCAGATGAAAAACGGTAATTTACGCTTTTGAAAAATTAAAGTGCAAGCAGATTATTTGCTTAAAAATAGATTCTATCATTATATATATATATATATATATATATATATATATATATATATATATATAATAGATTATAAAAGCGATATTTCCTTTATATTTTAAGGAATATTCCATAATATTTCCATAATAGCATTTAAACGTTTAAATTGGAGGAATTTATTTTGCATTACATATTTATTAGTTTTTTAAAAAGGTTTTATTTCTTAAGTTATTTACATTATATTTGAAGATAATTAAAGAAAACAAATATATTAAGGTTTTTGTTGTCTATAGGAAATTGTACAAATATGACCTTTTGTGATTCACATGTTAAACTAAATTCTTTTAGCACAACTGCTCATCGTCGAATAAATACATTTTTGTAAATTGTTTTTTACAATACCAAAAATAAATTTGTTATAAGTTTTCGATCGTCGATTTCAGTTGTTATTCTTTTTCTTTCAACATTACCATAGTTTCGTGGTTTTTATATATTTGAAACACAGTAAATTGTTGTAAGACATACTCTATATAGTTTCGCTAGTCGTTTAGGCAAAAGTCCATAATTTAAAAAAATGAGATGTTATGCTTGGTAATTAAGATGGTAATTTTTTCTGCTGTTGATATTCATTGTACTGAACGAAAATTTAAACTTGTAAAAAAATATAATTTAAAAAAATTTAATAAGTTATTTTTTAAACACAATTTTAAGTAATTAATTTTTAATTTTAATTGGTAATATTACGTTACAATTAAATTAAATTTGAACGTATAAATTTTAACTACCAAACATTGTTTATTTTTAATCACAACAAGCACACAAATTAATAAAAGACTAACTGTAACAAAAAGTATGTAACGTCAACTTATTGTTCACGTTTATGTGTGTTGTTTTTAAAATATGGTGTTTTGGCTAAATCGATATTTTTAAATAAATATTTTCAAATAAATATAAAGCAACTATTAAGTACTTTAAATTACCTTAAATTCTTAATATTTATTTTTGCAAAAATAATGGAGATAACGAATTAATTTAGGTTATTTTATTTTAACACTAATGCTTTCAAGGGATATATATATATATATATATATTAAAATTATGCTATTTTTATAAACATATAAAACACAACATTGTTTTTATTAAATGTTACGTGCTTTAGAGCATCACGTTTTAATTTGCAATCAATTAATTAATATATTTAAAATTTTAGCAATTTTAACACTATCTATACAATTACTGATAAAACTATATTTTTATTAATTTTGACATTTTTAAGTGCAAACCGTTCTTCTTTAATTTTTTTACACACTCATATTTTAATAAGCAAATAATTGTTTTATTTAAAGTTATGGTTGCATAATTATTTTACGTAGTTTATTTCATGTTTATTTTACTTTCAATAATAATAGATATTGTTTTTTGATTTGTATATTATTTATTTAACAACACTAAATGGCTAAAATTAAAAAAACTTTTTTTTATTCAATTTTTACCTAACAGTTAGGGCATGAATGTTATTAAATAAATTTTTAGTATACTGAAGCGCAACATCAGTAGGCATACTGAAATTGAGAATTTGTGTGAAAGCTTTTAGTTTGTTGTTCAATATGAAATGAAGCAAAAATATATCAGCACTCTCATTGACAGCATTTTAAACCTCATGAATCAGGTGATTAAAAAGAAAGGCGATTATATTGATTATTAAATATTTTATACGTTATACGTTTTATTATTTGGTAACTAAAAATGTTGCATGTGATCCGTATTTTTTATTAATATTTGACATTATATATCATCTTAATAATTTTACTCTATTCTTGATTCTGCACCAGTTAATGTTTTATTACTTACAATATATATATATATATATATATATAGTTTTATTACTTACAATATATATATATATATATATATATATATACTTTTATTTTAATTATTATATAGTGCCGTATATTTTATAATTAGATTAGCATCTATTGGTATGAATTCATCCAACAGTTTACATCTTCTAATATTTCTTTTTGGTATATATATATATATAACATCAAAAAAAGTTATGAATAACATATTTAATATAGTTAAATAAACTGAACTAATAATTACATAATTTAGAAACAATAATCGGTTTTATTATACAATATACAGCACCACATTACTATAATGGTTCACGTTTATACATTATTCTGCTTCTGCTTCTTATCTTAAACATATCTAATTAAAAATAGTAATAGTGTTTTAGCGATACATACTAAGTAACATCATTTGCAAAAATAATTTCTAATTATAATATACAACGGCATTTATTCTAGCAACAAAACATGATATGACTACTTAATAAAGCATAAAAACAAACATAGTTTCTTAGAAAATTAATTTTATTGACTGAAATATATGAAATATAGGGTGGACAATACAAAATTTGTAATGTCGAAAATTCAAGGAACATTCACTGCCTTTTGTAACTTTTTTCAGCCGCATTGAATATGTGTCTCTCAAGGTACCAATAAAATTATTTAAAACTCAATTTTTCTATAAGGTAAATAATATTCTCTGTAAATAATACGTTATTTTACACAGTATTAACTTATTGTTCAAAAAATACAAAACAATATTAATAACGTTTAATTTCGTGCTACAAAAGTTAAATGTATAAAGATCCGTTTTTTGTTTAACAAAGCTTTTGGAGTTTAAATAGGCTAAACATATAGTAAATTGTACGTTATACTGAAAAACACTGCAATTCTAAAGTGTATACTAGAGCATTATTTTAAACATGGGTTCAATGCTCTGATGCATTTTGATAAAATTGCAACTGCAATATATTTTTTAATTTGATTAACTTCTTACTATTTAAAACGTTTTTAAATCTAGACACATTTTAAAACAGTAAGTATGTACACAAGATATATAAGCAATTTATTTTTGCAAAAATTGTACTATCAAGCAAAATCTACACCACACATAATCCTGAAACGAGTTCAAAATTCATAAATAACAGCACACAATCTCAAATTCATCTTTTAAAATTATAAGAAATGACTTTAATACTTTTTGATAAACTCTAGTAATCTGATAGAACATGTTTTATACCAAATTTAGTAATTTTATCTATTTTCTAAACATACAATATTTATTAAACAGAAATTTAATTAATTTTTTATTAATTAATTTTTATAAATATATTAAAAATTTAAACAATTTTAGTTTCAAATGATTAAAGTTTATTATAATATTTCTTTTAAATTTACATAATAAGTTTTATTAAATTTTAAATTATTTTATTATTTAAAAAATTTTAAATAATGTATTTCAAAAATGTAAATATAAATTCAAATATAGTTTTATAGATTATTAATCAAATATTATAAAAAACGGTTTTAAAAGTAAAATTGCGCGCTTAAATTAGTTGACGAAATTTTTTATATTATGCTTATTGTATACATATTTTAACTGCTTAAATTTAATTTTGTACAAAGTTAAATATACACTGCACCTTATTTTCATATGCAAAATATTAATTTTGTTAAATGTGTAATTTGTTTGCTATAAAAGAAAGTACCTCAATTTTAAAAATGTTCAATTAATTTTTTAAACACACTAGTAGTGTCTTTTATATTTGTAAAGAAAAACGGTTAAAATATTAATAAAAGAAAAAATCAAGCACTGTTTTTACTAGCAAATAATTGAATTCTTGTTAATTATATTTTGCAACTTAAAAAACAATGGTATTTTATTTCTATTAAAATTATACAATAATTCCCGTAACAAGCAGCCAAAAATTATTTTTGTATTGTTAACAAAACAGGATATAATTTTTTTTTAAATGTAATGCTGATTAACATCTTTTTAATAAAATAAATAAATAAATTTAACTTTATTTTTAAAAAAAGGTAATATTTTTAATAAAATTGCACCTAGTTTTTTTCCATATTATTTTACAAAAGGTGCATGACAGAAAATATTATTAAAGTTATAATAATAATGAATTAAAGCAAAAAGTTATTTCATATTAATTTTCTTTAATATTATCAAAAAGAATTTGTACATTTTTTAACATTTTTTTTCCGAAAATCTACTTGTTGTTCTCGAACATGTTTATCTACCGCATTACTAAAACGATTTAAAATGACTTTGCAAAACATCTTACCAGGAACAGACAATAAGGCTATTCCGCGCCAATTATTGCAATTGTTCAGACTTCTTTTTTTGGAAAGAGTAGCAATTTCTCCCTGTCACCAATCATTTAAAACTTGTTTATTATGCCATATAACATTAAATAAATGAGCGAGCTCACGTGTTACAACGTCACCTCCATGTTTGAGCATCTCTGCAGTTATCTCGTCAAGTCCTCCTGCTTTATTGTTTTTCAACCTTTGAATTGCATAGATCACTTCGGTTACAGAAATGTCATCAATGCATATTACCGGATTTTGAGTCACATTTATATCATTATCATTATCAAAATCTATGAAGGTATTTAGCATGGGCTGATTAAGTTCTTATTTATAATTCTCTACCCATCCAGATGGTTGCCTATTATCTGTTAGATGTAAGCGACCATCTTTCCCTTTCATTGGAATATAAATGTTCTTTCTAACTCCCAACAGCTGTTTCACAATTTTATACAGAATCTTGGAATTATTTTTGCTGCTGCCTTATCAGCTTTTTTGCACCTACTTTCTAATTATTTTTTCGACTACATTTTTTAACCTGTAAATCTGAAGTTCTATATTTATTGACAAATATTTTACCGATAGCAGGATTGTTAAATTGATCTCTCTCTAAATTTGCTTTCTTCCTGAAATCAATTAAAATCCAGGAGACTGATGAAATCCATTGTTCCTTAGTAGAGCGACATCTTCTACCCAGCACATTTGCTGCACAGTCTGTAATTGTTTTTTAAAACAATTTCCAATGATTATCAGACTTTTCTACCCTGTTCAGATTTTGAAATGTATTCTTTGGCTGCTTAAATTTCTCACACAAAAATAGAAGTAATCTTTTGTGGTTTCTATTCGTTTTAATTTTAAACGAAATTTTTTAACATCAGGATTGTGATCACAACCAACATCTACACCGCGATATGCACGTATATCTTGCAAAAAAATGGCCATTTTGCGCTAATACAAATGTAGTCAATCTCTTTTGCTGTTTTTCAGTTGAGAGAAACCCACATTGCCTTGTGTATATTTTTGTGGGTCAACACTAATTCCACAATAACTGTTCAACGTCAACAACCTTTAACTATTATCATTTATACTGCCAGCATAGCCATGTGGTCCAACATTTGAGAAGTACCCAGATCTGTCTTTGCATTGAAATCACCGATCAATATTTTAATGCCTTTTTTGGAACATCATCCAACAAACCTTGTAATTGATCATAGGAGATATCTTTTTGATTCTCCTCAATAACCTCAGTAGGGGCATAGATTTGTACAATTGTTACTTTTGCAAATCTGGTGTTGAATCTGGCTGAAATGATACGGTTGTTTACTGGCTTCCATCCAGTCATAGCTTTAGCAACATTTTTACTCAACATAATACCAACTCCATAAATATGATGTTCTTCATGTCCAGAATATAAAATTGATGTATCTCCACTCTTGAAATGACCTTGGCCTTTCCATCGCATTTCGTTAATAACCAAAAATATCTAAGTTGTACTTTTGCATTTCTCGAAGAACTTATTTTAACTGTCCAGTAGGAAAAAGTGTGCGCACATTCCATGTTCCAACACTTTTTAAATATTTTGGCATTAAATATTCTGTAAATCGAAGATTGAGCTTCTTTTCGGTTTTCACTCAACCCTGTCATCTATATAATTCTGTCATTCAAGTAGGTGCGATCACTTCTTTGCCGTTGTTTGTCGGAATGGCGTCCTTTTATTGTTTCCGTAACCGTATTGATTTTTTACAGAGGCCAGGTTGCTAACCTTGAGTTCAAAATTTATTCAACAAAGTGATATTTTTGAGTAACTTATTTTTTATATAATAAATAAAAATCTATACTAAATAATATTTCACACATCATATTTTATGCTTACATGATATAGCCATGATATAGCTAGTTTCTTTCTTTGATTGCTGTTTTATTGTAAAGTATTAATTTGAAAATAACAACTTTTCTTACTTAAATTAAGTTTTTCATTTAAAAACAAATAAACAAAAAGATATTTATGTAAATAGTTATTAAAACTGTTATTAGTAAATTATTGAATAAAAAAAGTTCAGCTGTTTTTATTTATAAAATATAAAATGCCAAACTAATGTACTACAAAAATTAGATTAAATTATTATTATGTTTTTTGAACTTTAGATAAATAAAGCAATAATTAAAGAATTACAATGTTGGATATTAAAATAGAATATTGCACAATAGTCAACTTTACAAAATTTTTACTTTCAGTAGTTAAAAAGTGGACATTTAAAAAGCAAGATATTGGTTTTGTATAAAGTTTAAAACAGCCATCAAATAGTAAAATTACAATGACAATATTTTTGTTTCAATTTAAAAAATCTTACACGATAATCACATTTATTTTAAAAAGTATATCATATGTTGCATTTATAAAATCAACTTTAACTTTACTTAAATTTAAATTTAAATTAAATCATTTGTAATGTTACCATCTAATTGTTTTGATATACATCTTATTTTTTGAATTACTGTATAAAAACACATCCATAAGCATAATCAACAAAAAATCATCTGGATTAGTCTGGTTTTTTATTAAAAAATTGCACAAAACCAGATTAACAATTTTATTAACAGTATTTTAAACAGTTAATAAAAAAGACAAAAAATATTTTATAATAGTTTTATACTGTGTAACACAAAAAGGGTTTGGTAACAAATAATTCTATATTTTATACATCTTTTTTAATACTTAAAATTATATTTTATATTACCAATTGTTCCTTGAACTATAAACAAATAAGCATTTAATAATTAATTTTTTTATTACTAATAATATATACTAAAAATATTATTATTGAATTTTGTTTACGATGTAGTATTGTTGTATAAAGAAACTAGGATTTAATTGAAATTATAAGTTCAAAAACGTTTGTGGTGAATAACTACGCTGTTGCGAAGATTTCAAGTAGTTATTTAAAAAAATCTTATTCATATATGTAATTTTCTTAAAATTTATTTTATTGTTAAACGTTAGACTCTACTATAGCTGGTCCCAACTCCGGTCAAAACATAGTCTGACCTACAGATGATGAGCATTTAGGAAGTCTAGTAACGATGAAAATGTGAATATGGTATAAAAGCTGAAAATGTGTTTATGACATTTCTATAACTAAAGTAATCCATAAATTTGAACGTTAAAATTTAATAAGGAAGTCTTGACGGAAAACTGCCGAAATACTTAAACATAGAGGTCATGTAATAACATCTGACGTAATAAACAATTTCTAGATTACTGGTAACAAAAAATAATTGTTACTTTGTCTACTACTTTGTAAAAAAGAAAGTTTAAACTATTTGCAACAACTGGTGCTAATATTATTATATTATCTGCAAAGCTAAAATCTATTAATCCTCTATGATTATACTTAATACCATATGTCAATACTTTTATGAACGGAGGTATAATAAAATTAATAATTATCATATACAAAATACATCCAAACAACGTACGTACTCTTTTGATCATTTCAAACACAACAGTATAAAACTTTTAGTATTGTTTACTGGTGTTACGGAAAATACAATACACATTTGGTTAATGTAACAACATTTTAAAAATACTTGCTTGTTACTCACAAAGATGTTTATCTGCCGTATTGTTTAAACAGTACAATAACACTTTTCAAAACACAAACAGAATATAAAGTTATTTTTTTTATTTTTTTTGTTCCAATTGTTCAAACTTTCAAAGTAGTATACGGAGTAACAATTACTCCTTACTTTGAGTAATCTGAAAATTGTTTATTACGCTGGGGTGGTGCCGGGGTGGTCTAGCAGTACAGCGCTCGAATTCGGACCTCGGTAGACATGGGTTAGAATCCCATCGCCGGCACTAAAATGCGGGCCCACGTTTGGCTTCGCTAATTGTCCACTGCTGAAAGATATTTCTCGTGAAACATTTAAAGTAGCAAACATAAAAAAAATTTATGAGAAATCTCGGATACTATTTTAACCTCTTAGTTTCCAATCAAGATAAATCCCATTTCTTTTACTTAATTTTTTTAGTTTTATAGTTTGTTGAATTTCAACTTTCTACTACTTTTTTGCTGAATCTTTTCACGTGTATTAGGTTTTTCTTTATCTTATTTGATAAAATAACAGCTACCCAATTACTTTTTGAGTTTCCACTATACATAAACTTATGCCCTCTAGCCAGATCTTTGGCTTTCTTGCCCTTCCATTCGTCTTTTAGAGGAAAAATATGTCCAGATTTTTTTAATCCTTCAATTCAAAAAATTGTATACCTTTAATTCTTAACAATCCAATATTTAAACAGCCAAATCTTACCAACCAATCCTTACTTCTCCGTTAGATTAATTTCTTTACTCTGGCCGGTCTGTAACTAGATAGTCCTTGTAAATTTATTAAATGACTTAAGCAAAAGTCATGAGTGTTGCTTGTCAAACCAATTTTAAGCATCATGATTATTAAACGTTTTGGCATAGGTATTTTGAAATAAATGAGCATATATATATATATATATATATATATATATTAATGGGTTTTTAAGAGTAAAATATTAATATTATTATTAAATTCACTTGAATAATAAATCCTCTTAGTTTTAATTAACCAAGATCACTGTACAGTTGTTTCTCAGTAGTGAATACCTTTCAAGTTTTACACACCAACTTGAACCCACGACCTATCTGGTATCAGACCAACGCCCTAACCACTAAGCCACAGGTGGTTCAAACTGATTCTGTAGATTTATTGCTTACAATAAATCAGATTAATGCTAATTGCCTAGTGTTTCCACATATATACGCCATTTTTTTATTTTTTTTTTAATATAAATTGATTTTATTGTAATAACTATTTTTAAATACAAAAACATTAATAAATTTGAACTATTACTAATCTTTATTTATAAATTTTAATTGTTAATGTAACTTGCCATTGTGCCAACGGCAAGTTGAAACATTGCTTAAACATTGTTTCGTTTATTTATATATACTTATGTAATTTTATAATGTACTAAAATTAGTTTAAATATTTTTAAATAATTAAAATGTATATTACATATTATTAAAAAATCGTTAAAAAATCTAATTTTATGTTAAAAAGGTGTTAACTACTGTGTATATTTGAATTATTATTGTTTCAATACTTTACAAGGATTATTTTTTAGCAAGTGGACAATATAGCAAGACCAAAAGATCTCACAGTGAGTGTCGATGGTAGCACTAAAGCCCACCCAAGTTTAGCGCTCACCACTAGACCAACCCAACATTAACAATCATTCAATTTTTTATGAAGTAAATGATGGTATAAATATTTAAATCAAACTATTAACAAGTAATTTTTTGTTTAAAACACTTTAAAAATATTAAATGTTTTACAAAAACATTCTTTTACTTCATTATTTTAATTTGTAAAATATAGATTATTTTTTGTTTCTTTTAACAAAATACTTTACGCATTTTTTGACAATGTTCTTAATTGTAAATTTAAACTTTGTAACTCTTTGATATGTAGTCGTTTTAAAACACATGTGTAAATCTATATAAATTAATCGTTAAAAATGTTCAAATTTAGTTAAATTTAAAAAAAAGCACGTTATAATGTAGGTTTAAATTAGATTTAATTGAAAAACTGTTTATAAGATATTTTAAATTATTTTACTGGATTTGTACACAAAATGTAAAACCATTTTTAAATAGTAAGAACTTTTTATACTATATTTTGTTTTATGTTAATATTGAGTTGATAGAAAGTACTGTCATTTTATAATCAGAAAACAATAAAACGTTAAATTAATATTTATTTTAAAAAGCAATTACTTTTTTTATTTAAACTAAAAAAGTATTTACTTTATCAAGTATTTGTTTGTTTTAATTTAACAAACATGCTAAGAAGTTTTTTATTAAGCAAAATCATTGGTTATATATAAAAATATTTTTAATGCAAAAAAGCAATAAATTAAAAAATATTTCAATTTGTGTAATTTTTTATACAAATAATTAACATTTTTCTAATCCATTTACACCGAAACATCTATAAATTTATTTGACAATTTTAAAAATGAACTATAATTAGATTTAAACTACTATAATAATTTAACTTTCTATACGTTGTTTAATTTTACATGTAAATAATCAATTAATTAAATCAGAATTGACAGATTTTTGAAAAATATAAACCATGCTATTAAACACTATTTCAATAACAACATTCATTAATTAAATTTGTGTCAAATAACTATTCTATATAGTTCTGAAATTTTAAATATTAATTTAATTTAATTATCTAATAAATTAAAAAATTGAATTTGTAGAATAAATTGCAACTTTACAAAATTAACTTTTTTATACATTTTTTTTATTTTTTAAATTAATTTTTATTAAATAATTTTGATAAATGTCTTCGAACGTTTATACGTTTTTAAAACATTTAATAATTAAAAAAACATTTTTTTTTAACTTTTACGAAAATATATGTTACAATACGTGAAAATTTCGTAAACTTTAAAATTAAGTTAAGTAATTATATTTATGCAATTTAAAGAGATTTAATTTTAATCGTCGTTTTTATACAAAATGAACACATTTTAATTTTAGTTTTTTTTTGTCTATAAGAGGATATTAAGCAACGGGTAAAATATTTGAATTTATATTGTTTCTGGTAGTTTTTATACTCCGAACTACATTTTATAAACGGTTTTTCTTGTTAAATTATTAGAAATAAGGTTTTGCTACAAATAAATTGTTGTAGACCCTCACTTTAATTCTCCTCCTTTTTCAACTTAAATTTACAACTTGCAGGAGTAGAGTTTAAAATACTAAAATAACAAATAGATTTAATTTTAAAATAAAATTTATATAAATTTGAATTATGCGTTTAATTCCTACAAAAACTAATTTATTTAACACAACTATTTATTTTTCAACTACAAATATGAAATATTTTAATAATCATATACACGCAATAGTTAATAGTGTTTTTAATTGTTTTTATTTTTGTATTATTGAAACAATGGCAATTCATAAATTTAAAAAAACTAAAAACAATTGTTTAACCAAATTTTACTATACTTCAAGTTTAAAAAATTATTTACTATACTGATTTGTCTATTTTAACTGTTATAAGGCTACAAATTTTATGCATCACAATTTTTAAAAATAATAACATTGTTTAAACTATATTTTTATTATAAATTTAAACAATACACTTTATAAATTAATACCAAATAAACACTATTTGTTAAAATTTTACTGTAAATATCAGTGATAACATTAATTAGCATAACTACGCTGAGAGAGTAACAATTTTTTAACAAATTGCATTTCTTAATGTATTTGATTGTCTCTACAATAATCAATTTTGTTCATAAAATTTAAAAATTAGATTAGTTACACAAAAAATTTATATTACACTTACATTTAGACAAATTACCTTACCTATCCCAATTATTATTATTTATTATTATTTTTTGGTTAATACTCTGGATATTGCCTTATTAAAATGTGTTATATATATATATATATATATATATATATATATATATATATATATATGTGTGTGTGTGTGTGTGTGTAACGTTTTCCCTCTTTTGTAAAAGGTAGCCGTTTCTAATCAGTTTTCATCAATTATTTGGTTAACAAGGTCACATTTTATTAATTCCTTTTTTTATGTATTTTATATTTTGTTAATTTTGTTTTCTTTCATTTTTACTTCTACATCTAAGACATTCCTTGTCACGTAGTTTTCTTCTTTTTCTGAAATGTGGTCGTACCAAATCAATCTTTTTTTAAGTCTTTATGTATATATTGTACAATTGTCTCGTTTTTTCTGAGGTACTATTTTCTTTACATTTTTTGTTCTAAAACTCAATTCTATACGTTTTCCAAATTAATGGAAACTTTACTGGAGTCACTAATGTTTTTCCCCCGTTTCGCTAATGATGTTCAGATAGAAAAAATAGTGTCATTTGTTTTTCTTCTTAGCATATGACTAGATTGTTTAACATAATACCTATTTTTTTGAGCATTTTTCTTTCAATAATTTTTTCCCAAAGCTTTAAGGTGTATGACATAAGTTTTATGACCCCTGTAATTATTATAGTCTTGAATATCTCCCTTTCTGGTGTAGGTTAGTGCACTGACATTTTAACTCGTCAAAAATTTTCTCTCTGCTTCATATCAAATTTAGTAACTTTTTTTATGTCATAACCCCCCCCAACCATTTCCATCTTTCAATAGGTGTCCTGTCTAGTCCTTGTGCCTTTCTATTCTTTATTTTTATTAAGTGTCCCATTTTCAATAACTAAACAGAAATTTTCTTTATTCGACAAAATTTAAAAATATTTTTATTGTTTTTTGTTAATTTGTTTTTTGTTAATATTCTTCCTCTGATTCTTTATTGATTTAATTGCGTTGAGCTTTTCAAAGCTTTATTTCTGAGTTCAACAATACTAAATAACTTTTCACTTCTTAAAACGTTTCTATTTTTTACACAATTGGTTTCATGTTTTTTTTTGTTTCTACTACGGCCCTATTAACTAACTTGTTAATTTTTATTAAAAATGTATAAATTTCTTATTTTAAATTTTTTATCTTTTACAGTCTGTTAAACTTTAACGTTTTCTCAATGTTATTCTTAGTAACTTCTCAGCAGCCTTGATAATCACTCTGCTATTTATACGCACTATTCCTGCACTTTTTCTAAAAACTGCTAGTTTTGTATAACCCAGTCTTTAAATAGGTTGTTTTAATTTTTACCAACTCTACCGTAGCCGGTTTCAAGTCTAATTGAAAAAGGAAGAGGATTTGAGTGCAAGATTAGCATCCTGGTTTTTATAAAAAATATTGATAAAGAAACAAAAAAGACACTATTTTATTAAATTACGGCAATTGGATAAAAGCAGCATGATTTTAATAACGAGGTTTGATAAAATCCGGATAGAAGTTTAATCTTTAATATGCACAATCTTCAAAGTCAAAAATTTAATGTACAGTCATATAGAACGATCTTGTTGCCCCATGTTCTTCAAAGCAAAAGGGTTTTAAACTAAATAAATAATTATTATTTTTACCACAGTATCATTTTTTGCCTACTTTTAAAACTTATTTTTAATAACATAAGCCTATACTGTGTACAAACATCTTCCCCATTTATTAATCTGCAGTCTTTTACCAACTCTATTTAAATAAAAAAGGTTTATTTAATTTTGTTTTCCACCACTTTAATATATAATCAATTAGTTTTCCTCTTTTTTATAAAAGTGTTAATCAGGACTATACCTTGTAAAACCATATAGTCCAAAATTAATTTATTATTTGCGGCTGTGTTTCCGATTCCTTAATCACTACCGCATCTTTCAACATTTTCTATGAACTAACGTACGTAACTATTTAAATCATCACTACCTATTACATTCTCTACTTGAGAAATTTTACGGAATATGTTTTTAAAATATTTTTAGAATTTACCTCTCTCATCTTTTTTGCATTTAGTTTGTAGGACGCTAATGACATTATGGTATGTACCACTTATATTCAGTTTTATTGTTATCTCTCTTTCATAAAACCTTTTTACACTAACTATATTATCACTTGTTCTGTTTAAGAAATGACAGCAACTCTATTTCTTTTTGATTTCCCAATGTAAAATAACTTATGTCCTTTATCCAGGTCTTTTATCTTTTTCCGTATCCAGATATCCCTTACTAATTTATTACATTACTTATAAAAGATTGCTTAAAGAGGACACCTTAGTTTTTATTAAAACACATTCTAACTAACTATGAACCGTCTAAGCGTAGGTTTCTTTTTACTACCATATTTTTTTCTTGTTACAAACTCTTCTCTATTCAAGCTTCAGACTGGTCAAATTGGTTTATTTCTAATCTGAACAAGAATATATATACAGTATTTACTCTGTGTTTTTCAGAATAGCAGTTATCTATCAAATTAGGTATATTATGAAACACTAATTGTTAGGTTAAATAAAAAGATTAATAACTAATTAATTTTTGTTTTCTATATATTATATTGAAAACTTGTAAACAATTAGTTACATTATTATTAATTTAAAAAGTACTGCTAATAAATATTTACAATAATAATTTTGTATTTAATCTAAACAAAACTATAAAATATTTAATTAATGACGTACCATTATTAAAATATTTAAAATAATATTTTTATAGACAACTAATCAATATATAGTTTTCTATATGCCCATAAACACACATAAATATGCATAAAAGATAAAAATAGAAATATACCGTATAATATTTATGGTATAATATCAACATCAATTTTATTTAAAATTATATAATTATATATATTATGGTTTTACCATTATTAAAAAACATTTTTAATAAAAAATTGTAAATTATAGCAATTTTGTTAAAAGGTACAAATATTGAATAGTTTTACTAATTTTAACCGATAAAATACTAACACGTTATTAAGTTTATAAAATGTATAATCAACTAATAAAATTAAATATAAGTTGAAACAAAGCAATTGTGAAAATGCCCGAATATTAGTTTGAATAAAAAATCAATTTTCATTCAATATAGCTTACATAACAGAGGAGGGTTTGAATGCAAGGTTATCAATTTGCCCCCCCACCCTTGCAAAAATTTATATTGCTACAAAACAATTCCTCCAAAGAACGGCAAAGAAGTGATTGCACATACCCAGATGACAGAGTTGGATGAAAGCCAAAAAGAAGCTCAATTTTTTATTTGCATAATCTTCAATGCCGGAAAGTTAACCAATGTTAGAACATGGAATGTGTGCACACCTTTTTGTAGGATACGAACGTTTCTGAGGATTTGAGTAATGTTTATAAGGTCTCAATTGCTAATGATAGTAATATTCCTGATTGTTCGTCCTTCACGTGGTGCATTCTGGACTAGGTACCCATATGTATCTAGACTAATAACAGCAGGAACCGAGTGCACAGCAGTATAACTGGGTTTCTGCTATGGCAGGTGGGTGCAAGAATACATTCAAAATAGTTAAAAGGTATCTTAAGGTATACGTACATCATGTGTAGCCGTTCGGTTAAGGGAAATAACCCTAATAAAAAATCAGGCGGCTTCGTCAATGTTTACGAATGCCGTCACAAGAATGCCGTCTACTAGCCAAAAAACTTTGTTATTCTTCTACATTTGTTGCGCTTATCAAGTTATTTAAGTTGATTGTTATATATACCATATAGAAAATAAAAAAGAGGTAACCATGTCACCAACCAAAATGAAATGAACTTTTTCGTAGTAAACAGTTAAAATAAGTCTTTAGAAAAATGGAAAACTACAACTTATATATTTTGAGTAAAATGCGATAGAAAGGTTAAGGAGATTCATTAATTTTGTATTTTGGACATAAAAACCATTATATTTTTAGAGTTGGGATTATATTAAGCAAAAACGCTGCTAAAGCTATAACTGAATGGAAGCTTGTAAGCGACCATATTATTTCGGACAAATTTAACACCGGATTTGCAAAATTAACAATTTGTGCAAGTTTATGCCTCTACCGAGGTTACTGAGAAGAACCAAAAAGATATCTTCTACGATCAGTTATAAAATTTGATGGATGATGCTCCAAGAAGGGATATTAAAATATTGTTGTTGTTTTTTGGTGTAACTGTTAACTTATTGTCCCATGTTTATTTTTAAATCAAAAGGGTTTTGTATAATATAATAATAATAATAATAATAATAATAATAATAATAATAATAATAATAATAATAATGCCCTAAATGTTTATTAAAATAATTACATATTTTTGTTATCTACTTTACATTTTAACTTTTTAATTTTAATTAATTTAAAATTAATATTTAAGCCATTCAATGCAAATTTAATTATTAAAAAGTAATTTTAAATTAATAAATTTACACTAAAATAAGCAATATTATATGTTTTAATTTATTATAATATGTAATTTTACGTAAAAAATAATTTCTAAATATTGTTAAAACTTATGATTTTATTTCATTAAAATTGCAACTTTATAACAATTACATACGTAATACAAAACAATTATTTGGTTATTGAAATGCATAATTTTATTAAATCTGAATTAATTTAAATTAAATTTGATATTAACTATTAGAAAATAAATAAAAATTTAAACAGTAAACTTTTATTACCAAAATACGTACGTACTACTTCGTTGCATGACTGTATTTTTAAAATTTAACATGAATAAATTAAACCATAATTTTTAAAATTTTAGTTGGGTAGTGTTTACTAATTTTGCATTAACTGTTATAAACATTGTTTTAATTGCATTTTGTGTACAATTACAAATATAATAATAATAATAATAATAATAAATAATAAGAAGAAGAATGAGTTCATACATAAACCTATACAAATTTTAATAATAAATTATTTATATTGCAGATCAAACTTTTTTATTTGGCTTAATTTAAACCATGATTTATAAAAAGTGCTTAAATAATGTTTATATTAAAAAAATAAAATTAAAAAACACGTGTTTTTTAATCTCTTTTTTTTAATTTTATATTTAACATAAATTATAAAATGCAATTTTATTTTATTAATGTTTTCTACAAACAATTTTGTGTTATTCAAGATATGAAATCAAGTAAAATTTCTATATAAAACGTAAATTAAACACTTAACAACAAAACTTTTAAAATGCAATAAACATTTTAACATTTTGTAAAAAGTTTTTTTTTAATGTATTAATACTTTTAAACGATTTAATGATTTATGTAACTGTTACTTTTTAAATGCTTTACCAAAAAATATTTTTAGCAAATATACATTTAGCGAAGCCAAACAGAGACTCACATTTAGTTCTGTCGATGGCATTCAACCCCCATATATATATATATATATATATATATATATATATATATATATATATATATATATATATATATATATATATAATATATAACGTTTTAGATTGTATATCTATTTTATTCTTTTTTCTCATTCTGTTAAAAGTAGTAGTATTTTGATTTTAGAATTAGATTCTTTTTGGATAATAACAATAATGCTTAATAAATAATTTATTTATCTTTTATATTACCAACTCCGCCTAGTTTGGATCAGAAATGATTTAATCTAGCCAGTCCCAAGCCTGGATAAAGTAGGAGGGATTCAGCACAAGGTTAGCAACCTGGCCTTTGTAAAAAAAATGTATACTGCTATCGAAACAATAAGAGAACGCCATTCCGGCAAACAACGGCAAAGAAGTGATCGCACATATCTAGATGACAGAGTTACACAGATGACAGGGTTGGATGAAAACCGAAAGAAGGCTCAATTTTCGATTTGCAGAATCTTCAATGCCAACGAGATTTTGTTGTTGTTGTTTTACTGTAATTGTCATCTTATTGCCCCATGCTTATTTTTAAAGCAAAAGGGTTTTGTATAATATAATAATATAATAATATATATTTATATTGCCCGATATTTACATTTGTTTTTTAAATTAAACATTTGCAATTATTTATTAACTTTTTTAATTTATCATAAAATGTGATTTTTAAGAAACTACGTATAAACCGATTATAAAATAATACTCTTTTATTAATATAAAGAAATATTATACAAATTATATTTACACATTAACACAAGTACAACAACATTTGAAAACTTACGTATCCTTTATTTTTCTTAATTACCAACTGCTAGATTAGCCTGCGGAAATAATAAATTAGTTGGAGTCAACTGTAACACAATACTCACCAACTTAAGTTGCTCTATTACCATATTTCCTTTTTACACTTATTTATTATATAAATCATGTTAATATAATTGCGTTTGCCTAACTACTTTAATCCATTTTGTATTTCATTTTTATTCTAATAACGATTTTTTATACCTATTTATTTATTGATTTGTGGAGTACTAAAATAGAGTACTAAAACTTTACAGTACTAATAATTTAAAAATATTCTTATAAATATTAATAAAAAAGTAAGTAAACATAGTGCTCAAATATTGCAAAGTTTTACCTTTTCAAAAACTTACATTTTTTACTTAACGCGTAACTACTTTTTTCTTTTATTTTTATAAATTCAGATTTATTCAGCTATCACTTTTGTACTTCAATTTGTCGCTCCGTGTATGATTATCTCGATTTGTTATTACCGCGTCAGTCGTGCACTGCGATCGCGAGGTTCTACCAAAATCGGATGGGGTCCAAAAAATCGCGAAAAAGAAGAAATTGAAATTCGTCGCAACCGACGCACTAACCAAATGCTTATTGCAATGGTTGTCATATTTGTTGTTTGTTGGATTCCTTTAAATGGACTTTGGCTTATTGTAGATATGCTCAGCAAAAGTGTCGAAAATAGCGTGTACTTTCACAACGCATTTATTTTGTGTCACATGATTGCAATGAGTTCGGCCGTATACAATCCGCTTATTTATGCTTGGTTAAATATGAATTTTAGACAAGAATTTAAAGCCATTTTTCAGTGTCCCAACAGGTTCCAATTCCGCCAAACAACGCCTAATCGTCAGTTCCAATTAAAGTCAATGCAATACATCTCAAAATTAGACAAAAATGAGACAAATAAAAATGAAAAAACTCAAATCAATTATTTAACTATTGCAGATGGAGATGATGGTGGTGTTTGGCAAGGGCCTACATTGCATACAACCACTTTATTGCATTAACAATTACCATAACAATTTGTTTAAATACAATAATTAGACGTACTATATAAAAACATATTTACTAAATAAATCTAAATAAAATATTGAGCTTAATATAAATATATATTTTAATAAAGTATAAAATTAGAATTTACGCTAAATTATTTAAAATATGTATGTATGTGAGTAAATATATTACAGTTCACGAGCCGCTATCTTTAATCATTTAGCATTTCCATTTTAGTTTCAATTGAGGGTAATTAGTATTTTTTTAACATAATGAATGTTCTACAACAACTTAAACATTTGTTAATCAAAATTAATTAACTAATTAAGTTATGTAAATAAACATATTTACGCTTTTGAAACTTTTAAATATCCGTTTAACAACAGTTATAAAGAAAATTAAAAAAACTAATTAAAATAAGTACAATATTATTATTTTAAATAAAATTTATTATTTCTTCATTCAGTTATCAATATTTATACAAACAAATACACATGTACCAGATAACACATATTTATTGTAAATTGATTAATTCAAAACATTTTAAATACAAAATTTATTATAATTTATTGCATAAAAAATAAACAGAAACATATTTTACTTTAAAATTAACAGTCCATTTTATACATTTATCATTCTTTTTATTTAACTTAACATTGAGCGCATTCTTAAATATACTTTAGTGACCCAACCCAAGTATCTTAACACGTAATCATTTTTTATTGTTAAAAATAAAAAAGCAAATAAAAATATAATTATTTTAATTATTTTTAGATTGTGCATGTAATTAAAACAAACATTTCAACTAAGTATCTATTTTTAAAATAATTCAAATTCTAAAACGATTCCAACTTTATGTACGCTATAAACTAGTAAACTACAACCATTTCAAAAATTAACGCAAAAAATTATAAGAGTATTAAATCTAAATTAATTTGTTATGTACACTTGTTTTTTCGTAAAAATAAATATTTAGAATTAAAAATAATGTCAAGTACTTAATAGTTCTTTTATATATACTTAGAAATATTTATTTAAAAAGGCTGAGTCGGCCAAAATAGCATATTTAAAAGCTACTTCTACATAAACGTAGATAATAAGTTAAAGTTACATAATTTTTATTATAATTAGCCTATTATTATTGTTTATGTGCTTAATTTCATTAAAAAATAAACAATAACTAATTCTTAAAATGGATGTTAAACGCACATTCAAATCTACCCTAATTGTGATGTCATAGTAATTATCAAAATAAACATTTATTTATTCTAATCTATATAAATAGAAATAATAAAAATAATTTTAAATAAATTTTAAATAAAAGTTTTAAAACAAATCTAATAATTTATTATTTACTTTTAACCTTGAGATTCCGCTTATCCGCTAATTTTTCTTTCTCATTGCATTGTTCATGAAATGGGCAGTAATGATAAAAATATTTTCATTTTACTGATAATGGATATCGTGTTACTAAAGAATTAGAAAAGAATGATTTTCACTCAAAAAATTGGCAGATTCATACAGAGTTAACCTTTCAACAATTTATCGGATTATTAGTGGACAAAAACAACAAAATTATGATAATGTTGGAAAAAAATGTGTAACAAGCAATACGGATGAACAAAAAATTGTTATAGAATTAAAAAACATTATAATAAATCTATTTTAAAAACCAAAAAAATAGTTTGAACAATTTTACTTATTCCACACTAAGAAACAGAGCGATTGAATCTGGTTTAACGCTTTAATCACCATTTATTACTAAAAAATAAAGAATTATAGATTAACCTTTTGTAAACAGTGGAGTGAACGATATTTATGTCATTGGCCTTCCGTATATTTTGCAGATGAAACAATGATGTTAGACGAACCATATGGCTACAAAAACAAAGTGTTGTGTGTCCAGTTTTTAAAAACATTTTCTCCCGGTTGCTAGAAAAAAATTCCAACCTCGACAAGCAATGTGTTGATTTGGCATTAAGTATAATCAACCTATCAAATGGAGAATTATATCTGGTATTTTAAACAGTGAAAATTTTGTTTTAGTTATAAAGGATGGTTTTCATTATAAAATGCAGCACGCTTACACCGGGGTTACTACTGTTTTTCAGGACAATGCTCCATGTCATACGTCCAAAAAGGTAACGTCATATTTATCTAAGTTCATTTTATTTGCTCCATATTTACATTTAGACAGTAGAAAGGCTAAAATCGAAAAACCTATGTTTCACTCAATTACCACCTAACAGCCCGAACAAAAAAATTTTCAGTATGCTAAAACGCAACATTTTTAAGTATACTGAAATTGAGAATTTTTGTGAACGCATTCGGTTTGTTGTTCAATATGAGATGGAACAAGAATATATCAACACTCATATTGACAGCATTCCAAAACGCCTAAATCAGGTTGTTCAAAAGAATGGCGATCACATAGATTATTAAATTTTTAGAACTTTGTAATGTCCTTAATCATTTGGTAACTGAAAAAATTGCATGTAATCTGTATTTTTATTAATAGTTGACGTTATAAATCATGTTAATCATTTTGCTCCATTTTCGATTTTGCATCAGTTGATATTTTAAAATATAAATCTTGAATTGAGTATTTTAAAATTATATGTCTTGTACATGATTTAAATATCTATACTTTTATAGTTAAAAATGTTTTCAACTTATTTTTCACAAAAAAATGTAAAATTAAGTACACGAATATGCAGCCATTACAACAATTATCGCAAAAGTGATTATTTTCTAGCAACTACACAACGTACAAGAAAAACGTTACTTTAATTATAAAATATACAATATCATATAATAATTTTTTTAAAGTATAACATGAAATGTAACGTCAAATATTAATAAAAAACGGATCACATGCAATTTTTTCAGTTACCAAACCATTAACTGCATTATAAGGTACAAAATATTCAATAATCTATATAATCGCTTTTCTTTTGAACAACCTGATCCAGGCGTTTTGGAATGCTGTCGATGAGAGTGTTGATATATTCTTTTTTAATCTCATGTTAAACAACAAACCGAATACAATCATGTAAATCATCAATTTAGTGTACTTATTGATTTTACGCTTTAGCATACGGAAAAAATTTCAATAACGTTTATATCACGGCTGTTAGATGATAATTATATAAAGGGATTTGTTTTTACTTTAGCCCATCTACTGTCCAAATGTAAATATAAAACAAATAAAGTTTACCTAAATTAATATGACGTTACCTTTTTGAATGTATGACATGGAGCATTGTCCTGGAAAACAGTAGTAACCTTCATACATGTATAAGTGTGCTGCATTTTATAATAAAAAACATCCTTTTAACTGAAACAATTTTTTCACTTTTTAAGGCACCAGATATAATTTTCTACTTAATAGGTTGATTATACTTAATACCAAACCAACACATCACTTGTCGAGGTTGGGATTTCTTTCTAACAACCAGATTTTGAAAACTGGACCCACACAACACTTTGTTTTTGTAACCAAATGGTTTATCCCAAATCCTTGTTTCATCAACAAAGTATACGGAACGCCAATAACATAAGTGTTGTTCATTCCATTGTTTGCAAAAGATAAATTTATTATATTGTTGTTTTTTAGTAATAAATGGTTTAACTTTTGGTAATTGAAGTGTTAAACCAAATTCTGTTTCCCTGTTTCTGATCGTTGAATAAGTAAAATTGTTTAAACTATTTCTTTTAGTTTCTAAAGTAGGTTTATTATAACTTTTTAATTCTATAGCGATTTTTCAATCATTTGTAGAAGTTCCAACACGTTTTCTTCCAACATTATCATAATTTCGAGGTTTTTAACCATTAATAATCCGATAAATTGTTAAAAGATTAACTCTAAATAATTTCGCCAGCTTTTTTTGGAAAAAAATCCTTCATTTTTTAATTCTTTAATAACACGATATTAATTGTCACTAAAATGAAAACATATTTATTGTCAATAAGATTAAAATTTTTTCTATCACTATTGTTCATTTTACAAACAAAACAAACAGAACAAAATAAGCGTGTAAAGGAATTTCAAGGTTAAACGAAAATAATTAATTGGATTAAATATGCTTTTTTCAAAATTTTTATTTAAAATATATTAAAAGTTATTTTTATTATTTTTATTTATATGGAATGGAATAATCACGTCTCTTTTGATAAGTATTATTATGTTACAATTAGGTCAGAATTGCACTTAGTATAAATTTTAACAATTAGTCATTGTTTACTTTAATGAAATTAAGCACACAAATAACAGATCAATTATTATAGAAATTATGTAACTTCAAATTTTTATTATTGAAAATATGCTTTATACCCTGTCTCCACATCTTAAAATAAAGATTTCTGAGTAAATTCAAAGAAACTATTAAGTACTTTACATTATTTTTAATCCTTAATATTTATTATTACGAAAAAGCAATCGGATATAACAAATTAATTTAGATTTGATACTCTTGTAATTTTTTCCGAAAATTGTTGGAATGTATATAATATTATTATTATCATTATTAAAGCTTAATAATAATAATTATTATTATTATTATATTATACAAAACCCTTTTGCTTAAAAAATAAACACGAGACAACAAGATAACAATTACAACAAAAAACAGCAACAAAGTCCCATAATTAAAAAAAACTTGAGACAACAAAATGATTCCACGTAGTCGAACATTTTGCCAAACGTTTTGCTTGATCCAATAAAAAATTCATTTCAATTAGATCTTCCCGAATACTTCTTAGCCAAGTTTTCTGTGGTATACCAACCTTTCTTTTACCATTTTCGATCTTCCATTCTAAAACCGTTTTTGCTGGTCTATCAAGCGGTAAACGTAGAATTTGACCGAGTAATTTTCTTCGTCTAATTGTAATGATGTCATATAGTGAACGAGAGTCAGTTCTTCTCATTATCTCATTATTTGAAATGTGATCGCGCCAGGTAATCTTTAAAATACTTCTAAGACACCATCCATCATTCTATCAATACTATCTTTTCGCTTCCAAGTTTCACTCTCATATATTGCAGTAGGAATAATTGTTGATCGGTACAAACAAAGTTTTATTTTCAGACAAATGGTAGAAAATAACCATATTGATTTGAGTCTGTGAAAGACTGACATTGCCTTTTTAAGTCTGGCTTTAACATCAATTTTGGTTTTTCTGTTTTTACCAATGATACTTCCCAGATATGTAAAGGAATCAACAGTATCAACATTTTATCCACTAATGTTGATGCGTAAATAATTGTTTGACATAGTGCACAACACTTTTGTTTTTGAACAATTTATCCGACAAGTAATATTACTGAGACATGTCATATTTTGCATCATTTCTGGAGTTCAACTGAGTAGACCAATATCATGTGCAAAATCCAAATCTGTTAATCTGCCATAATTCCATTTGATACCGTAAGACAAATTAATCATGTATCGAGTCATAATGAAATCAATTACCAGAAAAAACAAAAACAGTGACAAAATGCATTCCTGACAATTTCGTGACAATTTTGAACATAGCAGTATGACCACTTTTTGTTCGAAAACAGCAACTTGAATTTTGGTATAGCGAACGCATAATATTCACATAGTTCAACGGTGTTCCGTAAAACTTAACGATTTTTTACAAATATTATCGATGAACACTGTCAAAAGCTTTCATAAAATCAATAAAATTGGTTGTTAGTGATTGCTGAACTTCTTGACTTTGTTTAATAATGTTACGGAGGATGAGTATTTGTTCAATACAGCTTCTTTCTTTCCGAAAACCTGCTTGTTGTACTCAAACATGTTTATCTACCGCATTACTAAAACGATTTAAAATGACTTTGCAAAACACCTTACCAGAAACAGACAATAAGGCTATTTTGCGCCAATTATTGTAATTGTTCAGACTTTCTTTTTGGAAAGAATAGCAATTTCTCCCTGTCACCAATCATTTAAAACTTGTTTATTATGCCATATAACATTAAATAAATGAGCGAGCTCACGTGTTACAACGTCACCTCCATGTTTGAGCATCTCTGCAGTTATCTCGTCAAGTCCTCCTGCTTTATTGTTTTTCAACCTTTGAATTGCATAGATCACTTCGGTTACAGAAATGTCATCAATGCATATTACCGGATTTTGAGTCACATTCATATCATTATCATTATCAAAATCTGGCTAAAATGGGACGGTCGATCACGGGCTTCCATCCAATCATAAGTTTAGTAGCATTATTACTCAACATTATCCGGATACGTGCAATCACTTTTTTGCCTATATTTGCCGGAATGGCGTCTTATTATTTCCGTAGCAGTATAACTTTTTTTCTAACCTTGCTTTTGAACCATCTTTTTTATCTAGGCTTGTTTCAGGTACATATATTTATCTGATTTAATTTGAATCATTATTTAATTCCATTATTTCCGTTAAATGCCTTATAAATTGAATCAGATTACATTTTTGTGGATTTAAATTGAGATCCAAGTAGGTAGACCACTGAAATTTTGTTAACAAATTTTTCCAGATTATTGTTTGAAGATGTTTTTGTGCAGAAAAGTATATCGTCGGCAAATTTAAACAAATATGATGGCTGGAAAACTTGTAATGGATCTACATACAGTGAAAATAAAAATGGAGATAATACTGCATCTTGTAGAACTCCATTTTTGTTTTCTGTTAATTTTGATATACTACGACTAATTTTTGTAAACTTTTCTTTTTGAAAAATACTTTTGTAGCAAGTTTAAGATATGATCGGGTGTAGTTTAAGACGATGAATTAAATTTTTACCCGAAATACTGTTGAAAGCAGATTTGTAGTCCAGAAACAGGCAGTATATTGCATATTTTCTTTTATCGAGGGATTCAGTAATGTAATAAAGGCATACTACATAGTCTAGAGTAGAATATTTTTTATATACAAATTGATAATAATCATTACTAATGTTCAATATAGGTTTAAGGTCGTTAAGTATGATCTCAGTCAATTTAAAAATTATTGAGGTGTAAGGTATTGGTCTATAGTGTTCTGGTTTTGTTGATGGAACAGAAACTTTCGGAATATGTGTGAATCGTGAGAGATATCAAGTATCAGCTACTTTGCAATTAATAATTATAATGGCGGGTCCTCGAATGGCTGCGCTGCGTTTCCATAACACCAGAATTAAATACGTTTTTATCGCTTATATATTTTTTAATGTCTCAATATTTTTCTTTCTATAATCAATTTTGTTTCTATATTTTTATTAATTGGAATCAACCAGAATAAAAATCCCTAAAATCCCACTTTTGACCATGCCCAATTTTAAGTTTAAACATTTTTTCTAATACACTGAAGCATACAAGTGTTCAAAATAAACGTAAATTTCATCACAATGGTTTTCAAAAAGCTTTGAACTTAAAATTACCTAATGACTTGTCTCTACCGCTACTACTATCATTAAATTTGATTTACGATCTCTCATGATGGATAAATAACTTTGTGATATTAATTCAAGAATTATGGTTGGACAAATATGTTGATACTAATCTTATAGTACTTGACGTATTTTTCATCTTTCGACTTGATCAAAAGATGAAAAATCTGTACATTAATAAAGAATACTGCACTAATCTTACATTAAAATTTAAATGTTCGCAAAATTTAATTGAGTGCTTAACTGTCAATTGCAGAAATAAATTTGTCTTACTGTAAAAATATTGACATTATGAATGTTTACACAACACTTGCTAGCACTGTGAAAACTAATTGTTTCTACAATTAAATAATTAATTATCTTATTAATGCTGATGAAAACACTCTATTAGTTGATGATTTCAATTATAAGAATATCAACTTATTTAAACTAATGGGCCTCAATAATCTAGTTAATTTTTCTACAAAACTTTAAACACAACTAGAATATATTTTTTATAAATGCCCCAGATTATTTTTCAGTAAAACAACACTCATTTCTTTCAACATCTAACCACTCTATTATTCGTCTGCTTCCAAAAATATACTGGAACCATTATCATTCAAAATATTTAAAGCCTATTTTTAAATCATTCATATATACGCGAGATACATCAACTTCAAATGTAGCATTACTTAAATCCGCACTATTCAACATTGATAACATTAATTTTAACCATCTTAGCCTAAATGATACTACTGTACTTTTTACTGATTTTATTATCACTTATATTGACAAATATTGTCCAGTAGTTATGGTTGAGATTACAAACAACAATATTTTTTCATTAAATTTTAAAAGGCTTAGACGAGAAAAAGAGGTGGCATATAAATCTAGTCAATATCCTAAATTAAAGAACTTAAATAAATTAATTAAACTGGAAATCAACAAACTTAATAACTATGCTAATAATTATTTCCAATCAAACCGTGATTCACAATCTATTTGGAAAAATATTAACAAAAATTTTAATAAATTAAAAACAAATCAATTTAAGATGGATGCTAAAGAACTAAATGATTACTTTACTTTAAACAACTCAAACATATCAAAATTTAATCAACTAACTAGAAATTATTCAACACCTATTATCAACTTTGATATTCAAAAATTAATTAACAGTTGTAAAACAAGCATTTCACTTGGACCCGGTGGAATAAGTTTCAGTTTATTAATGCTCTGCATGCCAGCGACTGCTCCATCATTATCTGTAGTAATAAGCAAATCTACTATGAATTGTAAAGTGCTGATACTTGGCGTATCTCACGAATCACACCTATTCCGAAAGTTTCTGTCTTATCAACAAATCCAGAACACTATCACCCAATTGCTTGCACCTCAGTGTTTTTAAAATTAACTGAGAAGATAATACTTAACGATCTTAAACCTATAATAAACATTAGTAATAATCATTATCAATTTGCTTATAACAATAATTATTCTACTCGACTGTGTGGTCAGTCTTGTTTATTACATTACCGAATCCCTTGACAAAGGAAAATGTTCAATATGCTGCGTTTCTGGATTATAAATTTGCTTTCAATATTATATGAAAAAAATAATTAATTCAACGTCTTGAACTACTTGAAATACCCGACCACATCTTAAACTGGCTACTAAATTATTTCTCAAGAAGAAAACAGTTTACTCAAATTGGTCGTAATAAATCAGAGTTAACATAAAATAATACTGGAGTTCCATAAAGTACAGTACTATCTCCGTTTTTATTTTCACTGTACGTAGATTCATTGCAAGTGCCAGAACCATCAGTTTTGTTTAAATTTGCTGATGATATGGTCCTGTAAACAAAAATTTCTTTAAACAATGATCTAAAAGAATTTGAAAATTCTATTAATAAAATTGGTCAGTGGTCTACTAACTTTGATCACAATTTAAATTCGTCGAAATGCAAGCTGGTTAAATGTACAACGAGGTGTCCAAAAAAAATGATGGAATTAAACAAAACATTCAAATTAAATCAAACAAACATATGCACCTGTAACAAAATTAAGCACCTTGGGGTAAACATAAATAGACAACTTACCTGGTATGATCATGAAGAACATATATTTTGAATATACATTGATTTTGAGTTTTTTTTCTTTTTTTAGCCTATGTAATTTAACCTTACTTTACTTATTTTTTTTGGACTGATGTTACACACTGCTAATTGTATTGTATTTTTATAATTGTACATATTTTTTGTGTGCTGAAAGCTACTTCTACTGAAGTATCTAAGCCAATAACCATAAATAATAATAATAATAATAATAATATTATATATAAAACCAAATACTTATGCTACTACATAAGAACATTAAGAAAACTAAATGTTGATAACTATGACTACATTTTTTGTTATATCTTGTTTTTATCCGTTAATATTATAATGCTCATCTCCAATTTTTCCTGGTTAATAAACATTTAAAATCCTGTATATAATTAGCATCAAGGATTGATGGTAATAACACTCACCCACTACATACAGTTTTAAACAAATTTAAAGCTTCTGGAAAAACAAGAAACCATCTGCACATGAAAGCCAAAACTAATTAATACAAAAAGTCATATCTGCCATACTTATCCAGAATATTAACCAATCCAGATTCAAACAAAATTGAACTTCTAACAAACCTAGGAATCATTCCACCCACGCATTGATTTGAACTAATTTGGTCATTCAACAGCATGGTGTAACGGTGCCATATAATGACTTAATGAAAGTATAGTCATTTTGAATTTTTTTAATCATATGTTTACTGTATTGACATTCTGTTTTATTTTGTTCCCATTATTCGTACTACTACTGTTTAAAAATGTTGTTGTTATATTTTTTATTGATGATAAAAATGTATTTTATGCTGAATATATCTTTAGTAAGATATTAAAGCTTAATGTAATAATAATAATAATAATAATAATAATAATAATAATAATAATAGTAGTAGTAGTAATAATAATAATAATAATAATAATAATTTACTTATGATTGTAGATAATGATGTATCAATAGAATGCATGCAGATCTTTAATAGATTGCAACTAATTCTATCAAGTCCAAGCGAAGTACTTGCTTTATAACTGCTAATTAATTTTTGAACATTAAAGTTGACAATAAGCGTTTGATAATTTTTAGTTGATTTATTAAATTCTGGTATGGTTGAGTCATTTGAAGAAAAGTAATTGTCCAGTTCTTTAGCATCTATTTTAAATTGATTTGCTTTTGATTTATTAAAGATTATATTAATATTTTTCCAAATAGATTGTGAATCATGGGTTGATAGAAATTGTTTATTAGCAAAGCTATTAAGTTTGTTGTTGATTTCAAGTTTAATTTGTTTATTTTAGCTTTTTAATTTCGTGTATTGTCTTGATTTGTATGTCAACTCTTTTTCTCGTCTAAGCCTTTTAAGATTAAATGAGAAAACATTGTTGTTTATCTCAACTTTGACTAATAGACAATAATTGTTAATGTGCTTGTTAATAATGTCAGTATACAGTACGTAGCGTCATTCAGGCTAAGATTGTTAAAATTTATGTTATTTATATTTAATAGTGCGAATCTATGTACTGATACACTCGAAGGTGATGTATCACGCACATGTATAAATGGTTTGAAGATTGACTTTAGTTATGTTGAATGGTAATGCTCTAAGTAAATATTTAGAAGTAGATGAATGATTGAGTGGTGCATGTAGTTTTACGGAACAATAATCAGGGGCATTTGTAAAAAGATAATATAGTTGTTTGAAGTCGCGTAGTAAAAACGTGTATTTCTGTTGAATTTTATTCTGGTTGACTCTATTTAATAAAAATGTGGAGACGAACTTAATTTATTAAAAAATATTGGAACAACTAAAAAATATAAATATTAACAATAAAAAAAGTTTTTAATTCTAGTGTTACGGAAACGTAACGCAGTCATTCGAGGGCCCACCTATAATAGGATAATACAGCATGTGTTCAAGCTAATAAATTATAATCACTATAATTATAATAATACTAATGCTAACAATAGTAATAACAATAATTATAAATTGTTGATAAAAATACTGTTAACAGTACTATTAATAATAATAATAATAATAATAATAATAATAATACTGTTTATTACTTATAATAATACTAATATTAACAATATCAGTAATAATAGTAATAACATAATACATATAGTAACTATTAGTATATTAATAAATAATAATAATAAATTAGTAACAGGAGAATAATAATTATAATGTTAACAATAGTGATAATAATGTTAATAATTTTTATATTGTTGATAACTCCACTGTAGCCGGTCCCAACTCTAGTTGGAAAAAGAAGGTGGTTTGGGTGCAAGATTAGCATACTGGCCTTTGTAAAATACATTACTAAAGAAACAACAAGAGAACACCATTTTATTAAACTACGGCAAATAAGTGAAAGTAGAGTACAAACAGTATATAATTTCAATAATAGGGTTTAGCAAAATCCGAATGGAATTTCAATCTTCGATATACATAATTTTTAAGGCCATAAAATTTAATTTACAGTTATAAAACAATCTTTAAAGCAAAAGGATTTTGAAATAAATAAAATAATATTCTTAATATTACTAGCCCTACTACTATTACTAACAGTATTATTAATAATAATGTTATAATATAAATGTATCAGTTTGCTGATTTTGATGTATTACCATTATTTTAATCTTTTGTTTACAAATTTTCTATTTACTTGACATTTTTGTATTTGCTTATTTTTTAGGTTTAAAAAATATTGGTTTGTATATAACATTTATCAATTTTTGCTAGATTTATTAATGAATTACTTATTAAATAACATCAATTTTTATTTATTTTTGTTTTTTTCACTCTTAAAATTGTACTTTTAAAACATTGTGTTGCATCTTTTGGTAAATTGCCTATTAATTCCTATGTACTATTTAATAAGGTTTACTTTTGGTCTACAAAACTTTATTATCTTTAAATGTTTATTGTAAAACTGTTCTTGCTATCCTTTCGAAGATCAAAAGGGTTGCAGGTTGGTACACAAGTTGGATAGGAAATACTTCTTTTGATTTTTGGTTTAGAGATATCAATAAAAGAAACACATAGAACTTAACTAAAACTTTTTGTGTTTAATTAAAATGATGTAATGTAGTGAAAGTAAATAAAATCCTCTTATGATCTTATTGTTCAAATTTTCATTACACTAAGTAATATTTAGAATGTTTTTAAGACACCGGCAATACAAAATATTCACAATCTGATAAATATTGTCTGTTTATTTGCTTGTGAGTTTTACTTCTATATGGGGCTGTATTTATGATAATTGATTCATGCACACATATTTTATCTTTGAACAGATGAAAAATTCAAAAATGCTATTACCTTTTAAACTCAATATTTTAATGTTGTGTTAGATCTGGCCTAAATGATAAGGTCGCTTACTGGCTTTCACGCAATAGGAGAATTAACAAAAGTTTTACTTAATATAGTACCAACTCCATAAATCCAGTATATTTTATTTTCAGAGTACAGAATTGATTCGATCCAAATTGTAAAATATTGTTGACTTGTGCAACGTGTTGTAAATGTTTAAAATATTTAAATAGTCTTTTCATTTTTCCCAAAACTTTTTACATATATATATATATATATATATATATATATATATATATTTGTCGTAGCTCACAATAAAACAAAACTTTGATGAACTGCTGTAAAATTTGAATAAAATTCATCTTAATATAAGAAAAAAACATGAACATGAGAAAAAATAATAGACGTCTCAATTTTGCGGAGAAGTGACGGATCACTTCAACGTAAGGTTTACCATAAACCTACTTGAACTGGTTAATATCTACACTACACGAGTTTTCAACCAATTCAACACAAACGTGCACTTGTTAAAACACTGTTCAATCGTGCACAAAAAATTTGCTCTGAGGACACAATCGATGAAGAAAGAGAAACTATTAAACAATTGTTAATTAATAATGGGTATCCAACAAAATTTATCGAACACCACTCCAAGTCATACAAAAATCCGGGTACAAACGGTGGTGAAAAGAAGCCGACTTACTTAAAATTACCATTCAAAGGAGATAATATTATGAACCTCCTCAAAATCCTGCTAAAAGCAACCATAAAAAGGACCTTTCCATCGATCCAACTAAGAATGTTGTTTACTACCAAAGGTCTTCCTTTGCCCAACATTAAAACGGCTAAAGAAACATTTTCCGCCTTACATTGCATCTATCAGTTCACACGCAGTTGCGGTGACAAGTACATTAGTCGGACAATGCGTCGCTTAGCTAATCGGGCTGAAGAACACATTCCAAACTGGATCAACAATAGGTCAAACGGAAGTGAATACACATGCACATCCTCCATATTACGGCATCTACTACAAACCAAACACTAGATCAATTTTAAAAATTACTTGAAAGTGCTAATTACTACTCAAGCTTCAAATATATTGAAAATTCTCGAATCTGTTTATATTCACACATTGAAACCTGCTTTGTGTGCACAAGAACAAATCGTCACTACATTGAACTTAGCTTGGTTGTAATGTTCATGCATGTTTGTTTTTTGTGTATGTTTGTAATTGTGCTAACTTAAAGGTCATCTGTATCTCCCCTTTTTTGTATATATATATATATATATATATATATATATATATATATATATATATATATATATATATATTATGGAAAAATGTGTTCACATTCCATATACTCATGAGTTAAATCTTTGACACTGAATATTTTGTACACCATGGATAGAACTTTTTTTCGGTTTTCACTCAAATCTGTTATCAAAAATGTGTTTTAAACTATTTACTGTTGTTTGCCGTAATGGCATTTGTTGTTGTTTCTTTAGCAATATGAACATATAGGCAAAATATTTAAGCCTTAGCTCTAGTTTCCCTTTTTCAATCGGACTTAAAACCGGGTCTAATGGAGTTATTTATGGTTAATGGCTTAGATACTTCAGTAGAAGTAACTTTCAGCACACAAAAAAATATGTACAATTATAAAAATACAATACAATTAGTAGTATGTACCATCAGTCCAAAAATAAATAAGTAAAATAAGGTTAAATTACATAGGCTAAAAAACTCAAAATTAACGTATATTCAAAAGTAATATCCTATATGATATACGTGAAGAGGCATGATATTACTTAGGAAACGTAATAGTGTGCAAATATAAGAGTATACATGAAATGCGAATGACTCATGAGTGAGCATGACTAATAAAACAATACCCTGGATGAAGGATAATGAATGGTCACAAAATAGAATAGACAGATTACAGACAACGGTAATTGGTCAGACAAAAAAAGCAAAAACATTCTCATGATTTGGATAGGCTAATGTAAAGGTCACTTTGAACTTTGTTGGGATTGGATAGTAACCTTGCTAAATACGGCAGACATAAATTTAAATACACATTTGTTATGCGCTTAACGTGTATTTGTGATCTTCTCGTTATTCCCGATGCAAATGATTAGCTGAAATCACGATAAAGTGGATGATTGGAGGTGTTGGAGATAACTGATAAATTGAAAACATGATGAATTATTTCATTAAGAATGTCATTGTAAGGAGTGCCCAATGATCGGCTAATGATGGTTACACTTTTTTTTAACTTTATAAAATCCTTTCTTTTTAGTCCCGGAAATATTACAGAGGAGCAATATAATATTATTAGATAAAATGTAGCTTTAAAATATGTATTAATAACATGGCGAACACGAAGGTTCCTTAACCGTCTTATGTAGTAACATAAACCTCGAGTTTTTGTGAACAAATGGTCTATGTGATCATACCAGATAAGTTTGTTATTCAATAAAACACCAAGATATTGAAAACTATCACAAGTATCAATCTCCACATTTTTAATACAAACCTTTAGATGAAGTTGAAGGTTTGTGTGAGCTAAAATTAATTACTTTACATTTTGTAGGATTTAATTTTAGACTATATTTTGTTGACCAATTAACTCCAGGAAATGCACATTATCTTCGGATGAAGAGATAGCTTCACATGAAGCCATGTCATCCACATATTTGAAAAGTATAAAAGGTTTTTTTGGTCGGAGAACGTCCATGTATAATAAAAAAAGAAAAGGAGATAGGACCGTACCTTGTGGAACATCTTTGTTATTTTGAAGTAAAGTGGATTTTTTACACCCAATTTGGGTGTATTGTGTTCTGTTTACAAAATAATTGGTTAACCATTTGATTATGTGATTGGGAGAATTAAGTTCAATAAGACGCTGAAGCAGTTTACTTCTGCATAAGCTATCGAATGCGGCTTTACAAACCACAAACAAACAGCTCAGGAAGCCTTTTTTATTATCTAGTGATTTTGTAATATAGTTAACCAAGCTGGCTACACAATCTAGTGTAGAACTATTTTGCTTGTATGTAAATTAACATGGATCACCACTTGCTTTGAATGTTGTACTTAGTTCATTCAAAATCAATTTCTCGGTCAACTTCAAAACTACTGATGTGTATGAAATCGGTCGAAAATGTACTTTTTTAGTTGTTTGTTTTTCGGGACTGGAACAATTTTGGAAGTTCTTTACTATTCTGCCTCTGTTCATGGAACTGGTTAAAATTTGCATTAGTGGAGAGGGCGTGCATAGTTTTAGCATTTGCATACTAAGCCCATCTAGACCTGATGACGTTGTGGGTTTAGAGCTTTTTATAATCTTTTTCAGATTATTTATAGATATGGGAATATCAGGTTCATCATTGATGTTTACGTTGTTCAGCTGAACTAGTTCTACATTATTGTTGTGATAAAAGTGTGCATTAAGGGAGTTCACATCAAGTGAGGTAGTTACAGTTTTTGTTTTTCCAAAAATTTTGTTAATAGTGTTTCATATGTTTTTTGAATTGTTGTAGGGGGAAAAGTAGAAGTTATTGACACATTTTTGAATGAAACTAATCTTATTTCAAGGCTTAATTGTTTTACTAAGGAGCGGTCGTTAGCTTTGTATGCTACCTCCTTTTGTCTGCGTAGCATTTTCAACTTCCTTGATATGATGTCGGTGTGTTTTACAAGTATTTTAACTTTGGGGCAGAACCTTTCAAAATGATATTTAACCAGCGTAACAAAACTGTTTGTAGCGGTGTTCAAGTCATTATAACTTTTTGTAGTAATACAGTGTTGCTCAAGAGATATCTTCAGTCCCTTTAAGTTTTGTTGTGATAAGTCTCGAGCGAACATATATGATTTTGACATTGGTCTAGTGAAGTGTGTATTATTCTTCCTAGAATAGATTGTAGGAAGTGCTCGAATAATTGAGTGATCTGACGAAGCCAATGGAGCAAGTGATTTGGCTTTGTAGAATTGGGGAACATTAGTAAAAACGCAATCTAACCTAGAGCTACCTTTAGTATTGGAGTTCACTATGTTGGTTAAATCTATAGACATAAAATTGTCTGTATTAGTATCGTTGAAATCACCAGCAAGCAAAATCAGATTATTGTCACAAACAGTAATTAAGTAATTAAGAATATTTTGAAAAAATTTCACACTTGGAGCGACTTACTGATGGTGGGATATACGTATTAATAACATCAATACTTTTATAATGAGATAAAAATGGACACTTACAATTTACACCCAAGCTTTCAATACCAAATTGCGAAAATTCAAATGATACACTGGAAATAGAGCAAAATTCTCTTTTTATGTAAGTGACCAGACTACCACCACGTGTTTTAACTCTGCTGCTTCTGTCAAGGCAATTTGTTGTAAATCCATTAATTGATTAAATTATTGTCAGTGTATTTGTTAGGCCACGATTCTTGAATAGGTAAGAAGTTACTGTTTTGATGTAGCCTCTCGTTCAAAAGCAGTTTTAAGTGATCCATTTTGTCAAATAATGACCGTACATTTATTGATAGTACTAATGGCAACGTCATTTTCTTTATAGCAATATTTTTTAAAGCTTGCTAATAATCGGAGTGATAGCATTTTCTTTTCTTTGTTTTAATATTTGATTGTTTATAAAATATAGGAATATCTAATTGTATATTCGATGTAAGTACTTTTCGTTGGAGTAAAAATGTTCTATTAAAGCGAATTATAATCTTTATAAGTTGATAAAAAAACTTGTATATTTTAAATGTTTTAAAGTAAAAAAAAGTACTGCTAATCAATGAAGAATATAATTGTGCATTTTGTAATTTTGCGATGTCTTTGAAAATGTAGCGCAGCCGTTTGAGGGCCCGCGTTATATATATATATATATATATATATATATATATATATATATATATATATATATATATATATATAGTTCTTTATTATTAATAAAAATAATTTAATCTGATTTAAAACTTGAATTAACTGTTTTACAACACACCACCTTGACAAGAGAGAGTAAACACTCGTGGACTCGTCATCTATATAATAAGAAGCATTTACCTAGCCCTAATGTCATATTTAAATTTTCACAGTATGTTTCTTTCTTGAGTGTGGAATGTAAGTACTTATTTTTATAAAAGTATTGATAGCATAAGTGCATATATACACCCTATTGCCGGCCATTTTAAAATAGAATGTTTTTATCATTGTATCCTTAATTATTTAATATCTATTTGTGATATTGTGCTGAAAGTTACTTCTACTGATATATCTAAGCCAATAATAATAATAATAATAATATAAAATATTGACTTGCTCTAGTTTGTTGTAATAAAATTGTTAACAAACAATGAGATTTAAAGCATTAGATACCCTGTATATTTTGAAATAAAAATATTAAAATGAGTTAGTTGTGGAATGAACCAGTTTTCTATATTCTTTTCAATTACAAACTTAACTAGTTCTAAAAACATTTCTGATTAAATTAATGAGTAATGTAAAGGAAACACACGTTATGCATTGCCTCATTTATTACAAACTGATCTATTTTCATTTTTATTTTATTTTTACTACTTTAAATGCTTTACGAAAAATATATTTTAGCAGTAAACATTTTAGAGAAGTCGAATGTGGACGAGCATTTGGTGCCGGTGGTAGGAATCGAACATATGCCCACCCAGATTATATATATATATATATATATATATATATATATATATATATATATATATACTAATTCTTGTTTATGGCTGAAGCTAATTATGAGGTGAATTTATTTCTCAATTTATATCTTTTAATATTTTTATTTGAAACAATATTTTGATTTTCATGACAATTTATATGTTTTTCTATTTATTAAGTTTCTTGGTTTACTTTCCTTCTTAGGATCCCATTTTTACAAATAAATTAAACTATTCTTAAGACGTTTTTATGTTTTGCAATTAAGATTTATGGATTTTTAAAGAAAAATGTGAACTTTAATAAGTTTATTTTATTTAAAAAACTCAATTATATATTTTTAATACATTTATTCAATAATTAGTTTAATAAAATAATTTGGTTGCAACAATATTCATTGACCTTAGTTAAAAATCATATATATATATATATATATGTGTGTGTGTGTGTGTGTTCATTAGGTTATAAAACGTTGATAATTTGCAATTAAATTCAAAAAAATTCAAGTTTATGCTTTAACCTTGTACATATTTTATCCCAAAAGAATTAATTAATTAAATTGTGAATAATAATTATGAATATTTTTGCATTATTTATTTATGCTAGTACTTGAATTAGCGATATGTTAAAATATTCTTCTTACTATTATTGTTATTACATTGAGCTTTATTCTCACTAGATACATATTTAGTACATAAATACATAATCATTAAAAAATTACAACAATTACTGTACGAATACCAGGAATAAAATGAACTATACAAACTCATATAACAAACAGTAGATAAGAATGTGTAATCAGTAAGGTGAACCTGTGATTATAAAATAATTTTAAAATCAGAGTTATATTAGTTTATATAAATTCCTTTAAACAAATGCGTGGGTGGGTAGTTTTACTTTAATAGGTTTGTTAAAAGCTCATTTCTGTTTGATTCTGGAAGGATAAATATAGTAGACGTGACTATTAGTATTGATTAGTTTTGACTCTCATGCACGGGAATATTTTTAGAAACTTTAGGTTCATTAAGACTTGTATGTAGAGGGTAAGTATAATATTTTTTAATTGTTAATGCCAATTAAATATAGAATTTAAAATGTTGCTTAATAATGTCATTTAATAAGAAGTGTTATTTGATTCCTGTTAATTTAAACACTAAAAATATACATTTTTGTAAAATAACATAATCTTGTTTTAATAAACCTGAAAAATTACATTAAAGGATAAAAATGAGATTTAACAAACAATCGAATAAACTAATTACTCACTTTTACTTTTCTAATTCTACTTATGTAATAACACATAGTTTTGATTTTCATAAATGCAATTTCTACAAGAGCTAAGATGGGCCCTGTTAAAATTAACACATTAAAATTTATTGACTTTTCTTACATATCTTAAGTATATGAGGTAAGTCAACATTTTACTAAAGGAACACTTA
Organism: Cardicola forsteri; assembly: GCA_025895645.1. Classification (NCBI taxonomy): domain Eukaryota; kingdom Metazoa; phylum Platyhelminthes; class Trematoda; order Strigeidida; family Aporocotylidae; genus Cardicola; species Cardicola forsteri. Next base: position 4,145 of record JAKXYG010001024.1, on the reverse strand, counting down.
AACATTACTTTAGTAATACTAACAATTAAAACAAATTCTTTTTACAAATAACACTGCCAAATTCTCGTTTAGACAAAAAACCCAGAATTTACACATTTCGACGAGATAAAAATACTGCTACATTATTTGCTTAAAAATAAATTATATAAATAATCGACATTACCAACTTTACAAATTTAATAGTTCAAAGGATAGCCATGGTTTTTTATAACTTATTTTAAATGCTTTAGATAAGAATCAACAAAATTATTAATACAATTTTGTGGAATTTAATTTTTCAAACCATAATTTTTTAAGGTGCTTTAATTTTTTATCCGACTCACCTCTCGTTTAAGCTAACTCAAAAGGCTTTCGATTACATTAGGGTCGGGGCTGTGTAGAAGTAATTGAATGAAGCTATTTTTTACTATTTAAAGAATCTTTAGTCTAAACAATAAAATAAAATGCTTTAATTTTTAAATTATGATAAAAAGTACGCACCTTTTTTGACGTATGTAGTGGAGCATTATATTGGACAACCAATAAGTGCAGGGATGTGTATAATCCTTTAAGACTCTATATACAATCTGAGAGCTTATCCTAAATAAATCTGCAATTTGTTCAATAGTTAAACCAAAATTATGACTTTTTTATTTTGTAATTTTTAGCAGTTAAAAATGTTTACATTATTTAATTCATTGTAATCACATGCCGTACATATTCAAATATGTGTTCAATATTCAATTTTTGATAGTCCATGTTATTTTAGCATAATTACTTTGAAAAATTTCCTAAGTTAAAAAAAAAGTAAAAAATTAGAGTTTATTGACAAGGTCCAAAAATATCTAATTATATTACAGGTACCTATATTTTTTCATTTAATTTAAATGTTTTGTTTAACTCCATTGCTTCTGTTAAAAATCTCGTAGTAAATTTAACCAATTTGCGCTTTAATAGATTTAGTTTAAGATTAAAGTCAGTAGATAACTGTTTAATTTTATTAATAGAATTTTTAACTTCTTTTAAAACGTCATTTAAAAAAATTATTGTACATAAATCCATATCATTAGCAGATTTTTATAAAAATAAAAGCAGTAAAACTGGTAAAGGATCTACATGCAGTAAACATAGAAACGGAGATGGTACTGCACCTTGTAAAACTCCATTGTTATTTTCTGTTAATTTTGCTTTATTACAACCAATTTTTGCAAACTGTTTTGCTTTTAAAAAAGAGTTTTGTTGCGAATTATTGATAATTGTATTGCTAAATTACTTGTTACATCTTGTTTTTATCTTTTAATATTATATTACTCACCTGTAATTTTCCTTGGTTTACTAAAACAAGATTATATTGTTTTGAAAAGATGCATATCTTTGATGTCAAAATCTGCAAGAATGAAATGTTCCATATCGTTAAAAAATCTTTGTATACAATTAGCATTGAGGATTGAAGACAATAACACTTACCTACTACATACAGCTTTGAACAAATCTAAAGGCCTTGGTAAAAACAAAAACCTTCCTGCACATGAAAGCCAAGACTAATCAATACAAATACTCATATCTGCCATATTTATCCAGGGTATTAACCAATCCAGAATTAAAGAAAATCGAACTTCTAACAAACCTATCAAAGTAGGAATCATTCTACCCACGCATTTATTTGAACTAATTTGGACATTCTACGGTGCCTCATTCAAAATATAGTAATTTTGAATTTTTTTAAATTATATGTTAACTGTATTGACTATATTTATATTTATTATCATACAGTATTCTATATTTCATTTTGTTCCCATTATTTGTACTACTACTTTTTTGTAATTTTATGTTATTTATTTATTTTTATTAATGGAAAAAAATATTTTGCGCTAAATGTATCTCTAGTGAGATATAATTGTTACAATTGTTAATTAATTTTTGAATATTAAAGCTGATTATAGGCGCTTGACAATTTTATATTAATGAAATTCCGGTGTGTTTTAGCTGATTGTAAGAAAGTAATTGTTTATTTTTATAGCATCTATCTTAAATTCATTTGTTTATGGTTTATTAAAAGTTTTTTAAATATTTTTTAATTACACTGCAAACTACGAAGTTTGTATGCCAATTAGATCTCTTGTATCTACCTGGTACCAATGCTTTTTTATTTTATGTTTGCTACTTTGAATGTTTTACTAGAAATATCTTTCAGCAGTGGGCATTTTAGTGAAACCAAACGTGGGCCCGCATTTTAGTGCCGGTGGTGGGATTCGAACCCATGCCCTCCGAGGTCCAAATTCGAGCGCTATACCGCTAGACCACCCCGGCACATTATTGAGAAAAAACGTTTAGATCATACCAACAATCAAGATATAATTATTAATGTTAACAGTATATAATTGTACTAATGTAAACAAATTGCTATTATTAATAATATTGCTATTATTATTATTATTATTATTATTAATAATAATAATAATAATAATAATAATAATAATAATATTGGAAACCTGGCCTCTGTAAAATTAATAATATTTTAATAAAATTATTAATTTGCTTAAACATAAAATAGAAGATTTAAAGCGTAAAATAAGCAAAATATTTTATAAATATCCAATAGGCGGGAATTAAAATATTGTTTAGGTTTTAATTGTACTTACTTAAATTTAAAAAATCAATTTCGGGGGTTTTATTTTAAACAAAAATATATTAAACTTTTCGAAACTTTAAAAACCGGGACCTATTGTTAATGCTTTGGCATGGGTTTTGAAGGTATTCGTAGCCGGTGGATTAAAATCAAGTTCAAAACTTTACTATATATTTTCTACAACTGATGATCGAATTAGTTTTAAGTTAATTTAGTATTAATATAAAATTGTTTTATTTTTTACGCATTAGCATTTTGTATAAAGTCGAACTTAATTTATGAAATAAATAGAATTAAAAATGCTTTGTAGCGTTACAGCGTTCTATTCATACCTGGGTAGGCATGGGATTTATCCCAAATATTGGCACTAAATACGACCTACATCCGACTTTGCTAAAATGTCTACTACTGAAAGATGTTTTCCGTATAATGTTTACATAAAGTAGTAAATATATGAAAAATATTTAATTTTATGTTCTTAAAGCTTTGTGTAACTCAAGGTTCATATTTTGAACAAATCAGAAGTTTAAGTTTAAATTAATTATAATCATTACTTTATAAATGTAAACAGAATCCATATTTTTTTAATTAATTTATTTTTAATAAATTACGATTTGTTTTACTTGTGTAAGTAGCAGTAACTTAAAGATAATGATATAATATAATAAAACTAATTAACCGGATTAATTGTGAATTATGCAAGTGAATTACAATGATGTCAAATGTTAATATTAACAAATTATTCATAAACTAATATATTTATGCTTAATTAAATTACGCCTTTCTAATAAATCCACTTTCTTAAAACGTAAATAAATCAATAGTTTATGCTAGTTATTACCTGCTGAAAAATTACTTCAAACAACGTATTTAACCAACTGAAACACCTCTGACGACCAGAAAATATAAAAAATAATTCAGATTTATAATGCAATATACAGTGGTATATCATAAATAAAATACAAATATAATTTTATTAATATACATTATTGTCAATAAAATGTTTTTGCATCAAATGTCAACTGGTTTAGAATCAAAGATTGACTAAAATAATTAAGAAAATATGTCAAATATTAAGAAAAATGCAATACACATGTAATTTTTAAAATTATACACAACAAAATATATTCAACAGTACAGATAGTGACATAAGTGAATCCAATGTTGACCTACTATGATATTGAAATATATGTAGCACTTGTTACTTATCTTAGACATATCTAACACTTATTAATAAGTACCTTAGATAATACTTTACTAATATATATACATTTAATATTATTCGCAAAAACATTCTTAATACACAATAACATTCGTTCTAGCAATAAAGCACAATACCACCATTATGAAAACTTAAAACAAACACAGATAATTGGTTTAAAAAAAGTTTTATCTACTAAAATACATAAATAGAGAAAATAAAGGTAACAAACTTAATAATATCAGTAATTTAAGTGATATACAGGCTTTTGTTCAACCTCTGCCAGCCGCTTGGGGTAGGAATCTATCAACGTACCAATATAGTCCTTCGAAATGC
>JAKXYG010000138.1:0-74281 GCA_025895645.1 Cardicola forsteri | reverse complement strand
TTATTTAGACAATACAATAAAAACTTTCTAAATGAACGTACTGTTAATATATTTTGATGTAATGTAGGTGACATTAAACGTACAGTTTTATTATTCAAATATGTTGCTGCGGTTTGGTGATAAAAGCATACATTTTAAGGAATATAGTATAATGTTCATTTTGTTAATTTGTTTTAAACAAGCAGTAATGGTAAATAAATTAAAGAATTATTTTTCAGATTTTTTTAAAAGTATGTTGTTTTAAGAAAATTTGTTTATTAATTAATATTACTTCAAAACTATTTTTTTAAATATTTTTTTACTTTTTACATTGAAGGTAAATATATACAAAAAAGATTTATTTTTATATTTAAATTTCATTTACATTATCTACTTAAAAAATTATGAGAATTATGAAATTTTGAAAAATATTTAAATTATTAAATTAATTTATTTTTAATTGACTAGTTAAAAAAAACATAATAATGTTCAGTTGATATAACAGTTACAATTGGTTCCTTAAATCACAACGAAAAGTTATTTATTTAACGTTTAATAAACACGCTTAACTACTTATAATCTGTTTTAGTAGTAATTAGCAGTAATTGAGATTTATACAGAAAACGTGTCCAAACCAGCGTAAGCTTCGTTATCGCGTCACTAATGACAGAAGATTATAAAATCGGGGGTTATCCGGAATTTAGCAATTATTGATTTTCTTTATCCATTCACTTGATATAGATAATACGAAATTAATGTTGTGCCAGATATATCTGAAGGATCTTTCAAATTTATTGAGCTTCAGGATTCGGATACACATAAGTACTGTGTAAACTATTGAAGAAAACATTCAAATTAATGCTTCTTGCTTGTAAACTCTCCAAAAACAGCAGAAATTAAATTAACTCAACGATTAAGTACATTAGCTGAACTACAGTTACAATTATTTATAGAGCCCATAAACGTAATCTCCTTTGTGCACAATATCATGGCAGATTTTTCAGGATGAATCTTCAAACTATATTCATTAGAAATTTTTACAAGAAAATCCAATAAGGAGTTTGAGTAATAATTGTTATATTCCTGACTGTTGCCTTTACGTGGTGCATCCTGGATTAAGTGCACCTAAGCACTTAGACTAACACAACATAGACTCAGTGCACAGCGATATAACTGGGTTTCTGTCATGGCGGTTGGATGACATCATACACCGAGGATATTTTAAAGGTATCTTGAGGTACATGTATACCATATGTAACAGTTGATCTTACTAAGATAACCCTGACAAAAATTAGCGATTTTTTAATCTTTGCGAACAGTGGCGTCACAGGAATGTTGTCTACCAGCCAAGAAACCTAGTTATCCTTCTACGTTTGTTGTACTTATCAAGCCATCGGAGTCGATCGTTTAATATAGTGGTCAAACAGAAATATTAAAGAGGTGACTACGTCACCAATTACAATTTCAAGTGGTAGTGATAATCCTATTTTTGTACCTCTATGGTAAATAAATATTAAAGTAAAGCAATCTCATTTTCTAATTGTTACCAAATTTTAAATTTTGCTCATTATTTTGATACTGTCACATAATAAACAAATAACGGAAAGCGATAGTGTGATTAAAATTATGTAATTGTCTTGGTCGACATAAAATTGATATATTTGAAATTGACGTAATGAATAATAATTATTTTATTTGGTTTATAATGAATGCAAAACATATTTAGAGTGATGCCTCGATTAATAATTTTATTAATAGTATCTTTGCGAAATACATACTGACAGTTTGCGACGTAATACATTAGAATGGCGACTGGATCATACTATAGAAACTGGAAATAGTGGTTAGGCACAGTATCTAAGCGATCTTGTTGAAAATTTATTATTTTAGACACTGTAAATATTCGAGACAAATTAGGGCTTATTTAATTTTTTTTCTAGTTATAGTGCTTAAATCTGGCGTTGTATTTGATCGCTAATCTGATACTCCTTCCAGCTATTTTATTACAATTTTATTACAATTATATAATTGTTTATTTAAGCGTTTATTACAGCAGATTGAATTATGCATGTCCTTATTATTATTTTTCTCACTTAATATTTCATAGTTTACAAGGTATTTAATCAGTCACATTTATTTAAGCTAAGAATATGTCCACTTAGACTTTTCTACTTTATAAACACAGAATTAGTTAATCATTATTTAGTTGTGTTTTTTAGATCTCGTATCATTTAATTACTTTGTTACTGTTTAATTTATTTGTAAGTTTTTGTCACATCTTTAAAAATTTGTAAAATTAACATTGCATTTTCCGCTATGAAATTTAAAATGTAAGACTATGAATCGAATTTGTTAATACTTCTATTTATGCGTATATTTACCAAAGGTCAATAATCAGATTATTGGAAATGTTCTGTTAATTTTAATTGATTTATTATTATTAAATTGTTTATCTAATTTACTGGACTTTATATAAGTTTTGCATATATATATATATATATATATATATATATATATATATATATATATATATATATATATATATATATATATATATATATATATATATAATCAAGTTAAATTACATAATTTATACTTAAAGATTACCTAATTCAGCGGATCGGAAATTAACCGATCTAGCTCATTCCAAGTTTAAATAAAGGAGGAGGGTTTGTAGCAGGAAACAAATCTGGTTGTAAAAAAACTATTCAATGGATATAATGCTTCAATTTGGTTTGATACAGACCCAAATGGAGAAAACCAGGACATTTTGATAAAAGGGATAAACTGTAATAGAAGATTTAAAGCATTGGGTTCCCTTTATAATTCCAAACAAAAATAATAGAAGATGTAAACTGTGAAATAAATTCATTTCGTATATTCTCTATATTAGTCACAAATATATATAATATATATATATATATATATATATATATATATATATATATATATATATATATATATATATATATTATATGATGTAATTAACTTAGCATTTATAACTATAGCGTGGACTTAACATATGCATGTTGCATATGTGTATGTATGTATAGTTATAAATGTTAAGTTAATTACATCATATAATTATATATATATATATATATATATATATATATATATATATATATATATATATATATATATATATATATACTGATTCTTTATATGTTTGTGACTGAAGAGAATATACGAAATGAATTCATCTCACAGTTTACGTCTTCTATTATTTTTGTTTGTAATAGAAGATACAATAATATTACTTATTTTATTAGTAAAACCATAGACAGAACTCTATACAATATGTTGTCATTATGCGTTTTTTAATTAGTATATATGTGTTTGTAATAAGTTACTGTTTTTTAATATTGATATCATAACAGGAGCTTGAAATTTGCATTTATTTTTAGATGAAGAGAGCTCAAAGCGTCAATGGTGTATGTTATAAGACACAAAACAAGCACGTTCAGCAGCTTTAGGATAAAAAGAATTATGCTTCTTGTATGTTTGTTATTGATAATTGTCTAAATACTTTAATGTAAATTAATTAAGCTTACAACATAGTGATGACTTACAAATTTAATGTTAGTTTTATTATAACTATTATTTTGTAAAGATTGAAATACTGATAAAATAATTGGACTCAAATAGAAAACGTAGTCCAACTCTGAATCCAAAAATCCTTGTGAGGTGATTTTGTTTCCACTTATTTTTTGTGTCGATTATTATTGTCTTTGGACCAGATAATAGTAAGAATTGTTAAAAATGCACAAATTTAAATTAAGTATTTTCGTTCGTAAAATTCATAATAATTATCAAGATTTTTTGCTTGAAGAACAATGAATATGTTAAATAGAAAAATAAATCACCTATTATTTTACTCTTTGTTGATAATTGTAAAAATTAGGCATCTAAACTTATTTCACCATACAAAATATGTAATTATCACCAATCTTTTAAAATTAAACGTTGCTAAATTGAAATCTGGGTTTTCCTAACGAACTTCATCTTTAGCACAACAAATTACACACAATATTGATTAGTGTAACTTTTCAGTTATATCATGGGTTTGATAGCTAATGACCACAGGAAAAGCGATAATTATATTAAAACCCGGATTGAAAAATTAATGACAGTTTTTTTATACTAATGTCAATGTAGTCATATTCCTTCACCCTCTGAAGATAAACAATTGTCCTAGAGCCATGTATGCGAGAGAAATCTGGAAGCAAGCAGATAAAATTTATAAGACGGTAGCTGGTTTTCTTTATCCGTACCTTACAAGTCTTCTGAAGATTACTTGGCGCAATCAATTTTTTGAATAATAATATGAATAGATTTGATATTTATTCACTACATGATATCATAATTAGACAACGAAAATTACTTGATCAAGTTTTACGTTTACTATCAGAATGTTCAGCAAGAACTGTTACGAAATGGAAAATTGGAGATAGTAGGGGAAACAGCAGAAAATTTGGTTAAAACCATTTAGGAATATTTAATTGAAATAGATATCACGTGGGATGAAATTGACATCTTGACAAAAATCGCACGTATATGGAACAATGTTGTTCCTTGTTCTTTAAAACAACTTTGTAATAGAAGTAATAATAATAATAGGTTAAGTTTTTATTGTTATTCGGTATAGCAATTGCAAAAACGCATTACATTTACTTTAAATAATAATCTTAAATATACAGTTGAACCGTTTTATTAGGTTGGTTTGACAATTAAATCACCCCTTCGTTAGTTTCAAGTTCGCACACATGTTAACGTAACATGAACACCACATTTTCGCAGCGTTTAATAGACACGAAATAGTACAACTCTACAAACATTCGAATGTCATTTCAAAGTCCTATCAAGCTACGTTTTTGTATTATTGTTGACAGATGTAAATAAGTTAGTTAATGAATCAGGTTACTGGCCCACAGTAATGCAGACCTCGACTTGAATCTCACCCTTGACACAATTCGGTTATCAACATTGGACCTGCAATTTTATTATGAGAGCATTGCTATCTTGCAGTAATCCTCTAGCCATTTTAAAAAAGATTGCTAAAGGGCAATTAGCGCCCAAATTTGTCTTTAAATTTAAAGTATTAATTAACTAAAAGGATGCAATAAAAATGGAAAAGACCGAACCGGCTAGGCCTAATCAAAGCATTTACTTATTTTTGTATTTTTTCCCAACTTTTATTTTAGAAACAAGTCAAAGAAATCAAAACCATGCAAGTGATCACTAACCATTTTGTAAACATACATTACAATTCATTTTGCGTGTTTTTAAATAAGCATGAAAACCTACATGTATTGTTCAAAGTTTACAATTACAAGTCATTCCGTATGATAAAATAGGCATTATCATTGTCAGTAAAACGCCATTTGACGAGATGTAACAATGCAGCTGCTATGTCTTGGTGCTAGGTAGATTAGCGTTCAAGTGAGCTATTTATTATCTGAATACTTTGGCTTGCTAACCTACTAGTCCCAGGGTGCAAAACAAGAACACAACACAAGGTTTAGACCATAATCAAATATTACAAATTGTTATCCACTTCACTGGTTAACTGTCACACAATCGGACTTCATCATGATTCGTCCCATGAGTCACTCACCGATCGTGATTCGGTGTCGTCCTAACAGCAGCTATATAACATATTAGTGTAAACTAAGTAATGTCAGTAATAAAGTCAGATGTTAAAGAAATTGTATTGACTGATGAGAACATTCATTGATTTTGGTTGGTGACGTGGTCACCTCTTTATTATTTCCCATATTTATACGATATAACAAACGATCGATTTTGATGGCTTGATAAGCATAACACAAACGTAGAAGAATAACAAAGTTTCTTGGCTGGTAGACGGCATCCTTGTGACGTCGCCACTGTTCGCAAAGATTGACGAGGCCGCCTGATTTTTTGTCAGGGTTATCTCCCTTAGCCCAAGGGCTACATATAGTATACGTATACCTTTAGATACCTTTTAATTATCCTGGGTGAATGTTCGCACCCACCCGCCGTAGAGGAAGCCCAGTTATACGGCTGTGCACTCGGACCCTGCTGTTATTAGTCTAGATGCCTAAGGGCATCTAGTCCAGGATGCACCACGTGGAGGACTAACAGTCAGGAATATCACCATCATTGGAAATTGAGACTTTATAAGCATTACTCAAATCCTCAGAATCATTAGCACCCCACTAATGAGAACATAAAGATTTTCACACAATTGCAACAGAATTTATGCCATATCAGTCAAGATGTGCTACCAATCAAATTCTTCATCCTTAGGTCCCACTTGCCTTAAACGACAAGGGCTCATGGATGATAAAATTCGTAGATTCTTCATCGCGTTCATCCATATCCCTGAACGAGATCTGGAATTTTTTTCTCTAAAGGAAATCAATTTTTCCTCAAATATAAAACATACCCCCCAAATTGGTTTTTATGATCTGTCTTTAACAAGCAAGTTAGAGTGCTAAATTTATTGTTGAATCTAGTATTTTATAGAATACAATCAATTACTTCTGACTTGAGGCTTTAATTTTACTTCAATGTGCAGATACAAATTAATATAATTTCAAGGGTAACATATATATATATATATATATATATATATATATATATATATATATATAACGAGATTTTTAATATAAACTATATCGCTCTGAAGAGCATCAGTCAACATGATCATCCCGTTTTTGCCAAAATCTTCGTTTGATCCCACATAATACTTACTTTAACAATTGATACGTAGTCCAACTAAAAAACTTGTCAGAAATGTATAATCATATTTTGCATTATTTCTGATGTCTCACCGAGTAGTCCGATAATGTCTGTAAAGTTAAAATCAGTTAATCTGCCAGTTTCACTTCTTACCATACACCGAATTTCTCGTAAATCACGCCACGATAGAGTAAATTAGTAAAAAAATGGTAACAATACATCTTTCATGTACAATTTCGAAAGCATCGATGCAACTGCTTCGGTTTAAAAACTAGTAGAATCCTGGTATAACGAACATAATGAAATGATTTAACGGTTTTTGTAGAGCTTAAGAATATGCCACGGCTTTTGATTAACGCTGTAAAATTTATAAAATTAACTGTGGTTTGTAAAGTTCTTGACGTTGTATATATATAATCTTCATCTGTTTTTAATATATCAATCATTAATATTTTCTGATTTGAAAGAGTATCTCACTGTTAAGAGATGCCGCTTATTTCTAAAGCGTTAGAAATAAATTGACTTGTTTAATAAAATATACCATTTCAAGTCATGCTTTTAAGATGTTAGAGACAGTAACACCCAGTAACTGCATGAAACGCTAGAATAGAATCCAAGGAAAAATCATACGTACCCATTAAATCCGGAACAAATAAGTTTTAAAATTCATTTGTTGAGCAATTGATGCAAACTTATCTTACTAATACAATGTATTCCTAAAACGCAACTTCATGATTACGGATTCTACTTCATTTTCTTAGTAAAATCATTCTTTGTACCATTACAGTTGTTTATATATATATAATGATTTTAACAATTCGTTTTCGATTATATTCTTGATTCCATATCTACATGTAGTGTATCTTAAATTCAAACTATCCGAGATCAGACTAAATAAATAGTGGTATAACCGAGCTTCCGCCTTGGCGGATGATTGCAAGCATACACCCATGATACTTAGAAAGTATCTTGGTTTATATGTACACCATATGTAAATGTTGGGCTAACAGAGATAAACATAAGAAAAAATTAGTCTTTCTTGCGCATTTTTGTAAAATGTAGCTGTCTATTAGCCAAAAGCATTCATCACTTCTCCACCTTTGTTACATACATGAGGTTTTCTCAGCATATAAAGATGAAATGTAATTGTTCTAGATACTTTAAATACAAAAATAATGAAGAGGTGACTATTCAACTAATCGGTTAATTCTTACATGTTAGTACTTTAACACTTGAATTCTGGTCATAACAAAATATTAAGATTTAGATAATAAAATAAAAATTGAGATGTATATTTAAACATACGTAAAAAAACATGAGCAACATTTATATTAATTATAAACACATTCACTTTTGTACAAAATAAGAAAAATTCTGTAAACAATGTACCAAAAATCACGATAACTGTCCACTTTCTTTTAAAAACTTTTCATACTCCGCCATTTCGTCATCTTCCATTACTTGCGAAAGTTGATAATCGTCGGAACTGTGCAAAGCTGTCATTTCAACCACATGTAGTAAGATTTCTAAAACCATACCTCGCACTTGTCTGTTCAATAAACATTGATCGATTAGTAGTTTACGCATCAAACCCAAACAGCGTTTTACCGAAACAGATAAATTTGAAACTAAGTCGCATCCTTTCAACATTTGTGATAAAGCGATTTTTTCTGTGACATTTGTGTCGTCCAAACTACACGCTTGTCGCCATGTACTACAAATATCAGTTGGGTCATTTTCGACGATAATACGATTGAAATAAGGAACACTTTGGTAGAAAGCGCCAAACAAAGTATACAGAAAAATATTTGTTAATTGTTCTACTTTTGATGTACAATCATTGATAACATGTAGAGAATCAGATTCTTTAAGTTGAGATTTGGAAGGATGCTTTATAATATGTTCACAAATCGTCTCGACAAGAAAGCAATACATGATACAAGCTTGGACCGGTGGTGTACCAGTGCAATTGCATGTTTCATCATTTGCATTCAAACAAGTTATGATCAAACGAAAGAGCACAACAATAGAAAAGATCTTTTCATTCTTGCAAGCATTAGGCGGTATTGATGACAGTTCAGAGGACAATACTTCTGATAAAGTAATGTTCTGTAAATCACACGCTGAGTTTGAAATATCAGAGATTACATCGACAACTATCGATTCCAAAGAATTCAAAAATCCCTGCTCAAACGTATTTCCAATATTTGGTGGTAAGTAGGCTCGTAACTCTTTAAAATAATGGAATCCAACCGGTACTTGTTCAAATTTTGAAATAGATAAATGGGCCCAAATTTCACTAACACTATAGATAATAGAAGTAGGTGCGTTCTCTAAGCAACGTTTTAACTAAAATAATTTTTAAAAACAAAAATTTACGACAATTATAAATTTTAAATCGAATAATAAACGTTAACTGTAGCATTTATCGTAAAACAGTACAATATAATTAAAAATACCTGACAATATCTAAACTTCATTTGAAAAATTAATAATGAAGATCTACATAAGTGCATACGCAAAAATGGTCCAAGATTAATTATAGATACAAACATTAGGCAACTAGTCGTAAATAACGAGGATTTAAAATCCAATAATAAATAACATTATTGTATTTCACTCACAGCGAAGTAGCTAAGGACGATTTTAAAAACTTCCTTTTACTCAATAGAACCGGAAAAATTCTGGTAAATGTTAAATAATAATACAAAAATGGTATTTTAAAAAAATTGTTACTAATAGGCTTTTATTTTATTTTTTAATGTTTACTACTTTGAATGTTTTACAAGAAACATCTTTCAGCAGTGGACATTATAGCGAAGCCGAACGTGGGCCCGCATTTTAGTGCCGGTGATGGGATTCGAACCCATGCCCACCGAGGTCCGAATTTGAGCGCTGTACCGCTAGACCACCCCTGCACAAGAATAAGAGTCTAAAAAAATGAAACTGCATTTGTTTCACTGGGGTGGTATAGCGGTACGGTGTTCTACTCGAACCTGGATGGACATAAGTTTGATCTACACCACCGGTACTAAATGCGGGACTACATTTGGCTTCGCTAAATTGTCCACTACTGAAAAATGTTTCCCCCAAAACATTTAAAACAGTGAAAAAAACTTTTTAAGGATGTAAATCGAATTTGTTTGTAATGAGCAAATGTTTTGTTGTTCATACCTTTGTTTATTAAAAACAACAGTATTTTACTCTCATTTATTTTACCAATTATTTTCACGTTAAGTTTTATCTATTTCAGTTCAAATCCATTCATCTCTAAAAACATATTGAGCAATGTCTTCAATTTGCAGTTACTGGTGATTCCTTTTATACTTTATACTGCAATTTGTAAAATGCCTTTCTTGATATTTCTTTGCCAATAAAGGGAGTGTTTATAGAGGGTACTATTCATAAGCTTTCGTCCTCCTTTATTAACATAGACTAAGAACCAGATAAACGTATTTTTATTATCAGTTTGTGAAAAATATTAATCTTAAAGATCTATGTAATGCTTATAAAGTCTTAATTTCTAATAATTGTGATATTCTTAGCTGTCATCTCCACGTGGCGCATCCTAAAACCTAAACACCTAAACTAACACAGCAGGGACCAAGTGCACATCGGTATAACTGGGCTTCCGCCTTGACGGATAAGTGCACCATACATCCAGGGCATCACAAAGTATATATATATATATATATATAATTAGGTAGCGGTTGAGCTAAGGAAGGTGACCCTTACAAAAAGTCAGACAGCCTCGTCAATTTTTGTGAAGTGACCCTGTCACAAGAATGCCGTCTACCAGCTAAAAAACTTCATTAGTCTTCTGCGTATGTTATGATTATAAAACCAATAGAGGCGACCGTTTAATATACTGTACAAATATAGAAATAATGAAAAAGTGACCATATGATTAACCAATAATACCAGTTTATAAAGTGTATAAATCAATTCTAAATAACTGTATACGGCGTTTCTCTGATAATAATAATTATTATAGTAAAAACTAAAAATCAACTTTAAAATTCAAAAGTATCCACATACATCAATAAATACAATTTAAGCAGCTTGTGTACTATGTAACGCAAAAAAAACTAACTGAAAACAATCATCAAATAGCACATTGATCACAAACTTTACCTAAACATTAAACTATATATAAAAAATTATAAGCAGTATAAACGTCAAGATGTCAAGTCTAAAACTGAAAAGTTATTTTAAGATATAGTAATATGGGATGCTAATTATCCTGAGGATTTGAGTAATGCTTATAAAGTCTCAATTTCCAATGATGGTGATATTCCTGACTGTTAGTCCTCCACGTGGTGCATCCTGGACTAGATGCCCTTAGGCATCTAGACTAATAACAGCAGGGTCCGAGTGCACAGCCGTATAACTGGGCTTCCTCTACGGCGGGTGGGTGCGAACATTCACCCAGGATAATTAAAAGGTATCTAAAGGTATACGTATACTATGTAGCCCTTGGGCTAAGGGAGATAACCCTGTGTTATGCTTATCAAGCCATCAAAATCGATCGTTTGTTATGTCGTATAAATATGGGAAATAATAAAGAGGTGACCACGTCACCAACCAAAATCAATGAAAAAATGAAGTGATATAGTAATACCACATGTAACTATCTGACCAAAAAATTACACTGACAAAAAATTTGACTACCTCATCAATCTTTGTTATAAGTGACGCAATTCTATTTTTAACAGTAAAACTTTATTAGTAGCTTACGTTTGTCAAGTAATCGATATTTTCTTCATATACAGATAATTAGATTATTTGTTTTAAAATTTTAAAACAAAAAATAACTGTCAATTATTTTAATCCGAATCCAAATACTATAATTTCACAAAATCTATTTATCTGTTAAGATCAACATCGCAGGATAGATATATCTACCGGTTATTTTCGCCCACGGTAGTCCAAATTACCAAAAATCCGTAAACCATCACCTTGCATAGGGTATACTCAATAGACAACACTTAAACTACACCGAGTTCAAATGTTCATTATCCAAAATTAAAGCTATCTAGTAGGCTCTTTTTACCGTTAAAAGTAAACAATTCAACGCCTAATTTAACAATTGACTATGATCGTTGTTAAGTTTAATACACCGCTTCTATCTACTTTGAACCGAAGTTCAAATTGTAATTTAGTTAAATGTAGAAAATAACTAAATAAATAAGCCTTTAAGCAGAACCTCTTGATCAGTTATGTTGGTCGGATTAAAAAATAAAACTAAGACTACGGTCAGAGTTTTCATCATTAAACCACCCCACCATAATTAAATGTATATTTTCAACATAAATTGAATGTCAAAAAAACAATCTTCAAGTTCATTTTAACTGTTTCTAAAATACCTATAAGATCTTAAAAAAAACAAGGTATAGAAGGTAACTGATGTTTACCATATAAATTTGGTTCACTGAAATAAAATTCAAGTAACGGTAATATTCCTGACTGTTCCTCCTCCATGTGGTGAATCCTGGACTACTCGCTCATAGGCACCTAGACTAATAACAGCAGGGACCGAATACCCAGCAGTATAACTGGGCTTCTACTACGGCGAGTGGATACAGTTATACACTCAGGATACTTAAGAGGTATCTTAAAGTATATGTATACCATATGTAGTCATTAGCTAAGGGAGATAACCTTGACAAAAATTCAGGCGTCCTCGTCAATCTTTGGGAACAGTGGCACCGTAACAAAGATGACGTCTCCTAACCAAAAAACTTCGTTATTCTTCTACGTTTGTTACATCATCGTAGTCCATCGTTTCATGTGCCATACAAATATAGAAATAATGAAGACGTGTCAGTAACCACAATGATGTTCATCTTATAAATTTGGTTCATTGAAACAAAATTTGATATGAAAAATTATAAGCCACTTAGAATTAATTAATAACCCAATATATATTAAAATTTTCATTCGATATTGGCATATTTTTAAAATGAAAACAGTAAAATCTTCAAAAACAAACAAGAGAAATTCAATTGATACTTCGTAGTAAAAACGAAATATTAACAGCAATAGTCAATAACATAATTATTTCTTTATTAAAATTTTAAAGTATATTAAGCTTAAAAACTTTAACTACTCGTACCCAATAAAATAAATGCATACTATTAAAAAAATGAAAATATAAGTAATCAATCTTACATTATTGCAAATACCCTGATCTGATACATCAGGATTAAACAATTTTTCCATCATTATTATGAGTTCATTATGAGTTTTAACGATTAATTCAGATTTTGGTATAAATTCTTCAGCATCATGCTTAAGATTAGAACTTTTGCTTTCGTTCGACATTCTAAAAAATAGATATATGCACTCAAAAGTCAACAAAAATAAAATTAAAAAAAACCAAAATAGTGCGTAGGTTTTATTGATTTAAATGAAAAATCACAATCAAATAAATATTATGCATTTCAAATTATTTATCACAAAAGATTTAACGGAAGTCTTCAGCACTGAACATGCCCTTAGCCCTTTTCAATATTGTATCTTTGTTTGCATCGTAGGGTATGTCTTTATTATGTATTTCCAATATTACTGGAACCGCAGCTGTATGCGCATCAATCAAATGCCTTATCATCTCTGCAACATTTTGTACAATGACAATAATTGCTATATCATCACGAGAAACAAAGGAACGAAAAGTATCTTCGATGTCATTAAACGAAGTGTTTTTATCAACAACCAAAAAGTTTGAACGTCTATTCTTATCAATTTCTCCAGTGCCACTTAATAGAAATCCTGTGCATGTATCTTCATCTCCGATAACAGCTATAAGTTTCCCTCTAGCAGCAGCTACAGCCATAATTCACAAACAGCGGGTCAATAGTACAGAAGAGAGCACTTGTTATAATTAACTCATTAAAATAAAAATAAAAAAACTTTTTAAGTATATTTAAATATTTTTATAACAATTTACAACATCCAGCAATCATTTTAATTTTTTTAATAAATTTAATAATTACATGCATTTTATTTACTTTTTATAAAATTTTAATGTGAAAAATTATGCATATATATTCAGGTTTTCAGATTTCAGGTTTATACAGGAATTAAATAGGAGTAAACTTATTCTAGTACTCTGTTCCAGATATCAGGTATCATATAAAAATAATAAATAATAAACAATAAAAATAAAGTATTAAGTAAAATGAAGAATATAGTATTTATCGTACGCCAATCTGAACGCCTGGAGGGATGGGGTTAACACTACATGTGGGGGCAGACTATTCTATGTAAAGATAACTCTAAAGGAAACATGATAAAAACCTAGTTAAGAGTGAACTCGGGGCTTGATGAATTTAAGCGGGTGTCCTCTGCGAGGATCATTGGAGAGGACAAATAAATGCTTAAACTGGTTGGAATTGAGAAGTTTGAATATTAAAATGAGGTCTCCCCGGAGTTTCCTATCCTTCAGTAGAAAAAAAAACGGAAAGCTTTTAGACGCTTTGGATAGGAAGCGCTCTTGAGGGCATGCGGCAATCTAGTGAAGCTTCTTTGCATCTTATCGAGTTTAACCATGTCGGCCCTTAAGATAGGGGACGTTACTTGAATACGGTATTCGAGGTGTGGCCTAATGTAAAGTTGATACAAGAGTCGGGTGCAGCTGACAGGAATGCTTCCTAAATTACGCCTAAAAAACTTAATTAAACGATAGCAGGTTAAGGCTGCTCTGTTATGATGGGACGCCAAGATCTTTAACTGTGTCAATTGTGGTGATAGTCTGAGTACTAGGGACTATATACCGGTTCCCTGAATGTTTTCCAAAAGAGAAGTGATTGCATTTGGAAATATTCAGGGAGTGCATTGTCAAAAGACCACTGATAAATGTTATTAACATCCTATTGCAATTGTTCAGGGTTAAAGCCTCAAATTTTAGCATCATTAGCGTAAAGCAAGATATCAGATTGAACAATTGTGGGCAAGTCGTTAATATAAATAATAAAAAAGAGTGGACCTAAAACTGATTCCTACAGGACACCCAAGGTGATCTGAGTGGAAGTAGAGGCTGCGCTTCCTAATTTGATACTAAACTGACGATTGGTGAGAAAGTCGCGTATCCATTCTAGGAGTGGAGGACTTATCCCGAAAGCTTTTAGTTTACTTAGGAGTGTTGAATGCGGAACTTGATCAAAAGCTTTGCAGAAGTCGAAATAGATCACATCGACTGATGGTAAGCAATCCAGCATGCAAGTAATGTTTTTCGTAAACGCCAGTAGGTTGGAGAGACAGGATCTTTCTGGCATAAACCCGTGTTGAGCCGGGTTAATGAGGTTATTCGTAGTGATAAAACTAATCAAATGGGCTTTAATGATTTTTTCTAAGATTTTACTGGAACCTGACAAAATACTAATGGGCCTAAAGCTATCCGGTTTAAACCTGGGACCGGTTTTATATATGAGCTGAATGAAGGCGAGTTTCCAAATTGCGGGTCAATTACCTAACTGAATAGAGCGATTAAAAATACGGGTGAGGGAGGGTCAAATTCAGAGGCGCATTCTTTGAGAACTCTTGCGTAAAGTTTATCAGCACCTTGAAATGTTGATTTAAGTTGAGACAGATACTTAGAGACTAAAGAGGACGTGATGGTGGGACAACCTGAATCTAGTGCAGGCTCAGGAAGGGGATCGATTAAATAATCGGAATTGAATACAGACTTAAAGTAGTCATCAAAGGTATTACACACCTCTGGCAACAATAAAAAGTATCAGTATTATTCTTGAGCTTAGGAAGGGAGAGATCGTAACCCCGCTTATTCTTGATAAATTTAAAAAGAAGACTATTATTTGATCTAGCGTTGCTCAGAAGTGAATGGAGTCTTTGGCTTTAGAGTTGTCTGAGACAATCTACAGATTTTCTGCAGAGATCTAGGTAGCGGTGGAGGAAGGTGGAAAGACCTGACACTTTTCACTTACAAAAAGCAGTATTGCGCGATTTAATGATTCGGATAATGTATATATATATATATATATATATATATATATATATTGGATTAAGTGTTTGTGTAATAGTCATTTACTGTGCGTTTACGCTAGTGCATTGTGCGGTAACACATAGCACTTTTGTGTTCTTTAATACGATTATTGCTGGTCTGTCTCTAGTGATAGATTTTGTTTGGTCTATTTTTATATACTTATTTGTTTGTCTTTATAATCAATTTGCATCTAAAATTTGTGGTCTATAACAATGCAAAAAAACTGTGAAGGTTGGCATCCTTTGTGGAACTTGCTGTAAATCGTTTCATAAAGCATGTTTTGGTTTATTTTCGCTGCACTATGCGCAGTTAGCCAGTAGTCCTCTTAACTACTTATGTATGGACTGCAGATGTAAAACAGACTTTTAGCGATTGCCTCTTGCCAACAACAACAAGCTGGTTAAAAACACGGATTTGGCTATTGATACTAAGGGACTCTCCATCAAGTTATCCAATCTTGAAACTGGCGTAGGAATCATATCCTCTTCCTTATTAGCTTTACAGGTTACATGTTGGTTCACGAGTTGAGTAGGAGACAATCTCCTTTTGATCCTCGCTTCAGATGTATCAACAATATCGTGTTAAGAAAAAAAAGAAAGTTAAACAAAGGTTAAAAATAATAAACCATTAACCCGATACAGAATATAAGTTATAATCATGTAAAATTGGATTGGGTATAACGATCATAAGCGGCCTTAAATGACGAGACCGATTTGGCATTGACTACCATTAAAGGTAAACTATTCCAAGCGTTGATAACTTTCTGGATAAAGTGATGGAGTCTCAACTTGGAATACGCTCTGGATTTATTTAATTTGAGATTATGACCTCTACAAGTTAGTTAGTGAAAAAAAATGGGAAGGAGCCAGATGTTAAATATTGATATTCCAAAATAAAATCACCCCAAAGCCTTCTATCTCTTAAAGGAAATAATTTTAGAGAGAGGAGCCTGAACTTTTTGGAGGTTATGTGAGTCAGATTTTAAAATAGGGGCAGTAACCTGTGCACAATATTCTAAATGCGGTCTGATATAAAGCATATATAGCAGACGAGCACACCTCGGGGAAAGGTTACCTAGATTTCTTTTAAAGAATTTGATTAGTTGGTAGCAAATTTGAGTAGCTCTACAATGATAATCTGTGAACTTTAGCGCAGAGTCAATTATCACTCCCAAATCCTTTATAAACTTAACCAATTCTATCATTTGGAAGTCATGATTAGGCATTGAGAAGACTTTCCCCAGATGGTTTACCGAAAGATATTTGCTTACATTTAACTAAATTTAGAGGAAAGGAGTTTTTGACAGCCCACTTACAAATTTTATTGATATCAACCCGAAGATGACTTGGGTTCGACCCCCAGATCTTAACATCATCTGCACATAGCAGAATGTTGGACTGAACTACTTCAGATAAGTCGTTAATAAATATAATAAACAGAAGAGGTCCTAATACTGACCCTTGGGGAACACCCAAACTAAGTTGGCAAGAAAGGGATAGATCAGTGCCCATTCGTACACTAAAGGAGCGATTGGTAAGAAATTCAGTGATCCAAGCAAAGATTTGCCCAGTGATCCTAATTAATTTTAGCTTTGTTAAAAGTAGATCATGAGGTACTTTGTCAAATGCCTTCGTAAAGTCAAAATAAATGGCATCTACCGAGGGCATTGAGTCTAATAAGCTCGTGATGCTTTCTGTGTAGGTTATTAAATTAGTGAGGCAAGACCTGTGGGGCAAAAAAAACATATTGGGCATAGTTAATTAATTCGTGGTTAGTGGTAAAATTAAGTAAATGAGCCCTTATTAACCTCACCATAACTTTACTTGGGGTAAATAGAATACTATTCGATCTATAGCTCTCAGGAGTAAATCTAAAACCCGATTTAAATATCGGCCTAATAAATGCAGACTTCCAGATGTGTAGAAGCCAGCCAGAGATTATGGAGAGGTTAATAATATAGGTTAAATAGGATGCCAATATCTCAGCACATTCTTTCAGAACTCTGGGGTATACACCATCAGCACCACATGAGGTTGATTTGAGTCTTTCAAACTGCCTGAGAACTATTTGAACATTTGGAGTAAAGGGACCAATTGAGAGGGCCGAGTCTAGATAATGGAGTGGGGGAGAATCAGAATGTTGAAACAGAGTTAAAATAATCTCTAAAACTATTACAAGCTTCAGGTTTATTTAGAAGTAAACCAGTATTATTTTTGAGACAGAGTAAAGAATTTTCGGAAGCACGCTTGTTTTTAATAAACTTAAACAAGGTGCTTTTGTTGTTCTTGGCTTTAATTAGAAGTTTGTAGACCGTATAATCCCTGTTAGACTTAATTAGTCTGGAGCATTGATTCTTAATTGAGATATAGTTGTAATAGAAACAGAGGAGCATAGTAGATTTCCAAAGGTAGAAAATCCTGTTCCGTCTCTGGATTAAATAGACGTTTTTTCTAAGAAGCCTTGGACTAGTGTGAGAAGGAAATCGATAAGGAACAAACTTGTTGATGCCTTCTTTAATTAGACTAACAAAGTGTGAGTAAGCCTGTTCTAAATTATTATCATATAGAGGACTCCAGTCGGCCAAGGCGAGGAATTAACGAAATTTCCTAAAGTCAGTTTTTCTAAAATTAAGGATAGGTGTTAGGTTTTCCCGCTTCATTCTAGAGCTAGCTAAGGGAAGGGTCACTTCAAAAAACAAGAGAATATGATCACTCTTTCCAAGAGGGGGTAGGTATGAGATAGAGTTAATGGAAGAGGATTTGTTGGTGAAAACAAGATCAAGGTATAAAGGCGAGTAGCCGAACCTGTATCTAGTAGGTAATAAAACATGCTGAGTGAGAGCATGCTTGATGCTAAGATTTAGAATTTTATTATCAAATGGATTAGAACCAAAAAGAAACCGTAAGTTAAGGGAAGAGCAGTTAAAGTCTCCCATTAGGATGCGATGTTTGTAGGAAAGAGAGAGGCAATGTTTGAGTTTAGAAACAAAAGCCTTATTAGAGGTTTTGGATAATGAAGGAGGACAATAAAATAAAAAGCAGAGAGTATGTGAACCTAATGCCAAATGAATAGACTCATATTTTTCCTGAGGAATGTATCGGTGTACGGTTACAATAATATAAGATAAGTCGTCCCGGATATAGAAAAGACAACCCCCACTTTTACTTTTACTTGAATCTTGCCTAGTTATTATATAACCTAGTAGGGTAATTCACTATCTAGAATGTCTTCTGAAAGTCAAGTTTCTGTGATTTCAACAATGTGAGGGTGGGTGACACTAACTAGTTCTTGTAGTTCAGATAATTTATTGAGTAGACTTAATGCGTAAAAGTGTAGTGTACCTTTATAAAGGAGAGAGGGGGAGAAAAAGAGATAAGTGCTTGAGCCGATGTAGTATGGGAAAGTGGGTATGGCTTCGGGGTGGAAGCCGAAAATTTGGTATATCTTTATTAACATGTCTTAATGAGGTGAGCCGAACTATAGGAATTCTGTTGTCTAAAGAAGTTAGAGTCCTTGAAAAATTTATAGCACGTTCGTCCCTTAAGTAAACGAACCCCAGGGTAGGTAGAGCAAGCATTTAACCAACCCTTTATAATTTCTTCCTTAGTTAGAGAAGAATTAAAAGTAACCAAGATGGGGGGGGAGCTGAGTGAGGCTGTTTGCAGGAAAGTTTACACAATTTAAAATTTTTAACATTAGGGGAACATGAAGAAATGATGTTTGACACCAGCTCCTTGTAGTTGGTGACGCTACCTTCAATACCTTTAATAATGATGTTGCAATCACGTTTAATATCCTCAACGTATTGCTTGGTGGCAGCCAAAATTTCTTCCTGGGAAAGTCTTAGAACCGATTTAGCTGCTAAAGAAGAAGGGCTAGAGTTGGAAATATGGTCTTTTAGGGAATGTAGTTCAGATATAACGTTATTAGAAAAATAGGAGATTGAGTAGTTTAAGATCTCAGTTTTAGATTGGGATTTAGAAAACTTGTGCACCGTTGTTGCTAGAGTACGGGAGATTTTATCTAATATAGTGTCAAAATTATGAATCTGGAAAAGATAAGTTTTTGAATTTAGAAGTGTTTCTAAAATCTCATCCAATTTGTTGTCGTTGGCAGGAAGCAATTGCCGTAAATCGATTCCACATCTACAGTCTATGCATTTATAGTCAATCAGACTATTAGCAAGCTGCGAATAGTGTTCAGATAATAACCCCGAGCACGCTTCATAAAACCAATTACCGCAAAGTACACAAAAAATGCTAACTTTCACAACCTTGTTCCAGCGTTGTAGGCCATATTTGGATGAATTGGAGAGAGTATATCTAGAAACAACAACTAAGAAATGGATGTATAGATTAATCAAAAAGAAAAAAGAAAACTATTACTAGAAATAGGCTAGCGATAATCGTTAGAAAACAAAAATATTGCTAGTGTTACTACACGCTGTACAAGCTACGTACAATAAACACTGGCACACTAAAAACAGACACAGAAAAAACACAGATTATATATATATATATATATAACTACACACCAAAAAACGCAAAAACAAAAATTTAGCACACGTAACAATAAGCACAATACAATTAGAAAGTTACTTTTGATCCGTAACGTCACGCAAGCGTATCGCACAGATTCAAATTCTTTGATTCCCTTACAAAGACTGAAATCATTAACTCCTCAGTAGTTAAACTCTCGGATTCGGTTCTGAGGAAACTTAATTTTTTAAAAAACAATATGTCTAATTTAAGTGCTTTTTTCATTGCTGCAAAATCAGTTCTAAAACTCTCCCAAAAAAAGATTCTTGCAGCTACCAAGCAACACGTGAAGGATTCTAAACGTGATTGTAATTAAGGGGCATTAAAGATAATATAATCAATTTCAAAGAACATGTAACAAAGATTATTACTAGTTGTTGCTCTAAAGCATTTGACATAAAAATTTGCAAACTTACATATAAGTGTCCCCACTTATCCCCTCCTATACTGGTTACGTTTACTTCCTCCTTATTCAAAAACAATGTGCTGTTTATCTGGCGCAGTGTGAGGTCTAATTTCCCTGGCCTTCGTTTAAGAATTTACTTTGACTGAACGCTCTTCTAAATGCTCAAAAAATGGATTCCCTTCGTTTAACTGACCCCATTAAGGCTGGATTTCATTGATGAACCAATTTTTCGGAATCCCTGGAATCTCCCTTCTCTCCCAATATTCCATTGTTTTCGGCAGTCATTCCCATTGTTCCCATTCTTTCCTGGATCAGGATTTACTATACAAATGCCTTAACTCTCAGAAACAAATTGTTAGAGATTTAATAAACTTAGTTTTAGGATCCCATACTCTATGCTCCCTACTCTAACGCTCTTCATCACTCTCAAAGGCCTTAAATGTAATGCTTTTGCATGACCTTCAATATATCCTTTCTGTTAGGACGACACCGAACCACGACCGATAAGTGACTCAACAGACCAATCATAATGAAGTCCGATTGTGGGACAGACAGCCAGTGGAGTGGATAACAAGCCCACTCCTATATATATGTTATGTGTAATTGGTAATATTGGATTCTGGTCTAAACGTGTTTTGACTTCTTGTTTCAAACCCCGGGACTAGTGGGTTAGCAAGTCAAGTATTCAGACAATAAGTAGCTCGATTGAACACTAATCTGCCCAACACCCAGGCATAACACTTTCTAAGTCTTTCAAACACTTTATCCTTATAGGAGACTTCAACTGTTCATCCATTAACTGGCTCTCTCTTTCCGGTTCCTCTAACCATTTTGAGGATAATTTTTTAAAACTTAGCAAAGAGCATCGTTTCACTCAGCATGTTATTTTGTCTACCAGGTATAGAATGGATGCACCTCATTTTTGTCTAGCCCTTGTTTCTTTTAATGATGCCTTCCCCCATAAATAAAATTTTCCACTTATTCCCTCTAGGAAAAAGTGATAACTCTCTTCTCTCCTTTAAAAACTATCTCTTCTACGCTGAAAATAAATTGACCCATAACATGGCTCTTATTCCTAACCTTAGGAAACCTGACTTCCTTAAACTTTGTTTCTTCCTCAAATCAACAAATTGGGATCCCATATCCGACAACAATATCGAAAATGTTTACAATTGGTCCTATGCTCTCGCATTTGCCAACTTGCCGATTTTCAATGCAGATAAATTTCTTTTTTTAACAGTATGTTGGATTTCAATGTTCAACTACCAAGTTTATTTATTTACTGGTGCTTTCTTTTCCCGATATTAACCCTAGCACTTCTTCAGCTGCTTTAACAATAACTCTGCTATTAAATGTCTACAATTTCTACACTCCTAAAGATTTTCAGTTCCGTATAACCTTGTTCTTAATTGACCATTCAGGTTAGCTTCCTTCAATTTTTACTACCTTATTTTTTTCCTTGATTCTCTCACAATTATTTCTTTTGTTTTTAAAACTTAATTTTATCAGTAAATTTCTCCCTATTCATTGCTCTTCTGTTTCTAATTGACTTTAAGGCTGCTTTTAATACTAGGAAGTGAATCTGGATGTATATACCGCTGCTCTGATATTTAACCAATTGGTTGGTGTTAATCAGGGTTATATCTTATGAGACCGTAAAGTTTAAGTATTTTTGCTCTGTGCGTTTATATCCCTTAAGTCTTCTTGAGACCTTACTGCACAACAACCAGGTCTATTACTATTTTGTCCTTCCACTCTATCTTTTGGAGGCAACGTATATTCATCTTTTTTTATTTATTAGTTTGGAAATTTCTCTCTGTTTACCTTTTTACAATTTAATATTTATAGTGCTCACTCTTAACTGCCGTTTAATGTCTTTTCGTTGGATTTGATTCTTTCATTTAGCCCGTCAAAGACTAGGTATATATATATATATATATATATATATATATATATATATATATATATATGTATATTACATAATCAATTGTTTATTCAAATAAATGACGCTATTGTCGCCTGCATAGTTATTATACAAAAGTGCGATAAAAAATATTTATTTACTTTAGCAATTATTCCATCTAGGTAATGCCAAAAATATTATATACTATAGGATATTAGTATTACGTCAACGTAATTACATGCTCACTTATATTTCACATTTGTTAGTATTAAGACTTTGAACGTAGGACAGAAACGTTTATACGTCACACACGCGCCAGTGTCAAAAATTAAAAATTACGTTAATAACTGAAAACGGTAATTAATAAAAAGTAATATTATTTCTATTGTAAAAATACCAAAATAAAAATAATTGTGTAAATGCTAAATTAAAAATTTTGATTAAATGAAATGTTATCATTTTGCAAAACTGTTAATACTACTTTTTTTTTAATTGTAACATACTTATGAGGACAATACTATTGAGGCTTCTAGTTTGTTAAGCTGAAGCAAAGGATTCTATTTCATAAATTATGTTGGTTTTCGTTACAATGTAATAAGTGTTATTTAACTGAACCTACGACAGAATGTATTTATCTACGATATTTTTACTTTTATCTGTATATGTATAATTTTCAATCCTCCTTTTTTGGCTTGTCTAATGGATTTAAGTTTATTACATGTTTTAATAAAATTTTCTGGTTTTTATGTAAATATATTTGTTTAAATCCGGACTATTTTAACCAGTATTAAATAAATTGGACTTACACGTGTTGTGCAAAATTCAAACGTATGATTAATTTTTATCAATTTCAATGTTTTATTTTACTTAAAGATGTAAACGATTTGGTTAAAGTCTAATATATATTCAAACCAAACAATTATAAAGTTTTTAAATATTAAATATCACTGTTTTGTGTTTAAATGTAATTTATGTGTAAAGAATGAATGTTATCACTTTATTTTTGCGTTTGTATTTTCTAATTTACTGTATTCATTTTGTGACAGCTCGATCGCATGCCCAACAAAAGACTATAGAAACGGATTGGAGTGTTTTTAACAATAAAATACATGTAAGTTTGACATTTTTGAAACAGAAACTAATTGTGATTCAGTTTTCATATAAATCAAAATTATATACAAACAGTAAAATATCTCACACCAAAATTTTTAACAGTCAAAATTTCTTAAATTAGTTTAATAAACGATAGGGCGTCCTCTTTAGAGGATGAACGTGATTCTCATCTGAGTTATGTAAAATATCCCCAAAAATTATCTAGTCTTTGACGGGCTAAATGAAAGAATCAAATCCAACGAAAAGACATTAAACGGCAGTTAAGAGTGAGCACTATAAATATTAAATTGTAAAAAGGTAAACAGAGAGAAATTTCCAAACTAATAAATAAAAAAAGATGAATATACGTTGCCTCCAAAAGATAGAGTGGAAGGACAAAATAGTAATAGACCTGGTTGTTGTGCAGTAAGGTCTCAAGAAGACTTAAGGGATATAAACGCACAGAGCAAAAATACTTAAACTTTACGGTCTCATAAGATATAACCCTGATTAACACCAACCAATTGGTTAAATATCAGAGCAGCGGTATATACATCCAGATTCACTTCCTAGTATTAAAAGCAGCCTTAAAGTCAATTAGAAACAGAAGAGCAATGAATAGGGAGAAATTTACTGATAAAATTAAGTTTTAAAAACAAAAGAAATAATTGTGAGAGAATCAAGGAAAAAAATAAGGTAGTAAAAATTGAAGGAAGCTAACCTGAATGGTCAATTAAGAACAAGGTTATACGGAACTGAAAATCTTTAGGAGTGTAGAAATTGTAGACATTTAATAGCAGAGTTATTGTTAAAGCAGCTGAAGAAGTGCTAGGGTTAATATCGGGAAAAGAAAGCACCAGTAAATGAATAAACTTGGTAGTTGAACATTGAAATCCAACATACTGTTAAAAAAAAGAAATTTATCTGCATTGAAAATCGGCAAGTTGGCAAATGCGAGAGCATAGGACCAATTGTATTAGAGATACCTGAATAATGAAAAGGTTATTTAGTATTGCTGAAACCAGCGATAAAGCCTTAAATGACTTAATGTGTATCAAACAAATGAAAGATAAAAGAGGAATAGTATTAATCAAAGAAGAGTTAATCAATAATTACTAGAAAATTTTTTTGAAATTCTGTGGAATGAAAAACATTTCCTTGCAGTGAATAAAGATGAGACACTTAATTAGAGTTTAACAAAAGAAAATTTCCAGGAAGAATTAAGTATTTCCATTTTTTACCTTTCCTATAAAATGGAAAAACACAAGAATTAGACGATATGCTTATTAAAGCATAGAAATGCTTAGAAGATCACGGCGTTGAAAAATTTACCAAGTTATTAAACTTGATATTTGTTGAATAGAAAATGCTTGATGAGTGGAGAAGAAGTGTTGTTACGCCAATCTCAGGGGAATGGATATATTCAAGATTGTGGTAATAATAGGGGCAAAAAACTGATGTCACACATCCTAAAATTTTAGAAGAAATTTATTGATTAAAAAATACTCAAAAAACAGACATTAGAAAAGAACGATTTGGTTTTATGTCTAGACAAAATACAAGTGATGCTATTTTTGCTCTCTGAAAAACAATGGAAAAACATGCGAAGAAGTATAAAATAAGACGGTACTCCAGAAAAAGATGTGAAAATTGTGCAATATATGTATAATGGTATAAAAACGTTGATGAGGACCAGTTTGGAGGTACTGACTAGTAACCACTAAAAGTCGTCTGATATTTGTATTTGTTTGATATAATGGTTGAAGTAATAACAAGAGAGGTTAGGATAAAACCATCGTGAAGCATGCTATTTGCCATTGACATTGTTCTATGTAACAAAAAGCGAGAGAATGTGGAAATAAGTTTAGAGTAATGGTGGAAGACATTAGAGGATTGAGGTTTAAAAGTCAACAGGAAAAAGATAGCATATATATATATATATATATATATATATATATATATATATATATATATATATATATATATATATATATATAATATATATATATATATATATATATATATATATATATATATATATATACAAGGAAGATAGATGTTGGCAAAATCAAAATGGAAGTCTAAGAATTAAATATGAGTTTATCACTAACAGAGGATGAAGATTTAAAGGCGAAAATAGTTTAAAGAACAGAAACAGGATGGCATAAGTAGATAAAATGTACAGAAGTATTTTAATAGAAGGTTAGCAGCAAAGATAACTAACAAAAATTTAAGACTTTAATGAAACCAGCCATGATTTAAGAGTTTGATTTAAAAAAGCCCAAGTGAGGATACTGAACTTATTGGAAATAAAGATTCATGGTTTTTGAAATTGTCCAGATTGGACAAAATAGAAAATGATATTATGAGAAAGCTGAAAGTTACTGAGGATTGAGGTGGTATAGCCACATTCTACAAAGAGAAGAAAACTAGGCGACTATGCGATTGTTGGCAAAAACAGTAAACGGTAAAGAGAACTGAAGTCAACCAAAGTAAAGATAGCTAGGTTATGTGGATGTATATATAAGAGTAAAGGGGCAGGCAAAAGTGATACTGTTGATCGAACCCAGCGGAGAAAGCTGACTAGAAACAGCGACTCAACATGGAAAAAGTATAAATAATTTATTATCATAAATTTTGATTTAATACAAAATTAGATATAGTTCTTGGATTAAAATGCCTAGCATTAAATTCTGAACAATATCCACTTACAATACAAGTAATTGGATGAATATCAATAATAACATATGTAACCAATGCACATTTAACATAATCAAACTTTAATATCGCATGTGAATGTGACACTGTTAGGTTTCCATTAAAACAGAATTCTTGTGGTCTATAAAGAAAGTTTTTAGTCAAAACTTTCGATTAAAATACAGCGATGAACGGGCTATTTTTAAAATTAACACGAGTAATCAACTTTTTTAACATGACTTGATTACATAAGGTACATCTACATTTTACTGAAATATTCTTTAGACATTGCTTTAGGAGGATCGCTATAAAAAATTATATAAAAATATGTTCTACCAATATGTAATAAGCAATACAGACTTTACCAATTTAGTATTTTTAAAAATGTTTATAATTTTTTATAAATTCCTTTAAAAGTTTTAAATAAGAATTAACCAAATTATTAATGGAATCCTGCAGAATTTTATCTTTCAACACAATCAATTTTTTGTTTCAATGTGCTTTTATTTTCTAAGTGACTATTGCCATCAGGTCAACTAAATACTATCTATTTAGAAACTTCAAAAAAGGTTAATATTTTTTACTTATAATTTTAAATTTAACTAACTTTAATTATTATTTTACTATATCTACGTACTTAAAAAATTAACATAAATTAAAACAAAAATGGAAAAGTTTAGGTTAGGGTAGCAGTACTCTATGCATCTACTGTAGTGTAACATCTACTGTTTGACTTATATAACACAGGTGACCCTACTAACAGCAAAGCTCCAATAGAAAAATCCTAAAGATTAAGAAGTACATAAGCCCCAAACCAAAACAAGACTATAATTCTTTTGTAGTTTTAATCAGTTACTTGTTTACATCATAAATATCATTATTATTTCTATTATTTTTTTAATGTTGTAACTTTTTTTTCTTTTTCGCACTTTTAATTTTGTTCACATTATATTTTAATTATTAATATGTAAAATGCTATGTAACAAGATTAGCCTGTCATAAGACATTTTGTTTGTATCTAAAACGTTATTTTAATTATATATTTCAAAAATTTCCAAATATCCCTCCTAATAGACTGCAAAGATCAGCTGGAGCAAAAAAAATTTGCCTGAACAATTTGATGCGCGGACTAAATGGCCCGATTGCCTGACAATCGGTCATGTCTACGATCAAAATATTTTTGCTGCTTCTTGGGTTAAGTTTTATTTTGTATAATTGTGATTACTTTGTAAAACTCCATAGCATTATCAAATAAATTGTTTGTTTATTATTTTAATAAAAAAATGTGTAGCTAAAATATTTGCATGTTTTTCAATCTGAATATGTTCTAAAAAATAAAGCACTTTTTATATTTAAAAAGTAGTTGACATTGAACATTATAGTATAACGTTGGTACTAATAATGTCATTTAATTTCATTTGAAACAATCAGGCCATTGCCACAACATCTGTGATGAGTGATCGATTTTGTATTAGCTACAATCAACAAATTGATTTGTCTTTGAGTGCAAAAGATTTGTTAGCATGTTGTACTGAGTGTAGAAATGCATGGCCGGATAATGTATTGTCAAAAGCCTTTGAATATATGAATAAAGAAGGCGTTGTTACTGGAGGCGATTTTACGGATAAATCATCGTGTCTTCCTTATCCTTATCCCAAATGTGGTCACATAATGGACAGCAAATATCCCACTTGTCAAGGCACATATGCTATTCCTAAATGTGTTCAAAGTTGCAATACTGGATATAGCATTTCTTACTATGAAGACAAATACTACAGTTTGTTATAAAAATTTTTAACCTCTATTTTTTTTTAAATAGTGGTTTTTAATGTTTATGTTTTTAAAGTAATTGTTGATGTTAAGTAAGGTCCAATGGTTTCTAGTAAACTTATTTTTAAATAAAATAAGCTATTTAATATCAGTTGTTTTAAATGATAATTTAAATAATTAAATTTCATTTTTATTAATATTTTAAATTAAATTCTAAAAATAAAAAATGATACTTAAAAATTAAAAGTAAAATGATGATTTTAATACATATAAATATTTTTATAAAAGTAAAAATTGCAAGGTTTTTTAAGTTAAAACCATAGTTGGTGTGGATTCTAATCTCACTATCGGTACCAAATGCGGGTACTCATCTTTGGTTTTGCTAAAAATGCAATATTTGTCACAAAAATATTAAAGTAATACGACCAGAAAAAATTACAAAAACAAGTTTTTTTATTTATTTTTGGCATTTAATGCACTTTAGCCAACAGTCATAGTGTTTAGATGTAGACGGTTGATTGATCCGAACTTTAAATACAAAAAATGTTTAATTAATCTTATTATTTTTGAAAACGTTTGTACATATTTTTTATTTATAAATAAAGGTTTTTTTAGCTATGACTTTAATAAAAATTTGGAGGCAGTAATGCTTGACATATATCACAATGGTCCTGTGACAACCTATTTTTCCATGTGTAACAATTTCGAAACGTACCAAGGCGGTGTTTACAAATGTCAATCGACTTATTCCGGTCAAAATCATTACGTCAAAGTGATTGGTTGGGGTGTAGACAATGACGAATTGTATTGGTTGGTTATAAACTCGTGGAATGAGGAATGGGGTGAAAAGGGATTATTTCGAATTATACGTGGTACTGATGAAAGCGGATTTGAAAGTCACATTCAAGCGGCCCTGCCACAAACATTGAGCTAGAATGTGAGCAAATTATACGTTGTTTTGTGTTGATGTTAAAAAGATGTTAATGCATCTGATTAATTGAATTAACGACATTTATTGCATTATTATTTAAGTAAATGTATGCAATATATTTTTATATTTTATCAACAACTACAAATGTTTTTAGTTAAAAGTGTATATTAAAATCATTTTTCATTTAATATAATAGTTTTGAAATATTTTTTTACTTTGCTTAAATATACATACTGAATTGTTGTCTAATAGGCTCAGGTTTAAATTTCTTTACCGGTGCCGGAGTAGTCTAACAACACAGCATTCGACTTAAACGTGATTGGGTATGAGTTCGACCCCTTCCATTGGCACTAAATGCAAGTTCACGTTCGACTTCTAAAAGATGTTTTCCGTAAAACATTTAAAGTAGTAAAAAAATTAACAAATAAGTAGTAGTAAATGGTGTTGCTAAAATTTTACTTGAAAAAAAGTTTTTCATGAAATATTTAAACAATAAAAACCGAATAATATTATATATAACCCCTAAAAAATTACTTTAAAATTGTAATCATTTACAGATAGTGACATAAGTGAATCCAATGTTGACCTACTATGATATTAAAATATATGTAGCACTTGTTACTTATCCTAGACATATCTAACGCTTATTAATAAGTAACTTAGATAATACTTTACTAATATGTATATATTTAATATTATTCGCAAATAAATTCTTAATATAATACACAATAACATTCGTTTTAGCAATAAAGCACAATACCACCATCATGAAAACTTAAAAACAAACACAGATAATTGGTTTAAAAAAATAGTTTTATCTACTAAAATACATAAATATACAAAATAAAGGTAACAGACTTAAGAATGTCAGTAATTTAAGTGATATCCACGCTTTTTTTTAACCTCTGCCAGCCGCTTTGGGTAGGAATCTATCAATGTACCAATATAGTCCTTCAAAATGCAATTTTTTATAACATGATTAATTTTTGCTTTCAATGATACGTCAGTTTCCATGCGGTTCACCTCACGTTTTAAAATACTAAAAAAGTTTTCAATTACATTGAGGTTCCGCATCAAAGGAAGGGAACTTGAATAAAAAATAAGCTTTTGTTTTGGAAAGCTTTTGTGGTCTTAATAAGGAAAACGTATAGTAAATTGTAGGTCATATTAAAATACACATTACCACTTTTAAAATATGCACAGAAGCATTGCCTTGGATAATTGTTAAGTGGACAGCTCATTATAAAACAATTCTCTGAATATTTGTGCAAATTCAGCACTGTTTAAATTGCTACTAGTACGCATCCACTTTGGAGACTGATTGTAGGTAATTAAAAAATATCCCTTTACACATGAAGGATGTGCAACTTTTATTGCAGTACAAGTGTAGTTGAGTGGGAAATTTAGACTATAAATAACCTTCGAATGTTCAATCCATGGTTCGTAGAATATTGCACACTCATCTGTGAAGTATATTGATCTCCAAAATGACAATGGATAATGTTTGTTCTTTTTAGCAAACTCCACTCGTTGTAATCTATGGGCACTACTAAGTGGAGGTTTCTTAACAGCCGCTTTAAGAATGAAACCTTCACATTTCATCCTCCTTCTTACAATTGAATATGAAAAATCTTCTAAGTATTGATTTTTTACTCGTTTTACATTCATTGTTCTGTGTTTTTTAGCTGCATAATTATAAACTGATCATCTTGTTTGCTTGTTGAACGTTTTCTACCAACTGTGTGTGATCTGGGGCTTATTCTATTGTTCAAAATGTTGTACACAGTTGAAACATCTATATTCATGCATTTGGCAATTATTTTAACTTTTGTGCCCCTTTTATAAAAACTCCGAACTAATTCATAATCATGGGAAGACAAATAATGACGCTGATTTGCTTTGGGAATCCATAAGTATTAAGTGCGCGGAAATGTTAGTTTTTATCAAAATTCCAAATTTTGAGACAGAAAATAAAAACGACCTTGTGCTTAAATTATTAAAAATAATTTAATAATTTTTTGGAAAAAAAATTGTTATAATTTTTTTTATACTAAAATACTTTTAAAATAAATTATTTATTGATTATTTAAAAATACAGTGTAAATTTGTAAATATATGCATAAGCAGTTATTTTATTTTAAAAATAGTAATTTTTAAAATAAAAAGAATATAAAATTAAAATATTTTTTTAATAATTATTTTTGTAAATAAAATACACATTTTTATATTTAATAAATTTTAACAAAAAAAGTTAAAGTTTAGGCATCGCATTACTCGTGTATGTATTAAGGTTATATATTTATAGGAAAATGTAGCGTATTAATCAAATCTTTATAATGTGTAAAAAAATTTGTTATTTTAAAAATATACATTAATTTCTTTTACAAACAAAAATATTTTAAAAAATGACTGGAATGACATACGTTGCCTACCGTCTCTAGTAACCACATAACTTGAAAAAAACTCACTTTAATTATACAACATAAAATACTGTATAATAAATAAAATAAAGTAATAATTTTATCGATATCTGTTGATAATAATGAAAACCATTACATAAAATGTCAGCTGGTTTATAATCAATGATTGAGTAAAATCATCAAAATAAAATAAAACTTCAAATATTAAGAAAAATACAACATTTCAATTTTTTGTTAATTAAATAATCTTTGGTATAACACTACAAAATATTAAATAATAAATGTAATCGTTTTTAATAACCACTTGGTTCAAGTGCTTTGGTATACTCTTGGTTGGATTGTTGAAGTAGTGTATGTAATCTAAATCTTAAAAAATTGTCTATACATATTTTATTTTATTATTCAAAAAAAATAAAGGAATACCATTAATATTGGAACCATTAAATCGCTATGTTTTGTGACAATAACTAATTTTTTTCATAAATAAAATAAACGTAAATACACTTAAAATAAATTTTGCCAAAAGGTAACTTGAAACATCATTTTTTAACAATTGACCCTGGCACAAGTAAATTGCAAATTAGTATAAAAAATATTATTATGTTTAAAAAACAAAAATCCCACTGTTTAAAGTAACTATATAATTCACAATACAACATTTAATTTATACTTTGTACAAAATAAACTTAGTTTTTTACATATATGCTTTTTAATCTCAAAGTTCTGTTGATACAAACTTCATTACACATAATACCTTATTTGGCATGTAAAATATTATTCCTTTTAAATCAGTGTTTTATTCGCTGTAATACAAAGTGCCAAAAATTAAAAATTTAATTAATTTAAATTTTTTATAAAACATACCTGTAGTGCTATCCTTTTCTAATAAAAAGCGAAAATTTCAGCGATTAAAAACTAAAGATATTTATTGGCCTGCTCCTTACTAACAAATAACTGAATTCTTGTCAATTATATTTTATAACTTCAGGAAATATTGTATTTCATTTTTCAGTTAAACAATCACTTCTTTTAATTAAAAAGGTTTTGCAAAATAATCCACATTATTGCTTTTGGTCTAACAATAGGACGTTCGACTCAAACCTAAATGAGTATGGATTCAATCCCCACTATCGGCACTAAATGTGCATCCCCTTCCGGTTATGCTAAAATGTCCATGTTATGTCTGGGTGTTGACCGGATTAGGGTTCAAGAGAGCTACTTATTATCTGAATACTTCGACATGCTAATCCACTAGTACTAAGGTTCAAAACAAGAATACAACACAAGCTTTTGACCAAAATCAAATATTACAAATTATACATAACATATATAGGAATGGGCTGTCAGTCACAAAATCAGACTTCATTATGATTCGTCGGATGAGTCATTTATCGATTGTAATTCGGTGTCGTCCTAAAACCTCCCTTTTTTGAAAACGAAGTGATCGCATATTTTTCTTCTAGGGTTTACTTCGATAAATGTAGATGGGTATCGCTTTCGTGATCATTTGCGTAAAACTTGAGTTTGTCGTTTGCAATTTGTTTGGTTTTTCATCGACCTTATTGTCAACTAGACTGTCGAGAAATATTGGACTGTCTTTATACCTTCTAGTCTAATCTGGGCATATGTGGTTTGCATGTCTTTGCCATAGTTGGTTGTCTACTTTTATGTCGTACACCACGCGTCCAACTTTCCTAACTATAATTCCGGATTGCCATCTTTTGTGTAATGAGTCCTACACGGAACATTTATATCGTTTTCACTTGTGTGAGTTTTCTTCCGTATTCTGTTAAAACGTTTCGGCCGTCATGAAGATCCAATGTTTCACCTTTGCATAATTTTCATAATTATTAAAATTCCAGCTTTCACCTTTATTATGACGTAATTACGACTACTACTACTACCAATAATAATAATAATAATAATAGCTACCCATAAAATTTAATCCTCAAAAATCGATTAAGATTTATGAAGTAAGTACTTCATTTCGACCTAATGGAATTAATAGCAATTTATTAAAGCTTTACATGTCATCAATTGGTCCATCAGCATCATCATCAACAACAACAAAAGTTAGTGGCAATGCCACATCTTCATTAATTCCAAATTCGCATAGGATCTCGAACAATCCCTTTCCATTGTTCACGATTTTTGGAGGCGTGTAGGGATATGTCAGTCCAGCGAATAAGCCGTTGTTTCCAGGATAAAGTGCCAACCTAGATTGTGTGAAGATCGTCGTTTTCAACAACTGCAAGCACCTGACCACATATTAAACTGATTACCAAACTATTTATCAAAAAGAAAACAGTTCACACTAATTGATCATATTAAATCAAAGTTAACAGAAAATAACAATAAAGTTTTGCAAGGTGCAATACTATCTCCGTTTCAATTTTCACTTTATGTAGATCCTTTACAACTTTTATTGCCTTCCCATTCGTATAAATTTGCTAGTGTTATGGCCCTATGCACAAAAATTTCTAAATGAATTTAAAAATTCTATTATAAAAATTAAACAGTGGTCTACTGACTTTGATCTCATTTTAAATCCATCAAATTGCGAGTTGATTAAATTTAAGACAAGGCATCCAAAAGAAGCAATTGAGTTATATAAAACATTCAAATTAAATAAAACAATTATACGTACATGTAACTCATTTTAATATCTTGGGGTGTACATAAATAGAAAACTCACTTGATGTAATCATCTAGAGCATATTTATAAAACCCAAGTCTTTGTGCTACTACATAAAAAGACTCAGGAAACTAAGCGTGGATAACTACATTATTTAATTGTTTGCTACATTTTGTTTTCATGCTTTAATGCTATACTGATAATCTGTAATATTTCCAGGTTTATTAAAACAAGACTCTGTTATTTTAAGCAGATATACAGGGTCTAAAATGGGACTTGTCAATAAACTCTTACTTTTCAATTTTGTTTTAACTTGAGAAATATATTTTTAATAAAGTAATTATGCTAAAATAATATGGGCTATCAATACTCGAAGTTAATGGTTTGTTATTATTATATATATTATTATACAAAACCCTTTTGCTTTGAAAATGAGCATAAGACAAAAATTACAGCAAAAAATAACAACAACAAAGTCTCGTAATTCAAAGAGAACATAAGACAACAAAATGTTTCCATGTATTTAAACATTTTGCCAAACGTTTTGCTTGATCCCATGAAACATTCATTTCAAGTATATCTTCCCGAATAGTTCTTAGCCAAGTTTTCTATGATCTACCAACCTTTCTTTTATCATTTACAATTGTCCATTCCAGAACCGTTCTTGCTGGACTTTCGGACGGTAAACGTAGAATTTGACCAAGTAATTTTCTTCATCTAATTGAAATAATGTCATGCAGTGAACGAGAGTCAGTTCTTCTCATGATCTTATCATTTGAAATGTGATCGCGCCAGATAATCTTTAACATACTTCTAGACACCGGCGATGAAAATGATTCACCATCTGGATCAATCTGTCCGTTTGTTTCCCTAATGTTTCACTCCTGCTATGCTGTTGTACTTAGTGGCACAAAAACAAAGTTTTATTTTAGGCGAATAAAGGAACATGACCATATTGATTTAAGTCTATTGTAAGACCGACATTGCCTTTCCAAGTCTGCCTTAATGATCAATTTTGCTTCGCTCTTGGCTGGCAAATGACGCATCCCAGATGGTAAAGGAATCAACAGTATCAATATTTGTTCACTTAATTTTGATGGCAATCCATTGTTTGACTGAGTATACCAACACTGAAGTCTTTGAAGTTCAATTGAATCTATAAGCCAATACGAGAACCTGATACTGAGTCGTGTTAATATCATATTCTTTGCATCATTACGAGTTTCACTAAGTAGATCAATATCATCTACAAAATCCAAATCTATAATCTGCCTTAGTTCCATTTTGATACCACAAGACAAATTATTCACGGATTAAGTCATAATAAAATCAATTACCGCAGAAAGAAACAAAAACGGTGACAAAACACATCCTTGACGTACTCCTCTCAGACAATTTTGAATAGTTAAGTATAATCTCCACTTTTGTTCGAACGGTTGTTAAACTTGAATTTTGGTATAAAGGAATCACAACAAGATTCAGCTAATATTTTAACGTATTCGCAAAACTTGTTATTTTCTACAAAGATTCTTGATAAACACTGTCAAAAGTTTTATAAAATCATCAAAATTGATCAAAGTGATTGCTGAAATTCTTGACTTTGCTCAATAAGGTTACGGAGGGTCAGTATTTGTTCAATACAGCTTCTTCCTTTCCGAAAACCTGCTGGTTGTTGTCAAAGATGTTTATCTACCGCATTACTTAATCGATTTAAAATTACTTTGCAAAACACCTTACCACGAACAGACAATAAGGTTATTCAGCGCCAATTATTGCTATCGTTCATACTTCCTTTTATATATATTTAAGTGTCTTCGTGATTTGGATAAATAGCATTCAAATAGGCAAATGGTAATATTTAGAATAAACTATATACATATAAAGTTAATGGAATCAGCAGCCGAGACCCCCAGGGCACCTGATCTCCTAAATTCGTCTGGGAAAGGACCGAAGTTGATGGGTTTGTATGGGAGAGTTAACAAAATGTCACCTTGTTAACTAATAATGCTGGGTGGAACTATCAGCTCTGACAGTTCCCATGGACTATCAACCGGCGTCATCCTCTCGTCCCCCGAAGAAGATTGCCTTGTCAACTCCTGTGAACACTGGCGCCGTCGCAAGGAAGCAATCTTTTAGCCAAGAAACTTTAATTATTCCCCCAAATCTAATTCGTATCCGACAACCTCTTCGCATAGGAACATGGAATGTACAATTACTGTCATCTGTTTTGACCCAAGCGTATACTGCCACAGAGCAAAGTCGTTACAAGATTGATATTGCTTGTCTCCAGGAAACAAGACTAAATAGTTTAAAACCTTTTAGTCTTCCTACAGCTTCCCAATTAATATCTGCATTATTCCTCCAATCAACTTGTGCACAATATCTAGCACATTATGGAGTACCATTTTGTTTATCCTCATTAGCTATTAGTGCGTTAATTGACTGGAAAAGTATATCCCCACAATTGGCATTTTTGCGCTTTAAAGTTTCCAAGTATACAATGGCCGTGATCAATGCCTATGCTCCCACCAATAATCACTGTAAAAAAAAAATTGATGACCAACTTGAAGATTTATATTTTCGCCTCAAGACCTTGTTACAAATCGTTGTTATTGGAGGAGATTTTAATGGCAGAATTTGCAGAAATAGTGTCAACCAGCCTGCGTTGGCCCTTGACAACAAAAGTGAACAATGTGAGAAACGGTAGAAGGTTAAGGAATTATGGCAAGGTGCAATATGCTTCTCAATGGAAAACATTTCTTCCCAACACCCCAGAAACACTTGACAAACATTTCGTTCAAGTTGTGGTAGATATTCCTCCCAAATCGATTATGTTTTGGTTAGTAAACGCTGGTTCAGTGCAATCAAAAATTCCCGCGCATATAGAGGCTACCGAACGAGTAATGAAAATGACTCTAATCATTTATTTGTCTCTTGTTCGTTTCGGCTACGCCTAAGAACTGCCAAGACTAAACCTGATATTTTGGCTCCAGATTACTTCCTGCTCACAAACAACAACTATGCTACCAAGTTTGCCAAAACCTACTTAGCAGCTTCAATTGCTGTCCCGAACAGTGATATGGGAATAAATCAGTTTTGGAACAGTCTAAAGCAGAAAATTGATACAGTTAGTTTGGTACTTCCTCGTTCAATCAATGTCAAAGGCCCAAATTGGTTGTCCACCAATTCTCGAGATCTCTATGCCCAAGCAAAGATGGCTCAGAGAAAAAATGAAGGAAAGACATTGCGTGCGGAATTTGGAGTTATGAAGAGACTGAGCAAAAACATTGGGACTCTGTAGCAGATGAGCTAGAGGTTTCTGCTCGCCATAACAATTGTGGAAGTTTACAAGAAATTGGATCATGCTGTGGTAACAGTTAAAGTTGATCAGCTGCCTGGCATTTCTAATGAAGACTGGTTATTCCACTTTGATCCAGGACTTTTAAACCACCCTGAAATTCACAGCAGGATGGCTGTACCAACCAGGCTTGACACAGTCTCTTCTGGCATCCAATATTCAGAACCCCACACTATTGATGATATTATGGGCATTTGCAGAAAACTCAAAGCTGGGAAAGCCACCAGTTTTGACAAAATTCCTCTATGTATCTTCAAATATGGTCCCTCGAGACTTGTTGAAGATTTATATAGCATCATAACGGATTTCTGGACATTTGAGCAGTGCCCTAAAGACTGGCACCGTGCTACCATTGTTCCTGCTCACAAGAAAGGAGATCGGCAAATACCTGCTAACTACAGAGGCATCAGCTTACTTTGCATAACTGCCAAAATTGCCACCTCAGCTATAGTTGAACGGATTCGCCCGGAGAGGAAGAAGACCACTCGTCCTAACCAAACTGGTTTTCATCCTGGTATGGGATGAATCGATCAAATTTATACACTTCGACGCATTTTTGAATTTCGGGCAAAGTTTCAGTGTCCGACGTATGTAGCCTTCATTGACTACTCTTCAGCATTTGATTGGCTGAACAGAAAAGAACTTTGGATCGCTATGTTACGTGATGGAATACCTCTGAAGCTTGTGAATCTCCTATGTGCTCTGTACAAGAAATCAACTGCTGTAATCCTCAATTGCAACAGATCCACTACAAAGCTGCTCGAAATTTGCAGTAATGTCCGTCAAGGCTGCTTGGTTACTCCACTTTTGTCCAACTATGCACTTGATGCTATATTCGCCAAGATCACTGTACAAATGGAAGGTGCGCATGTTGGTACTACGCCCATTACGGACTTAGAATACGCTGATACTGTACTTTTAGCTGAGACCGAAGTTCAGCTGCAGCATACATTGGATTTCCTTGTGCAAGTTTCCAGTGAATATAGTCTGAAGATCAACCCAAAAAATCAGTCATCATGTCGTCACAAGATCATAATGCAAGGATTGTATTAAATGATGTTGTGCTTCCAAATATAAAGGAATTTACGTATCTGGGCTCTTCAATTACTCTGACGGTGGTTCATCCAAATGGCAACTGCCTAACTTGTTTAGTTGCTGCTACGTTTGGAAAACTTGTCGATCCACTATATGGACGTAAAACCATCTACCCAAACACAACATAAACATATTCTCTTCATTGGTTCGCACAGTACTTGTACGCAGTTGTAAATATGGACTTCTTACAGGGTCAGAGATCAAGCAGCTTGATAAATTTGGAAGCAAGATGTCTCAGATACATTTGGCACAACACCCATTTTGCATCCTCCGTATCAAGGGATTGGACGAAAAGATCATGTAACCACCAAATCAGAAATGACCTTCATTTCATGATTTTCTTCATTATATCGCGACAATGAAGATTGCGCTGGCTTGATATGTTCTTTCGTAGAAATCCTGATGCAACCGCTACCGTAACTCTGGTTTGTCCAAATGTTCGACTGGAATAATCTAGTTGGCACTTAATCTTGGAAAACAACGGCTTATTCGCTTTAATTGACATATATCCTCACAATGCCCAAAAAATCGTGAACAATGGAAAGATTGTTCGAGATCCTATGCTAATTTCCAACAATGAAGATGTGGCATTGCCACTAACTTTTGTTGTTGCTGATGATGATGCTGATGGACCAATTGATGACATGTAAAGCTTTAATAAATTGCTATTAATTCATTTAGTCGAAATGAAGTACTTATTTGGCAAATCTTAATCGATTTTTTATGATTAAATTTTATAGGTGCTATTATTATTAATATTATTGGTAGTAGTAGTAGTCATAATTACGTCTATAATATATGAAAGCTGGAATTTTAAT
Source organism: Cardicola forsteri (assembly GCA_025895645.1). Classification (NCBI taxonomy): domain Eukaryota; kingdom Metazoa; phylum Platyhelminthes; class Trematoda; order Strigeidida; family Aporocotylidae; genus Cardicola; species Cardicola forsteri. Next base: position 34,909 of record JAKXYG010000138.1, on the reverse strand, counting down.
AGACCATGAAAATTATAAAAATTAAAACATTGGATCTTCTGCACAACAAAACCAAAACGTTTTAACCGAAATCGGAAGAAAACTCACACAAGTAGAAACGATATAAATGTATCCGTGTAGGACTCATTACACAAAAGATGGCAATCCGGAATTATAGTTAGGAAAGTTGGACGCGTGGTGTACGACATAAAAGTAGACAACCAACTATGGCAAAGACATGCAAACCACATATGCCCAGATTAGACTAGAAGGTATAAAGACAGTCCAATATTTCTCGACAGTCTAGTTGACAATAAGGTCGATGAAAAACCAAACAAATTGCAAACGACAAACTCAAGTTTTACGCAAATGATCACGAAAGCGATACCCATCTACATTTATCGAAGTAAACCCTAGAAGAAAAATATGCGATCACTTCGTTTTCAAAAAAGGGAGGTTTTAGGACGACACCGAATTACAATCGATAAATGACTCATCCGACGAATCATAATGAAGTCTGATTTTGTGACTGACAGCCCATTCCTATATATGTTATGTATAATTTGTAATATTTGATTTTGGTCAAAAGCTTGTGTTGTATTCTTGTTTTGAACCTTAGTACTAGTGGATTAGCATGTCGAAGTATTCAGATAATAAGTAGCTCTCTTGAACCCTAATCCGGTCAACACCCAGACATAACATGGACATTTTAGCATAACCGGAAGGGGATGCACATTTAGTGCCGATAGTGGGGATTGAATCCATACTCATTTAGGTTTGAGTCGAACGTCCTATTGTTAGACCAAAAGCAATAATGTGGATTATTTTGCAAAACCTTTTTAATTAAAAGAAGTGATTGTTTAACTGAAAAATGAAATACAATATTTCCTGAAGTTATAAAATATAATTGACAAGAATTCAGTTATTTGTTAGTAAGGAGCAGGCCAATAAATATCTTTAGTTTTTAATCGCTGAAATTTTCGCTTTTTATTAGAAAAGGATAGCACTACAGGTATGTTTTATAAAAAATTTAAATTAATTAAATTTTTAATTTTTGGCACTTTGTATTACAGCGAATAAAACACTGATTTAAAAGGAATAATATTTTACATGCCAAATAAGGTATTATGTGTAATGAAGTTTGTATCAACAGAACTTTGAGATTAAAAAGCATATATGTAAAAAACTAAGTTTATTTTGTACAAAGTATAAATTAAATGTTGTATTGTGAATTATATTAGTTCTTTTTAAACAGTGGATTTTTGTTTTTAAATATAATAATATTTTTATATTTAATTTAAAAATTTATTTTGACCCCCACTTTTGTTTTATCAACCTGTTAAATTTTAATTTCACAATTTATCCTTGGCAGAATTTTGAACATTTACGGCAGTTGATTATAATGAATTTAAATAGTACAAGCTTTTTCTTAACCCCTAAAAAATGCGAACAAATAAAAACAGCTGTAATTTTGGTTTAATTATTGAACAATTTGCAGATTTGTTTGAGATAGGTACAAGGATTGTATATATTATCTTTATAGCAAATATAAATAAATGATTAAATATATATTCTCTAAACCGGGAGGAGAGTTGAAACACTTCTTGGTTAGACTTAAACAATTTAAAAATAAAAGTTTTAAAACAAGCTAATTGAGTGCCTGTGGTACTCAATAGAATACAATACAATTGTGTTAAAAGTAACTTCGATTAAAATACGGAATATAAAATCATTTTTTATTTTCAAATAAAAATATGAGACGTAAACTGTGAAATGAATTCATTTCGTATTTTCTCGTCAGTCACAAACATAACATTTTAGTATATATATACAAATATTACAGATGACGTGTAAGTAGTACAACTTACAAAGATGCATAAATACAAACATGGACACAAACATTACGACCAGGCTAAGTTCAATGTAGTGACGAACTGTTTTTTTGGAATCATAAAGGGAACCCAATGCTTTAAATTTTTTATTTAAATCTTATTGAATTAAATGTTACCTATATTCATTCGGTAAAATGCTAATTTGTTTTAATAATTACAATTTCATAAAATAAAACTTTACCAATCACATGAACGTTTTATTATCAAATTATAAACAACATATTTTGTTAAAACGCTTACAACCACAACCTTAATTATTTCAATGAGAAAACATGAAATAAAAAGGTTTCAATTTTACACAAATACAATTAAACTTATGTAATTCTTTTGTTATTGTACGGCTAACAACTTTCTCAAAATGTATGTACAAATAAAGCCAATTGCACCATCAATTTTCATCAACATCCTCTGCTTTTAAATCCGAACAATCATTTTGAGATTCTTTCAATGCAATGTTACAGCGATTCAATACAATCAATGATTTTTTCCCATTTTTATTATTTTCAGGATGAGGCAACAAACGAAATAAAGTTGAATGATTATTACGGTGAATTGATCTAAAAAAATATAAGCAATTACATTCTATCACCAAAATTTTGAATAAGTCAAAAAACAAAATTAATAAACTTTTTGTTAGAACGACACCGAATCACAATCAATAAGTGAACCAGTCGACCAATCACAGTAAAGCCAGGGTGAGAACAGACAGGTAATGGGCTGATTAAGTAATCTCATTCCTGTATATAACGGTAGATGATAAAACCAACCAAGGGAAAAAGTTACGAAAAAAGGTGCCAATAAGAGTCAGATAACCTTTTGTGTGAGTGTGATTACTCGGCCGTTGGTTCATTTTTTAGAATATTTGATTTTGCTCTAAATTTTCTGTTGTGCTCTTGTTTGGGTCCTGGGACTAGTGGGTTAGCAGGTCAGAGATTCGGCACAATAAGCTCATTGTAACATTAATCCACCTAGCACTCAAGCACTACATTTTTCAAAAGCAATGTCACAGAATTAAATCAAATACTGTAAATATGATAAAGTGGTACCGTGAAAAAAACTAATCTTTCAACTAGAAACTTTAGAATTCACACTCCAGTTGCTGGCTCCTATTTGTACTCAAACCAGATAAAATTTAAACTCACATATTATTTTATTATTGTGGTTATTGGCTTAAGTACTTCGGAAGTAGCTTTCAGTACACAAAATTAGGTACAATTATAAAGTACAATACAATTACCAGTATGTAACAACGGTCAAAAAAATTAAATTACAAAGTGTAATACACTCAAAAATTAACGGATATTCAAAAGTACATGTGCATTATGATATGCGTCCATAGAAAGAAGAAACCAGAAAAGTGATTTAAAACTGCTCATCTTTGACCGCCACTAACTGTTCTACGATACTCACGGCCAAAACTTTCACAGAAGTTAGTCAAATGTGATCAACAAAGCACATTCTAGTAGCTAACTACACAAAAATACCAACATTAGAGCTCACAAAAGCGGGATATAAATCACCACGCTAAAGCCTATTTTGTAAATTTTAGGTCTCCATAATTTACTAGAGATAAAACCCAGGACTTATCTTTTAAAACCAAAATATTGACTTATAACTCATCGAGAGTGCGCTTACTAGCTGAACTTGCTGCACAATAATGTGTTGTCTCTAAATCCAATGCTAATATTTTGTGCGTTAAAAACCCGTTATTCAAAATCCTGTACTATAAGTGAACATTCAAAATCAGCTTTCTGATCTTATCAGTGTAAAGTTTCTTGACCCGTAAAATAAAATGTTGCGATTATTATATCCGCGATAACAATAGAATCTCTCATTAAATGGTTCCCCATTAATAATTGCCTATCTTCTGATTTGAAATAAATTCGGTCCAATAATTGTAATGCGAACTTTTGACGATAAGATCATGGTGTTCAGCAGTTGGTAAATAGTCTGTTAGTAATTATAATTGCTTAAATGGCAATTTTTTACCACTTACGCGTAATAAGATAAGTTATTAGTCACTAACACCACGTCAATTAACCAATTAAGAAACAAACTTTCTGCTCATAAATTGATTGTTTGTCCTTCGTAACTGGTTTTTGCTAATAAGGGACATGTAAGCTTCCATGGTTGTAGTACTAGTATCCAAAATGAAAATGACCACGGATTATGAAAATGTACACTTTTAGTAAGATTTTGAACCACACAAATAATCCAAAATAATCTGGATTTTAAATTTACGAATAATTTGCACAAATTTAAGAATCCTTTGAAAAACATAGAAACGCCAGCACTCCTTGTAACTTTAATAAGTGCAGAACATAAATGGAAAAAGTCTTGTCTAAACTAAGTGCAGCTGATACAATATGATCTAAATCTAATCAACAGTCCGCATTTCAAAACTTCTTCTCTACATTATTATTACAAGTCAATGGGGGGGGGAATGTTACTCGTCATATAATTTTAGATTATAAATTCTATGATCATAATTTTGACCAATAAAAATAGTTTCAATGCGGGTAAAAAAAATTGAGTGGGAGTGTTGACGAAATTACAATAGCCAATAGAAAATACACCTAAAAAGAAGTCAGTATATTCAAATGAAATTGCACTGATGCAGGTTTTTCATTTTTTGATAATATTAAAGCGGTAATTCTATGTTCATAAAGAATCAATATAGTAACATAAAATATTTTAGTAAATATAAATTGCTTTTTCTGTAAATTGACTAGTAATATGATTCCTATTATTACTATTTTTTAAATTCACACGCCATTGAAGCTGCATACTACTGTACATTGTGTTCTATTTTTTCAAGTACATTTAAAATGCAGCTCAATAACTATTTGTTAAAGCATAGTTACCAAAATACTTTATTGTTTTTTTAACAATTCACACATTGAAGTTACATACTGCTGTACGTGGACTGCATTTGTATAGCACACCGTGGATATAAAACATTAAAAAAATTATTTATGAACATTGAGTGATTAGAATCGCTGATATCAGCCTGTTAAACAAATTAATCGATGAGTAATATTGTGACAAATGTATCTAATAAATCTACATTAGCGATTCAATATACTCATTGATCACAAACTATTTTAAAATTTTTTATTTCCACTTTGTGCTATATAAGCGTAGTCCATGGAGAGTACTTCCATATTTTGTAAATAACGCTTAGTATGATTTACTAAGTGTTTTGATAACTTTACTCTGAAAAATAATTATTAAGCTGAATTTTAAGTCTACTTAAAAATAGTATAACACGATAGTATCAATGATAAACAAATAATAGTTCAATAGTCATTACAAAGTATATTAATGAAATATGATTCAATAATGTTTTTATATTACAATTTTTGCAAAGGACATTTTTAATCAACGCCTAGTCATCAATTTCTGCAATTCAATGGACCTGTCATTTTACTAAATTACTCAACCCTAACAGTAAAAAATGTTTCTAATTAGCATTATACACATATTCCTGAGTCTTCATACTTAATCTCAACAGAAAACATTCAATTAATAAAATTGTCTTGATTTGTCAACATTTGAGAGGTATCGACAACCTTGCCCAATTTTTTAAATATGGTGTAAGCGTTATACAAAATTTACAACCCTTAATAAGTTGTCTAGTTATAGGAAAAATTACCCAAAGTATAAACAAACAATAATCATTCTCAATTATAAAAAAAAACAACACAACTAATCCTTCGTTATACAGAAATTACTTTACTTTCTATCGTCAAACTTCGTGGAGAATATTATTTTAGGCAAATTTGTGTTATAGGTGACCGCCGTACACAAGCAAATCAAGCTGAGTTGTCTATACATGGGATGCATTAATCAAATTCAAACTATATGTAGAATGTCAGTATTGTGTTCACGATACGAACAGTCTATGTACTGTGCATTTTTAGATTACTCAATCGTTTTTATTTTATTGATCTATTTATTAACAGAGATTCTTACTAAACTCGTTAATACTGTAAAACTTTGTATACATCTAGTAAGGTAGTAATTGGTAGGAATTACTTGACTAACGCTATTTACATCAACTCAAGAAAGTGTTTTAGCACCAACATTTAAAAAATGTAATTAATGCTATTTTTAATAAGGCTACACGGTAAATGAAGGGCTGTAAAATAGTGGATCTTCAATCTAAGCTGTTATTGATAGCAAAGAGTTTAGTTTTTCAGAGATTTAGTGTCGTATCCAACTCTCTACAGCAGTTGTTTTCGGTGTTTATACAAGTTTTTGTAAAACAAAAATGTTTCTATAAAAATTAGGATTGGAATATGACAATCTAGTGCATTCGATTTTATCATACTCTTGTAAAACTTGGACTTTTATTTAAGCGGATTTACAAAAGAAGTCCAGTTTAGACAAAACTGATTAAAATCCATATAGTTTCATTCGTTATCCTTTATTGAACGAAATTGATTAATACTTAATCAAATGTTTGAACTACTTTCCAATATCCGTCACTTACTAAAGGTTGTTTAGCTATATATCTCCAACATGATAGGAAAAATACATCTAAAATAGACTGACCGCATTTCACGTAGTCTTCCTATACATCCACCCAGATAAAGAAGAAAGCCGGGTAATCAATGAATAACCTAGATTGATAATGCATTGTGCAAACTCAGTTATTATATTTGTACAAAATCTCCCCGTCCAAGTGAACTGATTAATTGCCCGTCAGATTGCATACCATTTGTAGTAAATATGGCTCGTTGGAGAGGTTTAATTCGAGATTTGATTGACATTTAATGTCAGTAAACACCAAGTACACGCATTAAAAGTTGATTGTTTACGGACTTTTGTTATCTTAGATTAACCTGAACAAAAATGCCGGTAAGCCATCATTATCCCCGGAAGGTGCAACAACCAATTGGGATGTTATTGATCCTGAGGATTTCAGTAATGCCTATAAAGTCTCAAACTCCAATGATGGTGATACTCCTGACTGTTATTCCTCCACGTGGTGCATCCTGGACTAGGTGCCTATAGGCATTCCAGACTAATAACAGCAGAGACCGAGCCCACAACAGTATAACTGGTTTTCACTGAATACCAGCTCAGTGAATGGGTGCTAGCATATAACCCTAGTTGTTTAAATCGTGTCTCAATGTATCCATTTACCATATACAGCAGGCTAGGTTAAGGGAGTTCATCCCGACAGAAAATCAGGCTTCATGTCCTTATCCTGTACAACCTAAAACTTCGTTCAAACAGAATATATGTGATGGAATTAGCAGCCAAGACCCCCAGGGCACCTGATCTCCTAAATTCGTCTGGGAAAGAACCGAAGTTGACGGGTTTGAGTGGGAGAGTTAACACAACTTTACCCTTGTTAACTAATAATGACGAGTCTGACTTGAAGTAACCAAGGTGTGAACGGTCTTCCTCTAAAGGCTCCCATGGATCCGTTAACCGGCGTCATCCCTCCCGTCCCCCGAAAAAGATTGCCTTGTCGACTCCTGTAAACACTGGCGCCGTCGCAAGGAAGCAATCTTCTAGCAAAAAAACTTTATTTAACCCCCTCAAGTTCAATTAGCATCCGAAACACACTCCGCATAGGAACATGGAACGTACGGTCACTGTCGTTTGTTTCGACCCAAGCAAATACTACCCAGAGCTAAGTCGATACAAGATTGACATTACTTGTCTTCAGCTTGTCAACAGCTTCCGGTACGTTAATTGACTGAAAGGGTATAGCTCCACGATTAGCGTTTACGCGCTTTAAAGTATCCAAATACTCAATGGCCGTCATCAATACCTATAACCCAACCAATAATTATAGCGAAAAAGAAATAGATGAGTTTTATGAGCAACTAGAAGATTTAAACTCCCAACTCAAAACCTCATTGCAAATCGTTATTATTGGAGGAGCTTTTAATGGCAGAGTTTGCAGGGACGATGTTAACCGACCCTGGATTGGCCCTTGGACAAAATTGCGCGAACGATGCGAGAACAGAAGAAGATTAAGTGAACTCGCTGCTAGGTGCAATACAGTTCACACGAAACACATTCTTTGAACACCCCGTGAAGCATTTGACAACATTTCGTTCGAGTTGTGGTAGATGTTCCTCCCAAATTGATTACGTTTTAGTTAGTAAAAGCTAGTTCAGTACAATCAAGGATTCCCGTGCATACAGAGGCTGCCGAACAGGAAGTGAGAATGATACCGATCATTCGCTTGTTTCATGTTTGCTTCTTCTACGTTTCAGAATGATACTCCTGCTCCGGATTATTCTCTACTGACACACAGTTCTCCAAGGGCCAAACTGATTGTCCACCAATTCTCGATAACTTTATACACATGTAAAGATAACCACGAGAAAAAGTGAAGCAAGGACATTGCGTGCGGAATTTCAAAAATGTCATACGGAGGATGAGCAAAGGCACTGGAATTCTGTAGCAGTTGAGCTAAAGGTTTCTGTTCGCCATAATTACAGTGGAAAAGTATACAAAAAATTGAAACAACTCAACGGATGGTCTGGCATCTCAAACAAAGACTGCTTGCCTCACTGTAATCAGACTTTAACCATCCTGAAATCACAGTTCCTTCGGCAATTTATCCAATCTCCGTAGAACCTCCAACCGTTGATGATATAATGCGCATCTGCGGTAAACTCAAAGCTAGGAAAACCGCCGGATTCGACAAAAATCCTCCATATATCTTCAAATACGGTCCCTCGCGGCTTACTAAAGACCTCTATAGCATTATAACGAATTTTTAGACAATTGAGCAGTACCCTGAAGACTGACGATGCTGTTCTTCTAGCTAAAAATAAAGATCAGTGTGCATTGGTTTTACTTGTAAAAGTTTCCAGTGAATATGGTCTGAAGATCAATCCCAAAAAATCAATCATGTCATCACAGGCTCCTGATGAGAGAATCGTATTAAATGATGCTGTGCTTGTCAATGTAAAACAATTTATGTATCTTGACTCTTCGATTACTTCTAATGGTTGTTCATCTAATGAAGTAAATTATCGAATTAGTTTAGCTGCTGCTGCGTTTGGAAAACTTGCAAATCCACTTTGGAGATGAAAAAACATCAATCCAAGGACAAAGATGAACATTTTCTCTTTCTTGGTTCGCAGCTGAAACCTGGACCCTTACAGGGTCAGAGATCATGAAACTCAACAAATTTGAGGCAAGATATCTCAGATATATTTGGCATAACATCCATTTTGCATTATCTGTATCAAGGTATTCGACAAAAAAGATCAGTAACCGCCAAATTCGAGATGACCTAGAATTTCACGAACCTCCTTCTTTGGTTTCGCGACGTAGTTTGCGTTCTTCGTAAAAATCCTGATGCAATCCCACGCTAAGTAACTTTAGCTTGTCCGAATGCCGATTAGAAAAAAGGAAAGGTGGTCAGAAATGTATTTGGATAGATCGTCCCGAAGGACGATCTTCACCCTATCTTGGCTGGGACTTTATCTTGGAAACAATGGCAAAGTCGTTGAACTGATATATGTGCATGCCTCCGAAAACCGCGAACAGTGGAAAGGAATTATTCGGGATGCTATAAAAGTTGGTGGCAAAGCCACCAACTTTTATTATTATTACGCTAATTAAATAATACAAATGACAGTTATAAATATTATCTTGTTTTTCACTAAGTCTATATAAATATAGCTAAAATTGTGTGGGAGAAGTAACTCTACCTTTTAAAAAAACATATTTCGGATAAAAGCAACAGGGATAACAGTAGATAAAATGCATTCAAGTGCAAAAAAACCCATCGAAGTTGAAGAATTACTTGTAACTAGCATCCATATAATTTAAACAAAATCACTGTTTTTAAGCACAATTATCTTTAAAAAAAGAACTAACCGCAACACAATTATCACAGATGAATTGTCGCATTTCTTACACATTTGGTCATCGCTGACTGACAAAGGAATGTTTAACTTTTGACACAAACTTTTCATAACAAAATCGGCTTTGGCATGCAAAACCAAACTTGCATATTTATCCAGTTTCGTTGACTGCAAATTAATAATGACCAATCTGGATTGGAGCGCCGATTCCAATTTTGCGTCATTCACAGTCCTCGGTCGCGTTCGGCTTTTCATCAAAGAATTATTGTACAATGGTAATTCTGCTGCTGGCAACATTTGCAAAGACGACCCAATGCAAATGTGCAAATCAGCCTTTCTAGAATAGAAACGTACATAAAATCAAAGTTGGTTTATATAATTAAAAAAACAGAAGAAATGTCTTTTCAAAACATGTTTACATTAATTCAAAGCAAATTCAACCGCAAACCAATACTAAACCATTACTAAAATTACTTTAAAGCTTGAAGAACAATTGGACATTACTAAAAATTACAAAAAAATCAAAGCTATTGACTTGTCCTTGAAAACGTAAATCATCAAATAGTAAAAAATTAAAATATTTTTTGCACATTTTTTATAAGCAGTTATGTACCAGTTTCTAAATTTCTACTAAAGATTAAAAACTAAACAACTGTACAGACATAAGTGCAAAAAATAAAACTATTCCTTCAAAAAACAGATTAAATATCTATTTAATTATTTAGACTTACTAAACAGAAAAGAACTTTAGATCGCTATGTTACGTGATGGAAACCTTTTGAAACTTGTGAATCTCCTACGTGCTCTATACAAGAAGTCAACTGCTGTAATCAGCAATTGTAACAGATCTACTACAAAGCCGTTCGAAATTTGTAGTGGTGTCCGTCAAGGCTGCGTGGCTGCTCCACTTTTGTTCAACTATGCAATTGATGCTATATTTGCCAAGATCTCTGTACAAATGGAAGGTGTGTATGTTGGTACTAGGTATATAAGGTAGAAAAATCAATATTTAGCTAGTACTATACATTTTGTATTGCATCATCGTGCAAATTTGGTGACACATTTAGAAACTTTTCCATCCCAAACTCTTGTTGGTTCCTTTTTTCGCAATTTTTTCCCTTGGTTGGTTTTATCATCTACCGTACTGAAAGCTACTTCTACTGAAGTATCCAAGCCAATATCAATAATAATAATGATAATAACTTAAGCATTCTAAATGTTCCAAAAATTAAAAGATATAATAAAGGTGAGAATAAGTGTAGATAATAGTGAAGTAGTTATGTACCTACTGCTATCTGCCTTGTTGATACAACAAATAGTATGAGACTTTTAAACGTGTGCACCAGTTATCAATGCACAGATAGCTTCAATGTCTTGACAATGTTCATAATAAAACACGAAATGTTGCTACCGAAAGAAACATTTCCCGCTAGTATAATTCTAGAAATCAACAAAGCACGCAAACTTCTAAACCTCACAATTTGTGACCATGTCAAAGGTATTGTATTGATTTTCAGTAATATAACTTTTCAATAAATGAAAAATAAAAAAATACCGTAATATAATTTCATATTACTTTAAATCATTTATTTTTGTTTACACCTTTATTATAAATACAATTAGTTACATTCCTGATCAATTTACACAAACTTATAACTTTGACTAAAACATTATTCATGAGTTTTCAAAAGTGAATTATTAGAATTGTCAGGTCCACTTGAATAATGATTCCATTTGGTTTCAGTCAACCAAAAGCACTGTGCATCTGTTTCATCCTTGTTGGGATGAACTTGAACCTGGTGTCAGGCCTGTGCCTTAACCATGGGTGGTTGAAATTCATTCAAATGTTTTAAAAAGCCTTATGAAAAAGTTTTAATAAATTCTGGGTATTTATTTCTATACAAAAATAAAATAAAATTCATATTAAAAAAATCCGAAAAATTGCTTCAAATTAAATTAGTTTATGATATAACTGTATTTAATAACATTTTAATAAAACCTAAACATTACAAAAATTATTTAAAACTAAAAACTGATAAACATAAAAAACCCTAAATTTCACCTTTTTCTGTACATGATAAAAAATTGCAGATTTTCACCGTGCTAATAAATCATAGCAATATTCCCAAATTCGAAAAACTGATAAGTCCTGACAATACCAAAACACAGTACAAAACGCTCCATATATGTTTTTATAAAAAAACTCACTTCGAATGTTCCATTGCCACATTATAATCAACTTCAGGTAAATCATTTTCCCAATCCAATATAGTATCATACAATTTGCCACTGAAATAACGAAACAGAACTTACATAAATATAACATTTAAATTGAGTGGAGACAGTCACCGATTCATAATTTGCTTACTTTCAAAGCATCTTAAGCAATTGCCTCACATATTTTACAGGCAAATAAAAATTTCTATAAGTAACAAACGTACAAAAATAATAACGATTCTTGCTTAATAGACGGCGCCTTCGTTCACAAAAATTAACGAGGCTCTCTGAATTTTTGGTGGGATCGTCTCTCTTAGTCCAACAACTACTTCTTTCTTTTTTTAATAGTTTTTCCCTATTTATGAGGGGTCGCTGTTTCTGGTTAGCATTCTCCATTTGGTTCAGTCCGTAGCGTCAATTTTTGTTAGTCTCTTTTCCTTCATATCGGCTTCCACACAATACAACCATCTTCTCTTTGGTCGGCCACGATTTCTTTTACCTTCAAATTCTAATGCCATTATTCTCTTCGTAACGTAGTTTTATTCTCCACGTAGAATATAGCCGTACCACCTTAACCTTTTTTCTTGAATTTTCTTATGATCTTCGATAACCTTCAGTTTTCTTCTAACCACTTCATTTTCTATTCTGTCCAATTTGGACACTTCCAACGAACATCGAAGCATTTTCACTTCTACTGAATTCAGTTTTCTCTCTTGGGCTTTCTTAATACTCCACATTTCCGATCCGTACATCAGGGCCGATGTCACTGCGGTCTTAAAAATTTTACATTTTGTCCTTGCTGTTATCTTTCTGTCGCACAGAATTCCTGTAAGTTTCCTCCAGTTATACCATCCTGCTTGCATTCTATGCGCTATCTCTGCATTCGAATCTCCATTCTCTTCTAGCGATAAACCAAGGTATTTAAGCCTTCTGACTATCAACAATTCTTGGTGTTCCATTTTGATTTCCCTACCCTTTTCTTTCGTTGCACTCATATACACTGTCTTTTTCTTGTTAATTCTCGATCCCCGATCCTCCAGTGCCTTTCTCCATTGCTCTAACCGTCTCTCCAAATCCTCTTGTTTTCTACTGCATAAGACAATGCCATCTGCAAATAACATACACCATGGAGATTCCATCTTAATATTTCTTGTTAGCACGTCAATAACTAGATCAAACAAATACGGGCTTAGTGCTGAACCTTGATGTAGACCAACTTTTAGTGAGCCCCACACTGGTTTTCATCAACCTTTTTGCGTCATCATACATATCTTGAACAATCTTCACGTACTTTTCAGGAGCACCTTTTTCTCTCATGCTCCTCCACACTTCCTGTCTCGGAATCCGATCGTATGCTTTTTCTAAATCAATAAACACCATATGAAATCCCTTCTGTTTCCGTCTGTGTTTTTCCATTGTTTTTCTTAGAGAGAAGATTGCATCACTTGTACTACGTCCAGACATACCCCTATAGTTACCAGTCTTGAACATCTCCCTTCTCCTTGTAAATTGGCGTGATAACACTTTTTCTCCACTCGTCAGGCATTTCCTCTTCAATCCATATTAACTTTAACAGTTTAGTTTATCTGTCAATTCCATAGTTTCCCAAACATTTCCATGCTCCAATAGGTATTCCGTCTGGTCCTGGAGGTTTTCAATTCTTAATCTTACTCCTTAAATTACTCCTTCCTGGGATATTTTATGTTACACCTAGATTAGGTGTCCCATCTTCAATCATTGCTCTAGAATTTTCTTCATTCAACAGTCTCAAAATATGCTTTCCATTTTTTCTTTATTGACCCTTCTTCTGATAGAATACTATTCCATTTTCATCTTTCATTTGTTTAATGTGTCTCAGGTCTTTTGAGGCTTTATTTCTGGCTTTAGCAACAGTAAACAACCTTTTCTCTCCTTCAGGTGTCTCCAGGTCTTTATACATTGCATCCTACGCTTTTGCTTTTACCACTGCTACCGCTCTTTCAGCTACCCCTTTTTGCTTGTTGATATTCCAACTTGTCGGTTTCCAATCCATTTAGGTCCCATTTCTTCCTTTTAATCTTTTAATCTTTAACCGCCTGCTCAACTTCCACATTCCATCACCAAGATTCTTTATCTGCAGGTGCTTTTTTCCCAGATGTTAACCTTAGTACCTTTTCAGCTACTTTGGTAATTACTGCTGTTTAATTTCCACCATTCCTGTACTTCTTCCAAGGACTTCCAATTCTGTTTGATCTCATTTTTAAATTGTTTAGTCAGGTTAGTTTCCTATAATTTCCACAATTTATTTTCTTCTCCCGAATCTCCGTTACCTTTTTTGTTTGTTTCTAAAACTCATTTTTATTAGCACAAACCTGTGTTACGTGGTAATTTCTTCTCCATTTGTCACTCTGCAGTCTCACCCACTTTATATCTGTTCTCCTCGTTGCTAGAAAGTATCTGGCTTTGTCTTCCACCGCTCTGATATGTATCCAGTTGGTTTCTCTCTTTCTTTTGCCATCCTCATTTATATCTCCAATTCCCCATCCGCCATGGCATCTCTCAACACTTTCTCTAGACTGTCCTACATGTCCGTTTAAACCAGCCCCAAGTATTATTTTCTTTGTCAGGAATATTGCGAAGTATTACCTCAAGGTGTGCGTATGCGCTAATAATATTAATGTACGAACCACCTATATTCATTTTACCATAATTTCTCGTTCACTGTACCTTTTTACTTCAACTAGGTTCTATCTTGTTTTGTTTGATAAAATGATAGCTACTCCATTCCTTCCCCAGTCCCCAGTGTACAACAGTTTAAGTCCTCTGGCCAGATCTTTCGCTTTCTTACCCTTCCATCTCGTCTCTTGGAGACGTAGTATGTCCAGCTCTCTTCTGTCTATTAGTTCAGCAATTTCTCTTCCTTTACCTGTTAACGATCCAATGTTTAAGGTTCCCACTCTCAACTTCTCTTCTATATATCTCCTTTGGACCAACTTCTTTAGCCTGGTTCTTCCGTTTCCAGGTTGCCTTTGCTGATTTATTACATGACTCAGGCAATGGCTATGCACGTCGCTTATGGGGGACGCCCTATTGTTTATCGAACAATTATGAAACATTTTGACCATTTTAGTGTTTTGGCGTAGGTTTTACTGCCGGATGCCCTTCCTGATGCAAACCCTCCTCCTTTATCCAGGCTTGGGACTGGCTAGATCGGTTCATTTCTGATTCTCATTAGGCGGAGTTTTAGTGGCAATGTCACATCTTCATTTATTCCATGTTCGTATAGCATCTCGAATAATTCTTACATAAAGTGACGTGAATGTTTTTTTAGTAATTCCAATTTTATTATTTGTAGATTTACTTGTTTTTATTTTTTTTTTTAATCTTTACTACTTTGAATGTTTTACAGGAAACATCTTTTAGCAATGAACATTTTAAGGAAGCCGAAAATGTGCCTACATTTAGTGCCGGTGTTGGGATTCGAACCCATGCCCACCCAGGTTCGAGTTCAGTACTGTACTGCCAGGCCACCCCGGCACACGAGGTTTGGTATTTATCCTCAGTATTGTACTATCTGGTTAATTGTAAATTACAGATGCAGATGATTTTGATTTTATGAGATTAAGTTTAATGTTTGAACTGTTTATTTTTACTTTTCATTTTAAAAATTGTTTAGTATTTGTTATTTGATATGATCGTATACAGCACTAGGTTTTTGTTTTGCATATAGCTTTGAATTTTATGTATTGTTTTCAATATAATTTTCAGTACTTTTCCCAATGTTTATGTTTTAAATACTCGTGCACCTAATCCTGCGCAACCGATTGTTATTCGGAACTTACAAAACGATCGGGTGCAAACTATAAGTTCATCTTTGGTTACTACTACTACTACTGTCACAACATCTACAATGTCAAAGACAACAACAATGACAACCAACACATTGGGGCGACAATTTACTGGTCTTTGTGCTGACCATCGAAAAAGTGATGGGATTGGTGTACGAGAACCAAAGCTGATGGCTAGGTTGTTTGGATTTTGATTTCTTGAGTTTATAAATAATCTTAAAATGTTAATTTTTTATTACAACAGTTGACTAGATTGTTTGCGTAATTCACTTTAATGTTTCTCATTTGATTAAACTATGTAAGATTAACCAAGGTAATTATTTTGGTTTAATTGAGCGATTGCAGTTATGTCCAAACTAGGGAAGCTGTTGTTTGATAATATATTTCAATGAATAAAGTGTAATTGCTTGTTTATTGGAGATTCAGAACATGCTATGTAGTTTGAACACAGTATGGATATTAATAGAAAATTTCTAATTGTGGTAGTCTATGTTAGAACATAGAAAAGAATTAGTCGAATCAGTGATGGTTATATTTCAATTTTTAATTGAGGGTGAGAGAAAGGACAGCAAGTGTCAAAGCCGTAGTTTATGTGAAGCTTAATTTAGCCTTTTGACACTATCATCCAAAAATTAGAGTTATTCCATTTGAGAAATTATATTATCTTAAATTGTAATATTTGTTGAAGAATGATTTCAGAACATAAATAATAGAATATTTCATTTAGAGTTGGTTGTCTAATGATTTTTTAGTTCATTGTTGGCTGCATAGTCTGAAGTTGAGATTACCACTTTTTATTATACGGTATCACAAACCTTTGTGAGGTTAAAAATATTTTTATGCATCGTGCTTTTTTAAATATGATTAAAGTATTCACTATTAATTCTTATTGTACGTAATTTATGATTTTTTAGAAAAATCAAATCTACTTCTTTATCAAACTCAATTGAATTTAGTGAATCATCTGATCATCCTGCATCAAATACTAATTTTGTTCCAAATATTAAAAAGAATTCGAATTTGAATTACGTGGTTATAGTTAAAAGTTCATCTAATGTACCCGAAACAAATGTATGGTCTATTGGCGTGACGGCTGTAACTAATGCGGATGTGCAAAGCAATACTGTCAGTTCTTGTGTTAGCACTAGTCATTCAGTTGATAAAGCTAGTTATTGTAATTATGTACCAGTCAATATTATTAAAAAACGGCAGTCACAACACAAGTAAGTTTCGTTGGTTTTTCTCAGAAAAGGATGTATGAGTAGTATGAAATGATAGTATGTGCTGTTTTTAATGCAAGCGATTGGTTTTTATGGTAGATGCAAATTGATCAATTACTTCATGATCCTTTATGCATAACCTAGTTATATATTTTTGGTATGGTAAAGTTACGTAGGACGAAATGTTTAACTACTTCCTACCGCAAACCTTTCTTGTTTATCTCGGATTGGTACTGGTTAGATTGGATTATTTCCGATCATTCTTGGACAGACTTAAGGTAAAACATTGAAAAAAATCAATTGGCTTTGTCAATTATTTAAAACAGCTATACCATCACAAAGCTATCTATTAGCTAAGAAACTTTATTGGACAAATAAAATTTATTTACATATTAAACAGTAGAAGACGGTTGTTTAAGATGTTTTACTGATTTGGAAATAGTGAAAAGGTAACCATATTATTAGCAAGTGAATGAATGAAATTATTTTTATGCTTATATGGTCATGAGTTTTAGGAAATGTTAAAGGAATTTGTATGATTATTATTATTATTATTATTCAGTATTTCTTTATATGACTGATCATTTGCTTTATTATTAAAATTTGTTATAATTATATAATATGTTTAATATCCACAATGCACATGAATTAACAAAATCTAGATTTATGTTTGATGTTTAAAATAATATTTCGGTTTTTAGATAAGTTATCTGCTAATGGATTACTAATGGATTTTGTCAAAATTACAATTGTAGCTACAATTGTTCTTGTTTTGATCTATCATCTGTGCTTTGAAGCTTGAGAAAATGATGCTTTAAAGTTTGATTTAATTAGTTAATGTAGTTCCTAATTTTTTAAATTGTATTTTACCTTTCAGTTTTGACTATATGAACAACGGTGAATCAACTATTGATGTAAGTGTTGAATTTTTTGCATATAATTGCGCATTTTGATTTTTTTAATAATCAAATGGTAGTAAATTTAGATAGATATTTTTAAAAGTATTACTTTTTGAAGTTAATTTTTATTTTATTTTATCTATTTCATAGTAATAATGTTTTGTACTCTTTCTTATTTTTTGTTAATCAAATTTTAAAGAACTTTAGTTTTTAAAATGTTTTTACTATTTTTTAGTTTGATGTTTTGGAATGTAAAAGGGAAATCCATGAGAATAATGAATTGGTTCAGAAACAAAATATTGATATATGTTCATTTAATCAAACAGTGCCGACCGTTAAGGTTGAGCGACTAAACCTTTATTCTATCGAAAATGAATTTGGATTCAATGATTTATTTCAGTCTCACAAGATAAGTCCAAAATGCAGAAAACACAAACTTCAATTACAATTTTATCAAGATCCGATTGAGGATAAAACAAATTTAGACAAACTCGATATTTTTAGAAATCCAATCAGAAAAGGCTCAGGTCGGATGCATGAGGATGATATAACGGTTAATTTATGTACCGGAGACGTTTTTGTCAATAATTATTCATTGAGGGCACTAGTTAATAATTTGAGACGTTCAAGACCATCTAAGCTTTTGTCCAATTTTAGTGGGGTATGATATTTTTGTATATATATATATATATATATATATATATATATATATATATATATGATTAGCTTTTATAATAACTTAATAACATTAGGCACATTTAAATTTTATTAAAACAATTTTGTTACTTTTCAAAACTGTTCAAATTATAGTTTTGGCCTGAGTTAGAGTTAAGTTATATTTGTACAAAACCTTTTTTGTGATTTTATTGATACTTTTAAAGTTTAAAAAATATTTTAGTAAAATTTGGATGTTTGGTATAATTAAATAAGTAAAGCTAATTATCCACAAGATTTGAAAACATTTTGGTTTATTAAAAAAATTTACACTTAAAAGTTTCTTACGCAATTTTTTTAATTTGCTGTAATAATAATGGTCAGTTGAATGCGATACCCAAACCTTTATCTATATCAAGTCAAAATGTAAATTGTTTAAATTATTAAATTATTAAAAAATCAATCTTTTAAAAATATTAAGTAATTTAAACACTTATTTATTTCAAAGTTTCATGCGCTAACCCTTATAATCGTACAGTTTATGTTAAGGTCTGATAAAGGTTATTTGACCTCTAACGAATGTAAATATGTTCAGTATTTTTATAAAAATGGTATAAAGGTTAATTTCATTGTGAAAAACAAAATAGAGACGTATCAACTGTGTATAAAACACTAAGAAATAATTAAGTCCCAGATTATCTACAAGTGGACGTAAGCTATCAATAAGTAAACAGGATGACCATTTTATAATTACGCAATAATACAGATATCGAACGATGAGTATAAAATAAACAAACAACATTTGGAGAAAAATATTATATCCAACTATCAGAACAAGGGTGAAGTCATCGAATTTATTTTTTAAATCACTTAATAAAAAAGCTTCACCTGGTTGTGCACATAGATTACGAATGAAGTTTGCTGAAAAGTACGAAAATTATCCATTATGTTTTTGAAGATCTATATTCTTCACAGACGGGTGTGCGGTTATTAAAAAAAGATTAAGATTAAAATGTTCTCTCGATAATTGCCTCAAGTTTTATAATATCCACAATTTGAAGTTATTAAAACCTACATTTTATTCGTGTTGACCCCACCAACTAAAATAGGACAATTTAAATAAATTTTAAAAATGTATTTATTTTTAGACCTATGAAGAGCATTATTATTTTTCTTTTAAACACTGTCAAATGCAGGTTTATAATCTAAAAAAAATAACAAAACATTTGCCTTTGTTAAATAACTTAACAATATTATGGACTAAGCGGGATACACAATTTTGATCGGTTGTTTTTGTAAGCAAACTGCATGGGATCACTGCTTAACTCCTTTAGTATTAACTTTAGTAATTTTGAGTATAACTGAAGTGCATGCAATAGGTCTGAAGTCTGAATCTATTTGGGAATTAGGTGTTCTTGGTATTGGGGTAGTTCTTGAGGTTCTCCAAAAATCTGAAATAATGACTGTGTTGATAAATTTAGATATTAATAATTTAAGGAAATCTTTAATTGAAGGATAACACTGTTTAAGTATCGTAATATTTAAGCGTCTGGTCCAGAGGTTGAATTGCTTTTTAACATAAAAATAAGATCATACAGATCAAAACTTACGTCAGAAGTGTTACTAAGTTGGTTATTAATATGGTCGTAATCTGTGCTTGATAGGAGATAAATTATTTACAATAAAATGTTTATTTAAAAGATTTACATTTATATTATTATGTAATTCATTATTATTAACAAAACATTTTCTTATTTATTCTAAATTATTTTTGGATTGCTATTAGAAAAATAAGACTTATTCGTACATTAGTTTATAAACATTTTTCTATTTTAATAAATTTATGTAAAATTTTAAATTTATCATAGTATCTTGATTTGTATGCAGTTTTTTTTTCAGTCTTGTCGAACTACTGTTATTGTCAGTCACACAAAGATTAATTTTGGGACAAAATTTATCGTATGTTTTACTCAAAATGATAACGAACTATTCTGTAGCCTCGTTTAAATTAAGTGTGTTCATTTTGTGCATGTTACTTCGTAAAAATGCATTGTTGAGTTTATTAATATTAATTTGTGAAGAATCTTTTACATAAATATACGATTTAGTTATTGGTTTTAGAAACTTAACATAGTTTTATTTAGAATAGGTTTTTGAAAGAATTCGGACAATGCAATGATCAGGTGTTGATAACGGAGCCATGCATTTGGCAACAGTACTGTGGGGCATTAGTAAAAATAATCTAGTGGAAAAATTAGCAATATTATTTAAAGTATTTCATTCTCAAATAAAAATATAAGAAGACGTAAACTGTGAGATGAATTTATTTCGTATATTCTCGTCAGTTACAAATATAAAATTTCAATATATATATATATATATATATATATATATATAAAGGAGTATAGTTGACATTTAAGTTAGAACAAATTACTAGCCTATACAAACCGCGACCAAGCTAAGTTCAATGTAGTAACGAACTGTTTTTGTGTATACAAAGTAGGTTTCAATGTGTGACTATAAACAGATTCGAGGATTTTCAACATATTCAAAGCTTGAGAAGTCATTAACACTTTAAAACATTTTTTAAAATCGATTTGATGTTTGGTTTGTAGTAAATGATGTAATTAAAATGGAGTACTTAGTGATTAATTAAATGTTTCGTTCAAAATTATTTGTTTATATGTAGGCACTTATTTCGAGAAGAACAATATTTTTTAACAACAAAATCAAATACTATTTTCTATTAATTAATTTTTATAAATATATTAAAAATTAAAACAATTTTTTTTTAGTTTCAAATGATTTTCATTCATTTTGGTTGATGTCATCACTTCCTCATTATTTTCAATATTTATACGACTTCGATGACTTGATAAGCGTGACAAACGTAGAAGAATAACAAAGTTTCTTGGCTAATGGACAGCATCCTTGTGACGGCGCCACTGTTCGCAAAGATTGATGGGGCCTCCTGATTTTTAGTTAGGGTCATCTCTCTTAGCCCAACGCCACATCGTATACGTATACCTTTTAAGTATCATGGGTGTATGCTCGCACCTACCTGTCGTAGTGGAAGACCAGTTATACGACTGTGCACTCGGAACCTGCTGTTATTAGTCTATATACCTATGGGCACCTAGTCTACGATGCACCAAGTGGGGACAAACAGACAGGAATATCATCATCTTTGGAAATTGAGACTTTATAACCATTACTGAAATCCTCAGGATCATTAGTATCTCATACTCAAATACTCAAATAGCCATTGTTTTTTATCATAGTATTTTTTTTAAATTGATAATATAAGTTTTATAAAATGCCAAATTGTTTTATTTTAAAAAGTCAAAATAATGTATTTTAGAAATAAAATATAATTTTTTAAAATTATTTTCCCTGATCAACAGTAATATTGTATACACATATAGAAATAATATGTTAGATGTAGCTAATGGAAATAGTGCACTATATATATAAATATATATATATATATATATATATGTAAATAATGGAAATAGATGTATATATATATATATATATATATATATATATATATATATATATATATATATATATATATATATATATATATATATCATTTTGTTCCCATTATTTGTATTACTTCTTTTTTAATGTTATTCATTTATTTATTTTTATTGATGGTGAAAATGTATTTACTTTGAATGTATGTCTAGTGAGATCTTAAATATTAAACTAAAACATTTGTAGCAATCACATAACATACAGCAAAGACTTCACTTTAATTATAAAACTTACAATATTATCTGATAATTAAAATACAAGTATAATTTTATAAATATATATTGTAACTAATAAAAAATTACATGAAATATCAACTGACTCATAAACTAAGATTGAGTAAAATTACTAACAAAATATAACGTCAAGTATTTAAAAAAATGTAAAACATCTCATTTTCAGGGTAAATTGCATTATTTACTCCAAAATATTAAATGATAAATGAGATTCCTTGTGTTTGAAACCACTTGGATTAGGTGTTTTGATATGCTCTTGGTTAAAATGCTGATATAGTTTTATGTAATATAAACTTAAACAAAAACATTGATTTGGATAAATATTTTTAAATTTAAATATGCTTATGCATATTAAGTCTTATTATACAAAAAATAAAATAAATAACAATATTATAACTATTAAATAGCGATTTGCAAAAATATTTTTATTTTAGCCCGTGATATGGTTAAATTAAGTTTTTTTATCTAAAAATAAATTTAAATACAATTGCAATTAATTTTATGAGATTACAATACAAATTATTTTTTATAAACAATTGTAACCCTGGCATAAGTAAAATACATTTTAACATAAAAAATATTAATATATTTACTAGAAAAAGACCGCTGTTTAAATTGGTTAACAAATATTTTACATAACGGTTATTTAATTATATATTATTATACAAAACCCTTTTGCTTTAAAAATAAGCATGGGGCAATAAGACAACAATTACAGCAAAAAACAGCAACAACAACAAAGTCTCGTTGGCATTGAAGATTCTGCAAATCGAAAATTGAGCTTCCTTTTGGCTTTCACTCAACCCGGTCATCCAGATACGTGCGATCACTTCTTTGCCGTTGTTTACCAGAATGGCGTCCTCTTATTGTTTCCGTACCAGTATAAATTTTTTACAGAGGCCAGGTTGCTAACCTTCGCTCAAACCCTCCTCCTTTATCTAGGCTTGGAACTGGCTAGATTGAATCATTTCTGATCCAAACTAGACGGAGCTGGTTATCTAATACTTTTTATAAAACCAATTTAATATTTGTTGCTTATATTTACTGTTCTAATTGTAAAATTTTAAGTTTCTACAAAACTGTTTATACACATTAACTTATTTTATCATCCAATATATTAATCCTTTTAACTCAGTGGTATATTAGCTACAATTAAAAGTAATTATTATTAAAAACAATTTTATTTTACTATTACAAAACAATTTTTGTGTTTTTATTTTGAAATAAAAATGTAACTAAATTTTCTGTGATAAAGTAGATAAAGCATATAATATTTTCTGTTCCTAGGTAGCAAATAACTAAATTTGTGTTAATTATATTTTATAATTTAACAAAATAGAGTATTATTGTTTTTAAGTTAAATAATAATTTTTTAACAAACGAAAGTAAGTTTTTAATATTTTTAAGAAAATACCCAAAATATGATTAAAACATTAATGTAATTTTTAAATCTTTTAACAAGATATACTGTATTTAAAATTTTAATTTGTATGCAAATATTAATTTTTAAGTCAAATTTAACAACAAAGCAATATTTTAAGTAAAAACCAAAGCAACGTTTTCAAAGTAATATTCCATAAAATATCGGTTTTTAAATTATTTAAAATTTTTGGTTACTATGGTAACTTTTGATTATAAACATACTTAAAATATTTATCTAAAATTTAAATATTGAAAAATAACTAATTAATTTTTTAAGATTTAAATTTTAACTTTTTATGAGGTAATAGCGTAAATTTTGTGTTGTAGAAACATAAACTTAAGGTATTAAAATGTATTTTTGAATAATGATTTTTAATTGTTATTAAAAAAGTGTAAGTTGCCTTTAGTTATTCCGTTTATATGGGTGTTGTTTTTAAAATATGCTTTTTTGGTCAACTTGGTATTTTAAAACAAATATTTGTAAGTAAATATGAGTCAATTATTAAGTACTTAACATTATTTCAAATTCTTAATAATTATTTTTACAGGAAAGCATTGAGAGATAACAGGTTAATTTAGTTTTATTTTTTTTAATTTTAAACACTAATTTATTCATATAATTTATTCATATATAATATTAGAAATCGTGTATTTCAAAGCAAAACAAGACACGAGTACTGAAAAGAGGAACTCGACCGTTTTGTTCTGGCAATATGTATACAACTGAACGTGAACATTGCAAAATAACTCAGGTAAATCGACACCATCGAAATACTAGATCTAATTCTAATCTGACACTTTTTAAACACAATTCTAATAATGAGGATTTACATTCATCCAAAGATGAAGATATTGTATACGTTATACCACAATCATCAGTAACAACTTCTTCGCCACGGATAGAATCTGCAGAAGTGAATTAACTTTTTGTGCTGTTTTACTTATGTGTAATTTAATGATATATATATATATATATATATATATATATATATATATATATATATATATATACTTTTTACTCGATGTTTATTTATTTTGTACAGAGAAATATATTTACACTTATTTTTACAAGTTGTTTATGTTTTTATGTACATGATTACCACCACTTTTTATTTTGTTTATTTTTAAATGTACTATATATAAAATTTAATTAAAAATTGTTTTTTTACATGTGGAATTCTGTTAAATTTATGTATAAGCATAACCAAATAATAAAATGAGTTGCTTATGGATATCTTACTGTAGTTTAAAGTTGCATCTGTAAAGGTAGATGTTACATTGTTAGTACTATTTTTCTACCTTATGTGTTTTTTGTTTTAAGTTGTTAAGTAGGAAATATCATATTTAGCTTAGGTTAGCTTAATTATTTTAGGTGAAATGTTTTTATGTGCATAATTGATTGAGAAGGAAAACTAGATTCCTTAAGATGAATAATTAATACTATACTGCGTGATAGTTTATTAATATTTTATTTGGTTTTCACTGCTTAAATGTTTTACGGAAAACATTTTTCACCTAGTAGACACTTGGGAATGCCAAATGATGACTCGCCTTTCGTATCGGGGGTGGGAATCAAATTTATATTCACCCAGTTCCAAGTCTAGCGCTTTCATAACTCTGCCGTCTCGTTACGACTCTTAGCATTTACTAGTTTCAAAAGTTAACTTGGGATGTCAAAAGTGGCTAAAATGCTAGAATTGAGGACTATTAGGCATATGTTCGAGTTCAAACACCAGCACTAAATGCAAGTCCTTGTTTGGTTAAGCTGATAAAAGTTACCAGTACAATATTGAAGTACTAATAACAAAGTTAACATGGCATTTTAGCTGCAAAATTTGCTGTTATTTTTTTTTGTTGGTGCTTTGAATGCTTTGTGGGAAACACTTATCAGCAAGTAGGTATTTTAACGGAGCGCTGGTTCGCATTTGTGGTGATTGAACTCATGTCCACCTAACTTCGAGTTGAGCACTGTACTTTTTTTGGCTTTGTATAACAAATATTATTTCAGTACATATCAATTCATCGTACTAACCCAAAACCCTTGATAACAAAAATTAAATAAAGCATTCAAATTAAATTAGATAAATACATGTACTTGTGGCAAAATTAGGTACCTTGGGGTACACATAATCAGCAAGCTTACCCAGTGTGACCGGGTAGAACATTATTATTATTTTATTACAAAAGCCATTTGGGGCAATAAGATAACAAGTTACAGCCAAAAATCAACAACAAACTCCCATAATTCAAAAAGAACGTGGGACAACAAAATTGTTCTATATATTCGAACGTTTTGTTTGATCCTATGAAAAATTCATTTTAATGATATCTTCCGAAATGGTTCTTAGTCAAGTTTTCTGTGGTTTACCGACTTTTACCATTTTCAATTGTCTATTCCAAAACAGTTCTTGCTGGTTTTTCTGGCGGTAAACGTAGAATTTAACCAAGTAATTTTCTTCGCCTAATTGTATTGGAAGACTGACATTGCCTTTCTCAAAGATGTTTATCTACCGCATTACTTAAACGATTTAAAATTACTTTGCAAAACACCTTACCAGGAACAGATAATAAGGTTATTCCGTGCCAAATATTGCAGTCGTTCAGACTCCCTTTTTTGGGAAAAGTTACATTTACTCCTTGTCAATTATTTGGAACTTGTTCATTATGTCATACAACATTAAATTAGTGAACAAACTCGCTTGCTACTACGTCACCTTCATGTTTGAGCATCTCTGCAGTTACCTCAGACTAGCATACTTTTCTACTCTTTTCAGATATTGAAATGTGTTTTTTGACGAATCGTAGAATTAGTTTGAGATATTTTGCTGCTTAAGTTTCTTATACAAAAATGGAAGTAGTTTTTGTGGTTTCTATTCTTTTCAATTTACACATAAATTTTTAGCAAGATTGTGATTATAATCAATATCTGCACCGCAATATGCAAAGAAGATCACCATTTTGTACAAATACAAATGCGGTCAATTTCGTTTGCTGTTTTTCCGTCGGGAGAAAACCACGATACCTTATGCATATTTTTGTGAGTCATTTATGCTATCAGCATAGCCACATGGTCCAACATTTGAGAAGTAGCCAGATATGTCTGTTTAATTTCGTATTAAAATAACCGATCAATATTTTAATCTCTCTTTGAAATATCATCAAACAGATTTTGTAATTGATTGTAGAAGATATCCTTTTGATTCTTCTCAATAGAAGGCATAGACTTGCACAATTGTTGTTTTCATAAATCTGGTTGAATCTGGCCGAAATGATACGGTCGTTCATGGGATTTGGTAGCATTTTACTCAATATGATACCAACTGCATGAATATAATGGTCTTCATGTCCAGAATATAAAATTGATGTATCTCCACTCTGAAAATGTCCTTGGTACTTTGTTGAATGCTTTGCAAAAGTTGAAGTAAATAACATCCATTCCAGCATCCTGGTGAGGCTGCTTGTAAATAATGCTAGATTAGAAAGACAAGATCTTATTGGCATACTGAGCCCGGTTTATAAGATTGTTATCAATGATAAAATTGACTAAATGAGACTTAACTATTTTCTCCATCATTTTGCTAGACGCCAATAATATGTTAATGGGCCTATAGCTATCTGGTTTAAACATATAACACGATTTATAAATCGACTGAATGAAGGCTAGTTTTAAGATTGCAGGTAGCTTACCTTAGTTTAAGAAAAGATTAAATATATGTGCTAGAAATGAGCTAGTGCTGACGCACATTCTTTAAGGACTCTCGAGTAGCTTTAGCGTGGTTGTTGTGCAATTAAATTTTTGGAAACTGAGATTGCACAGCAGATCAGTTACCTAGGATGTCCAAAGCAATGCCTGGGGATTTACAAGAAACTATGATAGGAGGAGGAATGTGGAGCTCTTACACGTCAAGCAAGTAATTTTGAAGCTAGTGCACTGAGAGTGACGTGCTTCAATAACCTCAGTAACAACCTTTTTAAAATTAGTTGTATCAGGAGTACCTTTATTATATTATTATCCCTTCTATCGACAGCATATTGTTTAGCTACAGATAAGATCTCTTCTTGAGAGAGTCGAAGGATGGCATTAGTTATCGGTGAGAAAGATGCCTTCTTAACTGTTGAAAAAGGTATCTTTATCAAGGGTTTAAGCGAACACAGTTTTTCTGCATGTTTCTTAGAAGGGACAGTAAAAGAGATTTGTGACTCCTGTAAAACCTTAACCCATTTAGTTAAGTCGATATTATCTGCTTTAATATTACTGATTAAATTAAGCATGAAGTCTATCTTAGGACCACGTGTTAAAACTACGCGCGTGAAATTAGTAAACCATATACATTTAATACAATTAAAATCTACGTTACTATTGGTTAAATTATTGTAAAAAGTCGCCGAGAGACCGTTGCAGTTTTATGAAACCAGGTATTCAGGTATATTCACAAATTATGTAGGAGAAAATTCCTTGTGGTACTCAGTTCAAATTATTAAATATCAATAGAAATAAATCTCGAAAATTATAAATATATATATATATATATATAAATGGGAATATTAAATTAGATATAGTCATGGAGAAAATACTTATCATATGCCAATTTGAAGGAGTCAATGGAAGATGCTGAAACGACGTGGTGCGGTAAAAGCTTCTACTCAGATATGACTCTATACGAAAAATGGTTTAGGCGTAGACTGGATCTTACTCTTGGTGTAGATAATTTAAAAGGATGTCTTCTTTGAGTGTCGTTGGCAGGAACAAAAGGATGATCTGCACAGTTTGACCTTAATAATCTATGCACTAGGATGAGATCGCTCTGAAGCCTCCTATCTTGTAAAGGGAAGAGCTTAAAGGACTTTAAACGGTTAGTGTAGCTTACATTCTTGAACTGTCTAGGGACTTTAGTAAAACTGCGTTGCACTTTGTTTAGAATCCTAATATCTGCTATTTGGAAAGGGGACGTAATTTGAATACAGTATTCTAAATGGGGTCTGATATATAAATTGTAGAGTAGGCGTGCGGAACTCACAGGGATATTACCTAGATTACGCTTAAAGAACTTTGTGAGTTGGAAACACTTTGAAGTTGCTTTCCTATGGTGCGTCAAAAAGTTTAGGAAATGGTTAAATGTAACCCTTAAATCTTTAACCGAATCGACGTGAGTGATAGGTGATAAGTCTGAAACTTTGAACGTATTGCCTGAAGTTTTGCTAAGGGAAAAGTGTTTATACTTGGAAAAATTTAAAGAAAACTCATTAGCTATAGACCAATTATAGATACTCGAGATATCTAGTTGAAGCTGTTCAGGATTGGAACTCCATATCTTGATATCATCAGCATACAGCAAGATGTCCGAACGAACAACAGAGGATAGACCCTTAGGGGATAGCTGAGGTTATGTTAACGGCTGCAGAGGTGACCTCGCTTAATCTTACACTTAATTGCCGATTTGAGAGGAAGTCCCGTATCCAATTGAGAAGTGGAGAACTGATCCCAAATGCTTTCAACTTATTCATTAATGCCGTATGAGGTACTTTGTCAAAGACTTTGCAAAACTCAAAGTAAATGACGTCAATCAAATGAGAGTACTCCAGCATTCTAGTAAGACTACTAGTGAAAGCCAATAAATTTGAGAAGCAGGATTTCGATGGTATAAACCCATGCTAAGCAGGATTTATAAAGTTGTTATTAACTATAAAATTGACTAAATGGGACTTAACGATTTTCTCCAGGATTTTACTAGGAGCTGAGAGGATACTGATGGGTCTATAACTCTCCGCTTTAAATCTGCAACCGAATTTGTAAATCGGCCTAATGAAAGCTAATTTCTAAATAACAGGAACCTTACCTTGGATCAAGGAAAGATTAAACTTTAGGCTAGAACTGGGGCTAATTCTGAAACACATTTTCTAAGAACTCTCGGATATACATCGTCCGCGCCTCGGGAGGATAATTTTAATCTAGAAAAGAGATCTCGAACTAACTTCAGAAAAATATGAGGTAATCCGGATAGACATGAGGGACTGGTAGATAGATCACTAGTGAAATATACATTAAAGACAGAATGGAAGTAATTGCTAAAAGCGTTACAGACTTCCGGCAGGGGAAGAAGTGACTCATGGATATCCTTGAGTTAAGGAAAAGAATTGGTGGTTCCTTGTTTGTTCTTAATGTATTCAAAAAGCAAAATCTTATTAGTCTTAGTTTTAATTATTTTATTTATTTATTGTTATTGGCTTAAATACTTCAGTAAGGAGACTATAAATTCTATGATGCTTAAGATGGCTAAGGATGAGTGTACATTTATTTCGTAATACCAGGTAATTGTGATAAAAACATGGGAGACTAGTTAGTTTCCATTTTTGAAACTCATAATTACGGAGTTTAATGAGTCAAATAAAACGCCGTAGAATCTTAGTCTTTGGGAGAGTGGGAACACGGAGGGGAACAAAATGATTAACTCCCGTCTTGATAATGTCGGAGAGATAACCATAGAAATTATTAACTTCATCAGTAGGGGAATAAACCCAATCAATATCCTTAAAACAATTCCTTAAACTATCAAAATTGGCATTACTGAAATCGGGGGTAGGTGTAGACCTAAATTTAGCAATAGAGGCTGTGCTAGGGAGATAGACATCCTATGCCAAAGTAGAATGATTGCTCTTACTCAACGGCGGAATAATATTAAGTATTAAATAAAGGACCTTAGTGAATACTAGATCAAGGCAAAATAAAGAACAACCAATCCTATATATAGTGGTGGAGGATACATGTTGGAAAAGTGCATTTTCAATGAAGAATTAAAGAAAGCTAGAATCGAAGGACTTACCAGGACTAGAAAGGGTGTCCCAACTGATAGAAGGGGCATTAAAGTCACTCATAAATATTCGATATTTATGGGGAGAGGTGAAGATAGAATAGAGTTCCTGCAATAAAGCAGAGTTAAAAGCCTCAGGGAGGGAAGGAGGTCTATAAAGAATAGAGAATCTGGCGTAGTCTCCAGAAAAGAGAAAGATAGAGATAGAAAGCAAGTCGGATCTATGGCTTGTAGCAACACAGGGAGGGAGGGAGTAATTTAAGCCATGAATGGAGGAATTGGACATGGCTCCGGGGCGCTAAAGAAAAATCCTGTAAATCGGGGATATGGGAGGGGGGCTATTTTCTAGTCTAAGGGGAGTTAACTTAACTATAGGAATAGCAGCTAATTTTGGACAGGCAGTGTGTGACAACCTCGGAAGTTTACCGATTCTATCACTAGTCGCGTAGTCCTTATGCACATTATTGTACCTAAACCAAAGCATACAGACTTACTGCACCCCCGACGGTCAAGACAAAATCTAGAAAAAATGTAATAAAGATAAAATATCACAATGCAAGTCAAAGTAATAATTAATTTTAAAAAATATTATAAATCAAGCACGACATATACAGGTCGTACTGGATTAGACAATTGAACACTAAAAGCACACAAAAATTACAATAAACACCAGCGGTACAGCGCTCGAATTCGGACATTGGTGGGCATGAGTTCGAACCCCATCACTAGCACTAAAATGCGGGCCTACATTTGGCTTCGCTAAAATGTCCACTACTGAAAGATGTTTCTTGTCAAAACATTCAAAGTAGCAAACACATAAATGACAAATAACACGTAAACACTTGAGCAAGCGCAAAAACAATAAACAACCAGCTCAAATTCTATTCTAGTGGAGCTGACGAACTCTATCCGAAAGTTCTTAAAAAGTTTGCTCTAGCACTAGCTCCTCACCTCGCCTTGATTTTTAATCTCTCCATTCAATTAGGTAAAGTACCTGCAATTTGGAAACTTGCCTTTATTCGTTCGATCAACAAGTCATGTTGCAGGTTTAAGCCTGATAGCTTTAGGCTTATTAGTATTCTATCTGGTCCTAGTAAAATCCTAGAAATAATCATCAAGTTTCATCTCATTAACTTCATTATAAATAATAATCTCATAAATTCTGCTCAACATGGGTTTATGCCAATGAGATCCTGCCTCTCTAACCTCTTGCTGTTTACGAAAAGTGTAACCCGTATGTTGGAATGCTCCCCCTCCGTCAATCTCATATACTTCGACTTTTGTAAAGCCTTTGATAAAGTACCTCACTCCGCGTTGCTAAGTAAATAAAAATCATTTAATGTGAGCTCTTCACTCCTGATGTGGATACGTGACTTTCTTACAAATCGTCAATTTAGTGTCAACTTGGGTAATGTGTCCTCCTCACCTACCCTCATCACTTCAGGCGTCCCACAAGGATCAGTTTTAGGCCCTTTATTGATTATCATTTATTTTAATAATCTCCCCTCGACTGTACATCCTGCTTTATGCAGATAATGTTAAAATCTGGGGTACCAACCCTGAACAATTACAGGACATTAATAATATTTATAAGTGGTCCCTGGATAATGTTCTTTCTTTGAATGTCTCCAAATGTAATTATTTTACTCTTGGTAAACATTCAAGCAATAATTTTAGAGCTCCCAACTTGCAGCTTATTGCTCCAGTTAACCTGGTAAAAAATTTGGGTGTGACTTTTAGTTTTTTCCTCAATTTTTCGTGCCATCATAATAAGGCTATTCTTAAATGTTATCAGTTAGCCAAATTTTTCAGACGCAACCTAGGTACCATTCCTATCAGTTGTACTCGCCTCCTATTTCAACTATATATTCGGTCGCATCTTGAATATTGCATTCAAGTTACGTCTTCTATCCTAAAAGCGGAGTTTCACCAAAAAGCCTCGACTGCTTAAAAATACCCCCTACCCTAATTATTTTAAAGCTCTTAAACTCTTCCCATTGAATGATAGAAGACTCCGGGGCTATCTTATTTTAGTCTATAAACTTCTCAACTCTGGTCACTTCAATCATATCTTTGCCCTCTTCAACGATTCTCGACGAGAGCACCCGTTTAAGATTTCCAAACCTAGGGTTCAATTCCGTCTGAGTTTCCATTATTTTTTGTAAAGGGTTATTTCTGCATGCAATAGTTTACCCGTCCACATCGTCTCGGCCTTGTCCCTTAATAACTTCAAATCAGCCTATGATTTGTATTATCTTTATAATTTTATTTAATATTTCACTTTATTTTTTATTTTTTCTATATTACCCTGTTATATGATACCTGATATTTTGAACCGAGGTCTAAAAGGAGTTTCTCTCCTATTTAACTCGTGACAAACCTGAAACCTGAAACCTGAAACGTTACGCAAGCATATCGCACGGATTCGAAAGTGACTTAGCACGTCATACGAGCTTATCTTACAGATTTAAAAATACATAAAACTAAATATAATTTATATAAATTGTTTAAAAATAAAATATTAAATAACATAAATAATATTTAAAAGTTTTAAATATTTAAAGCTTTACAAATTATAAAACGGAATAAAACCTTCTTCTTGTGGAAATTGGTTAATCTCCCCTGTCTCCATTATGTGTATCTATCAGCCAGGAACAATTGTTTTAATATAATCAAGGCTTTTAAAGATAAGATGCTCTTTAAGCTCCTAAACAGGGCCACCAAGAACAAATGCCTTTTTTAAGTTTATTAAAGATAAAAGATTAACCAAAACGTCTTTTTCTTGTCTTAAAAATGACAAGGAGATTCTACTATCTAGAGTTTCTGCTTACAATAGTTTTAGAGATTATTTTAAATTAGAGCCCTTAAATATCATAAGACCTCTTCATTCTGATGCTATCACTGTTTTTAATTTGTTATCTAGTCTTTTCTAGGGTCCTTAGCAAATGTGCTGATGTTCTTGCCCTTCATCTAACCTACATCTTCAACCTTTCCTCTTCTACTGGTTGCATCCCTAGTATTTGGAAATTTGCATTTATTAGACCCATTTATAAATCGAGATACAAATTTAAAGCTGAAAGCTTCAGACCAATTAGTATCCTATCTTCTCTGAGTAAAATAATGGAAAAGCTTATTAGGTCTCACACCCTTGATCATATCATTAATTCTAATATTATTAACCTTGCTCAACATGGGTTTTTGCCCCGTAAGTCCTGTCTTACTAATTTAATAACTTACACCAATTGCATTTTTAAAATTTTTTAATTTAGCATTTTAGTTGATGCCATTTATTTTGACTCTGCTAAAGCCTTTTGCAAAGTCCCCCATAATCTGCTTCTAATCAAACTAAGGTCCTTTGGCATCTCTGGGTCAATCCTTTTCTGGATCTTGGATTTTCTGTCTAATCGCTTTTTTAAGGTTAGATTGGGGGCTGATCTCTCCTCTCCCTGCAATATTACCACTGGGGTTCCCCAAGGTTCGGTTTTAGATCCTCTTTTGTCCATCCTTTTTATCAATAATTTACTTTCTGTTGTTAACTTTAGTATTCTTTTATACGCCGATGATGTAAAGATCTGGAGTTCTAATCCAGAAGTATTGAGTAAAGATATTTTTAATATTAATAAATGGACGGTCGAAAATTTTCTTCCGTTAAATCATTCAAAGTGTAAGCACATATCTTTTGGTAAGCCATTTGGGAATGTCTTCAAAATGTCTCCCAATGATGCTCTTTCAATAGAAACTGTGAAATCAATAAAAGATTTAGGAATCTTATTCGATTCATTACTTAACTTCACATGTCATCACAACAAAGCTACTCACACTTGTTAAAGTTTAATTAAATTCTTTAATAGGAATTTAGGTGCTATGTTTCCGAGGTGCGTTCGGTTAATCTACATGCTTTACATAAGGCCCCATCTAGAATATTGTGCTCAAGTGACTGCACCCGTTCTTACATCCGATTTTAGTTTTCAAACTTATAAACTTTACTCAGTTTAAGCATATATTTGCCTTCTCCCACGATTCTCGTAGAGGACACGCATTTAAGCCCTCCAAGCCACAAGTTCACTCCCGGCTA
Organism: Cardicola forsteri; assembly: GCA_025895645.1. Classification (NCBI taxonomy): domain Eukaryota; kingdom Metazoa; phylum Platyhelminthes; class Trematoda; order Strigeidida; family Aporocotylidae; genus Cardicola; species Cardicola forsteri. Next base: position 295 of record JAKXYG010000138.1, on the reverse strand, counting down.
GGTCTTCATTATTTTTCCTTTAGGGTTATCACTACATGGAACAGTCTGCCCCCACATGTTGTGTTAGCCCCATCCCTCCAGGCGTTCAAATCGGCGTACGATAAATATTACCTTCTTAATTTTACCTAATGCTTTATTTCCTTTTTGTTAACTATTTATTATTTTCATATGATACCTGATACCCTGAACAGAGTATTGAAGGGAGTTTTTCTCCTATTTAACTTCAACTCGATATTTTAAGTATCTACAATTGGTCTATAGCAAATGCGCTTCCTCTGAATTTTTCCAAGTGTAA